>VXAU01000862.1:218990-229587 GCA_013399695.1 Formicarius rufipectus | reverse complement strand
TTTTTTTTTTTTTTCTGTGCAGCACCTTTCACTGACTTCACAGAGACCATCTCAGAGGGACATACTGAAACCTTTTCCACTCACCCCTGGGGGTCAGCTCAGCACCGGCCAAGGAGAAACATCGCCACCTGCTGTCCCTAAATATTGCTGCGCCCAACAGGAGCAGAGACTGCGAGGGTGGTCCAAGGGGGAATTGTCCCACAAATTGGTCATTTAGTTCTGGTTGCTTTGTTTTCTTTAGAATAGATATATATAGATATATACTGTAATTAAGAACTGTTATCCTTGCTATTATCATAGTTTAATTAAATTTTGTTTTGAGTCCAAAGGAGATCTGTGCCCTTCTTTGGTTTCTAGTCGAACAACTTTCTTAATTTCCTCTAAACTTAGACACACCCTGATTAGCCCTGATTAATCTGCAACTATACAAAAATTATGGCAGTCCCTCAGAACACTAGAGCATCTAGAACCCGTCACAGAATTTTACAGCATAATGGAACTAATAAATGCTACTGATTTTTATACTAAAATGCTGAAATTTTAATGTTCTATGTTTAGCATTAAGATATTTACAAAGATACACAACACAAGAACATTTTCATGGTAGTTTGAGCTGCCTTCTGGAATTAAGCATCCCAACTTTAGGTAGGACAAGGAAGAATTGAGTAGAGTGAGACCACAGGCCTAAAGGGACAAAGCACAGAGGGGACAGATAGCTGAGCTCAAATGCAGTCTCCTAAGGCTAAGAAAAATGAACTCCACTCTAAATTATGATCATGCATGGTACAGTTCAGCTGAGTTAAATATGATGGCAGGTGTACATCAGTATGAAAAGTAATTTTGAAAAATCTTATTTTTGCTACTAGTTAACAATTTTGTGCCATCTGCAATATGCAGACATTTTCCAAACTTTGCAACTGTGAAAGCCAGAAGCTTTCAATCTTCAGTGGGGATAACATTAAGAAAAATAACTTTACATGATGAATCAGCTCTTCCTACACTTCTAATGACTTTGATTATATATTGTCTTTATCACTTGGTATACTGGCTGTAATTCTAATTCTATCTGAATTAGAGTACCCACATTGAGAACTCAGGAAGTCCAATAAACCTTTTTATTAAAACACCATAAAATTACGTAAATAATAAAAAAATAGAATATAGAATTGCTTTATAATAGAGATTTACTGTTAAAAAAACCCTCAGGATCCTAGACATTTTCCTACCTGCTGCAGGAGTTGATGTAAGAGCAGATGACAATGACAGGCCACCCACTGAGGTAGAAGTAACAGGTAAAGCAAATGGCGTGGCTGACCCTGCAGGTTTGTTGAAACCTAAACTAAAGCCTGTAGTAGCTGCTGACGTGGTGGCAGGCGTGCCTAAAAGAAACACAAAACCAGTTATCACTCTTGGAACATTCTGTTTGAAAATGAATGTTAAATTCACCACTTCTTCTGCATTCTTTTCATTTAATAACCATGAGCATCATGATGTACAAGATCACTAGCATCAAGTAAAATATCACCACAGCACTTTGAAATAAATTTCAGAAGTTTACATCAATTGCACAGGCATTTTTGCTCCAGAATTCCTAGTGATCCAATAGGCTTTAATCATGGACTGGCAATTATATCTAGTGGCAATCTAAAAAACTGTAGAGCTTCCACCAAAAGCACCTAGTAGATGACGAACATATTAGTAATTGGAGCTATGAACAGCACTGCTTAAAATACAGACAAAATTCTCAATTGGATGTGCATACCAAAATGAATGCACATATCCTTTCAATTTGTAAATAAGTAAAATATGTTGAGATGAGAAATAAAAGCTCCCATTCCTGCTATTTTCATGGTAAGAATACATTTCACATTCTACAGTCCACACTCCAAAGTCAAAGAGGAGTGTGCACATACATACACAAACCTAACAGCAAACACATACTTTGTATTCTCAGTAATTGCTGTCTGTTTTGGATGACATTTTATTCAGCTACTGAAAAGAATTAATGGTCATCTGCATAGTACTACCTTCCATGTGTGATTATGGATCACAGTCTCTTCTAGATTAGCAACCGCTCCTCCCTTCTGCCCATTTCATTTGCTTCTTTATTCAACACTAATTGTTTCCTATTTATTCATAGTATGGCTTCCTAAGTTCTCTGAGTTGTATCTTGCAGCACCACTCCCATCTCTAGTATTTCTGATACTCCTCAGACACTGATGTTTAAAAAGGAAAAAAAAAAACAACCAAAAAACCACCGAAACCAACACAACAATAATCCATATTCCTGTATTTCTAATAACACGTGAAAAAGTCACCGCAGGTACAACAAAGAAACAAAAAATATTCTCAAAGTTCATTCCAGTTCAAGTCTCTTTATTCTATAAGAGCTAATTATCAAACAGCTGTTCATATGGAGCTCATTAGACCAAGAAATTCTGTACGAATGATTCTTTGATAACATTCTACTTTCCCCTCTGCTGAAGGATAAAACTCATTAGGGGAGCATAAATACAAAGTCTAACTTTTCACTGTCACTGTTAAGTAAAAGTGCCCAGACATGAAGGGCCCCACTCCAGTTTGCAGCCTTAACTTCTTGGCTGCAAAGCAGACTGCAATAAGTAGTGGGGTCTACTACAAGGAACATCTATCTCTAGGGTTTGTTTTTTTTTTGTCTGTATAACATTAAAATCTAAATTAGGTCCTTACCTAGCGTCAGTCCTGTAGCAATAGTTGTTGCTGTTCCTGCTTTAAGAATGAAAACAAAGAGTAAGAACAGTAACTGAAGACCAAAAACAGGTTATGACAACAAAAAACATGAACCAAAACGCTGAAACAACGCAACATTATGAGACAACTATTACAAAAGTTTTTTTTTGGTAGTGTGTTGAAAATAAAACATTAAAACAGAAGATAGTATTTGTAAGCACCAGCAGCACATCAAAGCACAACTGACTTCAAATCCATAATCTTTCTTCATAAGAAACTGCTAACAGTGAAGCCGATTTTCACACAGCAGAATAGTAAACTGTATGAAAGTCCAAACAAATGAAGGTTAAAAAAAAAAAAAAAAAAAAAAAAAACCAAAAAACCCACGAACAAACAAACAAACTAGTAAATCCATCAAGTATTTTTTCTGCCATATGGTAGTACATAACATCAGCATGTAAAGCAGCAGATTTACAGTATAATAAGGAGGATTATAGAGTCCAAAGTCCTTGTAAAATTCTGTGTCTTGGTTTAGGGTTTCTGTCCCACTGATAATTTAAAGAGATTATTCTCAACACAGTGTTATGCCACATTTTAAAAATCATCTGATTAGAAGATCAAAAGAATCACTGAGAGCTAAAAGAAAATTAGCCAAATGTAGCCAATCACAGCAATACAGACTTTCAATCTACTGCTGAATTTATTTCTAGTAGACAGGTTCTCAGAAGTTTCCGTATCTACTCATATCAGCATAGAAGAAGAAAAAGACCATTTGTCTAGCAATATTGGAGTCAAAGTAAAATTCATTAAGTTATGTCTGCTGGATGGCTGAAAAAAATTAGCTCCAGTCAAAAAAATTCTCTTCTTCTGTACTTTATTACTCCTAAAAGCAGCTGTCTGTTTATAGGCTGAATTAAGAGACCTAAGAAAGTATTATCTAATTTTTTCATATGTATTGCTAACACTAAAAACCCCCAAGAAAACAAAAAAGGTTTACTAGGGTAGAATTATGTATATTGCATTACAAATGCTAACAATCTCACAAGGTTTTAAAATGTTTTTTAGTTAAAAATATCACTCATTCTTAAATGATGATTTTGAGCATCCTGGATGAAGACAGGATGTTTCTCAAAAATATCAGGATTCAATATAGCATTGAATAGCCCACACATTTTTCTGGTAATTGCATTGTGTTTCTGTTGCATTGGTACTGCATAATTCACAAGGAATGATCTCTTAAACTGCTCAATGAAGCCATCTCACAAAAACTATGCAAGCAATATTCTAAGCTACGGAACTACTGTAAAATAGTAAACACATTATAATGACCCAGTTTTTGTGCACTTAGAATTTATTTTCTTACTGCTAAATCAAATTTCTGATGAACAATTTTCTACCTGTACTGGTGCTTCCTAGTGTAAAGCCAGTGGTTGATTTTGATCCAAAAAGTCCACTCCCAAAGCTCACTGAAGGAGCCGACGTAGTTGCTGTAGCAGTGGAAGAGCCCAAAGTTCCAAAATTAAGTCCTCCTGTTGAGCTATTACAAAATAAGACTATTAGCAATAATTACATTTCAAAATGAAAAAAAAAAAAACCTACCACCACCACCACCTCTCATTTTAATTTCTTTGAATGCCATCATTCACTTTTCCTACACACAAAGAACTCAGCTGGGCAAGACAGTCCAAGATCACTGCCACCAAATAGAAAATTCGGAAGCCCATTTTCCTTTATCCTTCCACAGCTCTCACTCTCGCTGATTCTAACAGCAACTCCAGCATTTCTTCAACTCCTGATGAACTGACTGATCTTGCTAGACCAGTGGGAAATTTGAACTTTTCTCAAATCACTTCATCAGTTAAATAATCTTATTACTTCTGCCTGATTATTCTCCCTGTTCTACCGAAATGGGAGAACAAATGCTAGAGGCACAAAGATGACAATAAATCTGCAAGGAGATCTTTTCAAAACAGGTTACAAGTCCAGTTAGTTACCTCTGACCAGAAACCTGTGCTGCTTTCTGTCATTCTTAAGTGATACGCACTGACACAGAACCATTCACAGCAATAGCACAACTTTGCATTATCTTGCCACCAAAATACACTTAAGCATGAATTAATTTTCTAACCAAAACACTATCCTTTTACACAGGTGCCAACCACAGAGGACTCGTGCCACCATACTTTCTTTTCTGACTGTCTTCTTGTCAGAAAGTTACAGAAATAAGCTTCCAGAGCTATTTGCACAGGGAAACATGAAGAGAAAGGACTGAGAGAATCAGATCAGTCACCACTAGGAAAATTAAGTAATTTTTATTTCTTTTGAGGAACTATACATTTTAGAGGTTTCATGCCAATTAGAGAACAAGCTTTACATTTAGCACAATTACGCTGTTGTTGTAAAAAACCCATGAGAATACAATCATTATTATTGCCAACCACAGCCAGATGAGCCTATGTTTTAAAAATTTTGTTTATAATTGACAAAAGATCAGGTGAATAATTTATTTGTAGTAACTTTCTGCTCCCATTTGTGAGTCTTTTTAGAAACAAGGTAAGTTTTCTCTAACTTACACATATTTCGCAAAAGTATAACAGTAACACTGAAACAAAAGTCAATTTAGACTTCAGGGTAACAGTTGTCAAGAAGTGTTTCAAGTGTCCAGTAGTCTCTCACCGTTCCCTTCCGTCCTCTCTCCTTTTGTATGAAGGCAGCTGCTAACACAAGCTAAACATAAAAGTAAATCCTTTAAAAAAAGGCTATAATTAGCTTTTGAATTAGAACTTTTCAAACTATCTACAAAATCAATCATAGCAAGCCCAGAAAAAGTTGGTTGCAAGTTCAAAATCTGAGTGTGAATTACTCTTAAAGAAGTAATTTGCGAAGCAGAGTACCCAAGAACTTGAGAAAGACACAGACCCAGTAACAGTTAGACAGGATCCAAAGCATTTCAGCTTTCTTTACTCCCAAAATTCCAAACTACAGTATCATCACATAACTGCTTGTAAACTTCAATATACAACATGATGCTTCCCTCTCTAGCCAAGTGTTTATGTTTCTCATCTTTCTCCAGCACAGAAAAAAGATGATTCTTCTGTGAAAAATATTCTTGTTTTACCATTTCAGCAGAGGAAAGCTAAGGTACAAACTATGCAGTTCAGCATTAAAGGAGGACAAAAAAAGCCTCAAACAGAACCAATTCAAATAAAATGAAGTGGTTTTTCTTTTAAGATAGAAAGAATCCAAAATGTAGGAACAAAGCAACGGTAGCATTCTCATCAGCACGAGAAAGTATTGGCCAGAAGGTCTGTCTACTCCCCGCAGATGGAAGGCAGGGGAGCTCAGGTTACTCAAGTCAGGTCTTAACTCTAGTTTTAGAACTGGAACAAAGCATTGCACCTGGCTAAAATATATGATAAAGAAAATGGATTAAGAAAGCACAAGTACTTGAACGGCTGTACAATGCAGGATTCAGCGGGGTTGGCACATTCACAGAGGCTTCAGGCCACCAGAACATAATCCCGAACTTGTCGCACTGATAAGTAACATTTATGTTTAGGTGAGACAATAAGGTCCCTTTTCTCCCAACACCTGGCAATACCATCTTAGACCCAACTCAGAAGAGGAGTTTCTTCGTGCAGTCTCAAACACATTCTCAAGCAAACCATCTCACAGGGATGTTCAAAAAGCAGCAAAGGCCTTTTCCTCTGTAAACTTCTTGACTAACAGCCCTGAAGACTGGTCCCGCTTGTAAGAATTAATAAATGAATAAAAATAGGGAGTACCATACTGCTATCAATTAGTACCTATTAAACATTTTTTTTTTCTTAAAAGATTAAAAAAGCCAGCTAGGAAAAAAAACCCACCAAACAATTAAGTTCAATAGGTAGTTTTTAATAAGTGCAGATAAACAAGACAAGAGTTTGCCTTGTTTCAGTGTATTTAGAAGAATGTTTTTGAATATTTTACTTGCTCGTTTTAAACACAGGAAACATGTATTTAAAAAGCATGAAACAAAAGAAACTTAATTTCTTTACCAAGCCTATATAAGTTTTACTGTGGGAGTTAAACAAAGATTGAAAACAAACAAACAAACCAGACAAACCCTCCCAACAAAATCAAGCACAGCTAACACAAGAAAGTCTCGAATCTGTCATGACCACAAGATTTACAGTACTACAAGAAACTCAGAAAACTTGTTACCTCTCACACGGGTTTTCACAAAACAATAGAGCTATTTAATCCAGGGATTAAACAGATCTCTTTCAGATTCAGATGTTCTCTTTCCCTCACAATGCTAATTCCTTACATTTCTGACAGATGTTTCCAAACATATCTGCTTTAGAAGAAGTTTCCCTGAGTAGCCCACCATTTAGTTTACACTGCAGTAATCTATTCTGCTTGATAACATTTGCGAAAGATTCTGAAGCAAAGCCGCGTAACAGCCCTAATCTTCAATGGAGGTCCAGCAGCAATATGGTCACAACAAACAGTCTCTGCGAGTACAGTTGTGAGTAAAAACAGACAGGAAAAAGAAAAAACAAATCAACAAGAAAGACTTACCTGTTACTCCAAGAAACCTAAATCATGACACTTTTAGTAGAGCCTTATGCATGCCAGATGCACATCAAAGTATTCTCTTTACACCGAGATACTATACGCCAAATGCATGGTTGCATCAGAAGGCATGAGGCTGAATCTAACTTCTAAAGACATATGGAATATCACTTTTCAGTATCGAACATTAGAGTTTTGGCACCAACGAGCCTCCTGCCGCACACACAAGCTCAGTCTGACTGCCGAGAAACACCTGGACGCGCACACACGATGCACATCCTGCGCTCAGAACGGCAGGGAGAGCCGCGAAGGGAGGCATTCAACGCCAAAGCAAAGCCAGATGAAACAAGCAGCACCCTTTGTTACAAGCTGCCGAACAGATCCCTTCCTACGCTGTTCTGAAGGCGCAGGCTGGGAAGCAGAGGCGGCGAGGAGGGCTGGGGCAAACACGAGGCACCCGGGCCGCCTCGGGGACAGCTCCGGGGGCGTGTGAGGCGCCCAGACCCGCGCCCAGGCCCTGCGCCCCCCGGCACCGACCCGCTCCCCCACACGCGTACGGGCCCAGGCCGGGCCCGCTCAGGAGACCCGGGCCGCGGGGCAGGGCCGAGCCCAGAGCGGAGGAGGCGCCGCGTTACCTCGGCGTGGCGGCTCCGAAGGAAAAGCCCCCACCCGCTACTGCTGCTCCTGCTCCTCCTCCGGCCCCGGCGGCCGCGGTGGAGCCTAGGGTGCCTGCGCCGAAGGAGAAGCCTGCAGACATGGCGGCAGCAGGAACAGCCGGAGAGCGGGGCCGAGTGCGTCGGTCGGTGTCGGTGGATGGGTCGGTCGTGGAGGTCGCGGCCCCTCACTCAGCGCGGCATCGCAGCCGGAAGCAGCTTCGGACCGGACGGCAGCGGCGGCACCGACCGCACGGACAGAGCCAGCCACGCTCCCCGCCGCGCGCCCGCCGCGGTGCACCACGGGACAGCCCGACGGCCTTTAAAGCGGCAGTAGCGCCGGAGGTGGGGCCGGAGGGACCGCGGTGGTCGTGGGGTCTGACCTCTGACCGGAAAGTACAGCTGAGTGCCACGTTCAGCCTTTCCTTAAACACCTCCAAACACCTCCAGGAACGGTGACTCCACCACTTCCCCGGGTTAATCATCTTTTTTTATTTTCCTTTTTTTTTTTTTTTTTTAAAATCATCCTCCCCTGAGCCTCCTTTTCTCCAGACTGAACAACATCAGTCCCCTCAGCTGCTCCTCATCGGACTTGTACTCCAGACCCTTCCCCAGCTCCGTCACCCTTCTCTGGACGCACTCCAGCACCTCAATGTCCTTCCTGCAGTGAGAGGCCCAAAACTGAACACAGGATTCGAGGTGTGGTCTCACCACTGCCGAGTATAGGGGGACCATTACTGCCTTGGTCCTGCCGGCCACACTACTGCTGATACAGACCAGGTTGCCATTGGCTTTTTTGGCCACCTGGGCACACTGCTGGCTTACCTTCATCTCCTGCTGACCCACAAAGCATTATCAACATGTCGAGGTGGGGAAACCGGTGTCTACATGACTGGAGCCCCTCTCCTGTGAGGAAAGCCTGAGGGAGCTGGGAGTCTGCAGCTTGGAAAAGAGAAGGTTCAAGAGGCACCTACAAAATACAATCCTGAGTGTGCAAAGAGCACAGAGCTAGGCTCTTCCCAGTGGTGTCCAGTAACGGGACACAGACTGAAATACAAGAAGTTCCATCTTACCATTGGGAAACACTGCAAGAATGACCAAGCACTTATCAGGTTGCCCAAATAAGTGATGGTGGAATCTCCATCTTTAATGATATTTAAAAGCTGCCTGGACATGGTACTGGACAACTGGCTCCAAGCGGCCCTGTGTAAGCAGTGGAGCTGGACTAAAGACCTCCCACCTCCACCTCTTCGGGATACTACAATAAAAAAACCATCTCCTATTAATATCCCCATTCACAAGACACACAGACTGAAACAGAAGCCTAGGTAGCCAGGGAACAGCACCTGTTTCCTACACTCACACTGTCCAGGGCACTCTTTCCTCAGGGCTGGCTGCCAGGCCAGGTTTCACAGCCAGCACTGAACCTCGTGGCTCCCAGCACAGCAGCCACTCCCTGTGGGACAAGGTGGTGCCGTCCCTGCCCCACCTACCAGTACCTTCCACCGCAGCTCCATGCTTCATTCAGGCCAATGCTCTAGCATTCCCATCCCTGTCACATGAAAAGGGAGGATTTTCTCAAACCCTTAAGGTTTGATCAGTCTATCAGTGTCCCAGGAAAGCCGAGACCCTTGTGTGCAACTAATCTGTCAGTGTCCCGTTAATGAGACCCTTTGCCAGATCAGAGAAAGCTTTGACTAATGTGCTCAGTGTCACATCCCAAAGAAAGAGACCGACCCCCTCCTGGGTCCCCACAACTTTACCCACTGCCAGTGACTGCCAGTGTCCCTGAAAGACTCACATTAACAGGTTACAGAAAAACTCTATTATTAAGATTATTACAGGTTAAGGTTTGAGGATTGCCAGTCATAGTTCCTGTCTGAAAAAACGTATTGAAAGCACTATACCAATTCAGTCATACACTAACAAGCTTTAATCCCTTACAAAAGTTAGCTGGAGATAATAATTCAGTACACACAGGATATGGTTCATACATAATATGTCCCTGCAGGGGAGAAGAGCAGTTCCGCCTATCAACCAACCCCAGAAGTGACGATGGAGTCTCCCTCGATTTCTCCCCTTTTTTAACTCACTATTACACTATTTCTTTACGTTTAGGTAGAGCTTGAGTGACTTTAGTCATACACCTTATCCAGTGAGTGGTCGTACTCAGTATAAGATCAGAGACAACCTTGGGATGGGGACACACGTCCCCAGGAAGAGTGATTTCGTCACGGTGCTGATTCAACAGCAGAACGTTTGGCTTTACCTCCTTCGGTTTTCAGCTGCTGTGCAGTTTATCGTTCAGAAAGTACCGAGTGTTCTCCTCTGCAAGGCTTTTCACAAAGCCTGGCCCATCCACCCTCCATTCCGTCCCCCTTAACACCGCGCTGCTTGAGGTCGGGCACGGCCGACCGCGCCCCGACACAGGGCGCAGCAACCCTGTTTTCCCCTTTAACTTCCCGCACCGCTATCTTTTTTAACCGCAGTCATTTCCCCCTCCCCTTCCCTCAGGGACCCCGTCCCCTCAGCGATTCTCTCCCCTCAGCCTTCCCCTCAGTGATCCTCTCCTTTCAGCCATCCCATCAGCCTTCCCCTCAGCGATCCCCTCCCCTCAGCCATCTCACCAGACCTCCCCTCAGCCTTTCCCCTGTCTCAGCCATCCCCCCATCCTTCCC
>VXAU01000862.1:162179-218758 GCA_013399695.1 Formicarius rufipectus | reverse complement strand
AGGGGGAGACGCTGGAAGTCGGGGCGGGGCGGGGAAGAGGAGCCGTCTGGGAGGGGACTGCACTGGGCTCGAGGGCTCTGGATGTGGTTCCTTGCAGCTTTGGAGGCAAATCGGTGGTGCAAACTACGCTTTTGTCCTTTTCGAAGATTCCGGTGTATGGTTATAAGGACCGTCAGTGCGTGTGCAGTGTGTTAGGCTGTTCAGAAAAATACCAGTTAGGCTCTAATTGACATTTTGTACTTGGCTTGGCTGCAAGGTCTGCCGAAAAGACTGCCTATCTCTGTTTGGTCCTGCAAATTGTTAAGTGATTAATTCCTGAAGCTGGCAGCCTGATTTTTATAGGAGATTTGTAGGTATATTTGGAAAAGGAGCGGTCATACTTCATCTCCAAATGATAAATGTATAACCAGTAATTACATAGAGGAACAGGCTTTTGAATTTGATGAGTAATAGCTTATGTAATTTTTATATAAACGTGTATAGCTACTTTTATTTTTCATATCCACTTGTACATTTATGTATGAAACAGGAGGAAACTCTTGTGAAGCCACTGTTAGTTACACTTCAGTTCACTCGATGGAATAATCTTTCACTAAGCTGACAGATTGGAGATAAAGTTTCTGTGTCAGCCTATTTACTTAAAAACCTAAAAGGCCTTTTTGGGAACTTAATATTGTATTGTTACAGTCAGTAGCTGATTTAAAAAT
This sequence comes from Formicarius rufipectus, assembly GCA_013399695.1. Taxonomy (NCBI): domain Eukaryota; kingdom Metazoa; phylum Chordata; class Aves; order Passeriformes; family Formicariidae; genus Formicarius; species Formicarius rufipectus. The sequence goes on along the minus strand of VXAU01000862.1, from coordinate 218,051 downwards.
GAAAGCTAGACTGAAACTGAAGTCTTTTGATGAGCAGAGGAGCTGTTTAAGTTTCAAATCTGAAATTGAGACTAGAAAGGCTACAGGGAACTGATTTCTTTGCATCTGCAAGTGATTGTTTCTGCATGGTTTTGGGGCCCTGCTGTGGAAAAAATTCTTTACATAGCAATGTATCTGAAGAGAGAAATGAGCTCTGAACACAGCTTGTAAGATACCAGACTTACCACTTGAAGTAATTGTTTTTCTAATTCTTACCAAAAAAAAGTATCCATTCTAAAAATATCAATTTCAGGGCTAGAAATAGCACAATTTTTTTGGTTACAAATGTTATTCTCACTTAGCCGTTTGTAAACGGTTACTTTATTGAATATCCGGTTGGATTTAAATGCATATGGACTAGATGGTGATAACTGAGTGTTACAGTTATATAAAGCAAGAAAACTAAAGTACAGCCTGCACTCTAGGTCTTAAAAGTTCAGTTTGTGTATAGGTTCAAGTTGAATCTCATTCCAACTGTCCTGAAACATAACTGCTTTTTCTTCTAGTCTGACAGCACTCTTTGTTTCTCAATTCATTTGATTAAAGTCACAGTGAAAGAAAATTGAAATAACATTGCAGTCTTGCACAAAGTAACTGCTGTGCAGGGCAGCTGTTATCCTTAGAAGAAGAAGATGAAATAGGTTTTATACATCCTCAAACTTCAGTTTGCTAGAAATGTTGAAGCTAAAATTGTCTTAGAACTGTCAGCACAGCTACTTGAAATTAATTTCACAAAAAGCTAAAATTTAACTTTCCAACATATTTATGTTGAATAAAGAGGTGGTGTCAACTTGAAAATCACTTCTGAGAATTTTATACTTAAGTAGCAACAAATGATGAAACTTGGTTAGCAGAATGGGTTGGAGAAATTACAAATAAGAATATTGTGGGTTTTGCGATGAATCTTTAAAGCTAAAGTGTCCTTAAAAATATTTTAAAGCAAAATATAGCAGAAAAGACTGGAAATTCTTCAGTCAAATCTGTTTTGGTGAAAATACTGCTGGATTTTCTACTGGTGATGGAAAGTTTTGCTTAGCTTTACTGCTAAATCCCACTTACGTTTGCAAGCCTGAAACTTAAATGGGTAAGGGAAAATGCCTTTTAATTCCAGTGACTGTCGTACAAAGTTACAATGAAAAAAAAAATCTAGGTAATTGGTTTTGCCTTGGGTTAATTGTTCTAATTTGATCCTTCAGTTGTCTTAATGCATCCTCAGAAGTGTAGTTTCAGCCTTGCTTTCTGTTTCAGCTTGTCTCCTCTATGAAAACAATGCTTTGGGGTTTTTTTCCTTGAATATGTAACTCCTAGTCCTGATAAACATGTCATCTATGGAAGCTGAATCTAAACTACTTTTCAGCTGTTTTTAAGAAAAGTATATCTACAATTTAGCTTTCAGAATTCTTAAAGACTTACCTATGTAAGAGGAAGCTGGAGCACTAATGTCTATCCTCATGTGACTTTGAGGATAGCTGCCATGTTACATGGAGGAGAATGGAACCTCTCATGCCAGGATTTTGTGGGTTGTGTTACTGAAACAGTTTCTGTGCACTTCTCAATTTGCTGGGGAGGTGCACTGCCAGGTACATGGGCAATTCTTGCTGCAGATCTGCCCAGTAAGAATTCTGAGGTGTGACTGTGCTATATTCACTTCTGCTGCCCTGTATCTGAGGACTGCTACTTTTCTGTTTTCAGCATAGTGTATTTTGAAGTACTGATGCATGTAGCTTCCAACGTTTTTGCTTTATAAACTGAAATCTAGAATATCATAGTAGTTCTGACTCCTACTAGAGATTTCTATTTCCTCCATTCTATTTTGGTTTCATTGTTGTTTCTTTAACTTTCAAAACCAACATTAGGCCTTGCTAGAGTATTAAAAAATACCTGAATTGAAAAAAAACCTTTTTATTTTCAGTTTTATATGTGCTTTCAGAAGATAAATATCTTTGTACATGTGAATTAACTGGCTTAACATCAGCACAGTAGATGTGGGCTCTCCTAGTCACCTCATCTGGGTGATGGAGTTTGTGGTGCGAAAGTTTTTGGAGTTCTGCCATGCACTTAACGGTGGCAAAGAGCTCTAACTAGTTTTTAATGAGACAGTGCTGCCAAGAAATAGAGGAGTGCATGGAGATAAGCCATTTGCCTTTCCTGTTGTTGCACACAAAGAATCATGTACCATTTGCTTCTAATATAGCAAACTGTGGAGCCCTTGAAGTTATGAGCAGCAGATAAAATGTAGGCTATCTAGAAATCACTTCCTTTTGAAATGTGTTCTGTAGCATTGAGTTAATGATGTTGATGCCCTTGCTAGACTCAAGCTTGAAATATCTACTTCAAATGCCAGCACAATTATTGAATTTCTATGAATTTTTATAATTATTAATATAATCCTTGCATTTCATTAGAATATACTTTGAGGCAAGGTTATGATGTTCTAGATTTTTGAAGTTGGGGTTTATGTAAATGATAGTACATACCTAAAACTGAAGTCAGGACTGTAATCTTTATGGCCTTGAGTCTGCAAACAAAGCCAACAATGCGTCTTGCTGAGAACAGCTCTTAATTCGCTACTGGCATCTCAATAATGGGAAGTTGTTAGCGTGTGTTCGCTCTGTTTTGGGGAAGCAGCCTAAAATCTTGGTAGTTAATAACTCTTACTTAAAAAAAAGTGGATACCCTGGTCTCTTTTACTGGTAAGTAACAATATTTCATGTGTATGGAGTAAGTATTCTGATGAGCTTAGTGTTGTGCCTTCATTATGCGCTTTTGTATTGAAACAGGGTATTTTAACTAGTCAGTCTCCTCAAAGCTTATGTGGCCACTATGTTTTGTCCTGAATAGCCTTGTGTGTGCGTGTTTTCCACCGTTTTCAAAACTATTGCAAAACTGAGAAAGTTCTTGGTAAGTGAGTATCTTACTATCTGCAAAAATTCAAAATTAAGTTTTGACCCCCCCTCCCCTTTTTTCTTACAGGTAGAGCAAGTGAAGTTACTAGATAGGTTCAGCACGAGCAATAAGTCAGTGACGGGAACTCTATACCTTACAGCAACTCACCTGTTATTCATAGATTCAAGCCAGAGAGAGACATGGGTAAGGACAATGAATGTTTATGGCTCAAATGTATGGGTTCTGCAGGTGCGTTTGTTCTTCCTGATCTAAGGGGGAATTTGTTTACTAAAATGTTTTTCTTAGTTATTCCCTGCACTCTTCTTCATGGTATCATAATAAGTTAATGATTTGCAGATTATACTCTTGGATGACACTGCTGTGGTTGAAATCAGGTAGTGTTGAAAATGTTTACTTCTGTTCAAGCTGCTGTAATTTCCTCTGTAGCTTTCACTTGTATTCCTGACTGAATGTGTGGTGGTTTTCTTTAAATAACTGTCTTGCACAGCAATTCAGAGGCAAGACAGGAGACTGCTTGATAATATAAGCATCAAGTTCAGAATTTCTGTGTTAACTAACATGTAATTAGATTCTGTCTAGGTTAAATGAGACAGCAAAAATCCAAAGATCTGGAGTTTGGTGAAATAGTGAAGATAACATGCACTTTTTTAGAGCAGTGAGTATTCATCTCTGAAATAAAACATTTCAGAAGGGGCTGCAGCTTCTTGTTGACCAGTACCAAGGTTGTACAATTAAAGCTGACTAGGACAGTAATTCCCATTAGTTTTTTTTCCTCAGTGCCTTGATGGCACACATGTGGTCATCAAGTTCTGCCTTTCACTGGCTTGAGTTAGTGCTTTAAGTCTTTCATCGTCCAGGATGAAATCTCATTTCCCTGGCTGTGGTTAATTTTTTTTTTCTGTTGATGTATTTTCCTGGATTACCCTTAATCCTGTATCCTGGTTGTCTGATTTTAGTGCCTCATGGTGCTTTCAAGAAAATTTATTTTTCTGTTATTCTTGGATGCAATGTACAACTTTGTAGAAACCAAACTGTTATCCTTTCATACAAAATAGGTTTTTTGGGAAAAAGCGATTCGGAAGCATTTCTTGCTTTTGTCTCCCTGTGCGCTACATTAAAAGGTTTAATTTTGGGGAAATTGAACCTATACCCAAAGTACTGCATTTCTGATGATATTGCAAGTACCAAGTATAATTATCATAATGTCTCCAAGATGTAGTCTCTTCGTAAATGCGCACGTGGCAGCATAGTTTTCAGATGTCTGTCAAATTCTGATCAACATTTAAGAGGAGTTGATTGTTTCAGTGAGATAATTGCAGTTCTATCGGGAACATCTTGTTCAGTTGAAGTAATGTTACAGTTGAACAGCTATTACTTTCCATGTGCTTACCTAAATCTTGTGTAGGTTTGCCACACAGATAATCTAAGGAGTGCTTTTGTCTGTCCGTTGTTGTGACAATGTTGTTGTCTTCTGCTGAAGTGGTCAAACTGCATTTAGCTGAGAGACTGTCGTGTCTGCATGACACAGGAAATAATACAGATGTTTTCCTTATCTTCTGTTTGTTCTGTGGATGTTAAACTCTGGAATTCTAAAATTCTCAGGATCTTCCATATCCTTTATACTTTGAATTTTTTTTTCCCTGACTTACTTTATTTTGTCTGAAACTTCCGAAGTATGTTCCTGTAGATCCTTAAAAAAACATGTATATCCTGTCTGGACACTGCCTAATTAGATATAAGCCTGTCAGTTAACAAAGTTATAGAACACTGAACAACCACAGTAGAGTTTTACATCTCACTTTTGCATTTAGAAGGGTATTTACTCTTTCTTGAAAACATTAGGTAACACTTGAGAATGATGGAAGAGAATAATTAAATTTTTATAAATTATGGGATCCTGGCCAAAACGTCATTCTTGGATTTCTGCTTCTAAATGTATTTCTTTTTATAATTGATTGACAAAGTTAGTCAAAATCCATATTCAGCATTGCTTCATGTGTCTTACATCTGCTGATCTGAATAGGATGCTGTTCTTATTTTTAATCAGCATGCTTACGCTGTGCATTTTTGTTTGTTACAGATACTTCATCATCACATTGCTGCAGTGGAAAAACTTCCCTTGACAACGTCTGGCTGCCCCCTTGTCATCCAGTGCAAGAACTTCAGGATAGTTCACTTTGTTGTTCCCAGAGAGAGGGATTGTCATGACATTTATAACTCTTTGCTTCAACTGTCAAGGACAGGTAATACTTGTCACTGTAAAAGACATGGCATGAATAACAAGTTGGCCTGTGTTGTGTGGCTCATTTATTTTTTTTTTAAAAACATGCATTATGTCAAGTCTTAGTTGGATTTGGTATGTAAAGAATTTTATTGATTAAATATTAATCTACATAAAAATTCAGAAGATGTATTGTCTGGCTTTTGGTCTCTGATGATCCGTAACAGGATGAGAGATCCCTTTATTTTTCTTTTACATTTCCATCCCTGAAATTGTGAATATAAATGCGTATAGTCTCTTAATTGTGTGTTCCATAGATAAAAAACTACTAAGCAAGTACTAAGTAGTTACTAATTTCATGTGTTTCAAAGATAAAGCTGAAGTATTGATGCTAGAATAACACTAACAATTCAGCTTAAAGAGAGACTTCTGTCACTTAGTGTGGTCTTTTGCTTTTTATGCTTTGCGTTTAGAACAGTGTAAAATGTCATCTGTGGTAAATGAATAGTATATTAGGAAGAACGAAATTTTGGAAAGCTTTTTTATTTTAAAGGGTACTTTAAAACTTACTGGTTTTAAAGGTCAGTAGATAGACATTTCAGTTCTTGACTCCCAAAATAGTTTTTTCTGTCAGCTCTTATGAAGTCTTCTAGTAATTCTGCCTTTTGCCTTGTTCAGTTTTGTCAGTCTTCATTTTGTGACCTGTGCTTTGCCCTTTTGGTATTAGAAATGTCCCTTCTGAAATAGGTCAAGCACACTCAAGAAAAGTCTCATAACCTACCTCTGACTAAATATGTGTGTCAGTTAAGTGTAGAATAGTTGCAGAATAAATATTTCAGGCATTTCAAGTATCTATTTAATCTTGGTTCTGTGAATCTTGAAGCCTGAAACTTTCCCTCCGTTACATGTTCTTTACCTTTTAGCAAAATATGAAGAACTGTATGCCTTTTCCTATAATCCAAAACAAAACGAATCTGAGCAAGTCAAAGGTTGGCAGCTTATTGATCTAACAGAGGAATATAAGAGAATGGGAGTGCCAAATGCTTACTGGCAGTTGTCTGATGCAAACCGTGATTATAAGGTAAGTGTTCTAATGGAAATATGTTCTGCTCTGCATCTCTTTTTGCTTTATCCTCTGATTCTAGGCCTATAGAAAACAGCCTAATACTATGAAATCTCTTGCCTTGTATTGTAAGCAAGAAGTTGCAGGTAGAGAGAGTTAACTGCGTAATCCCTGTGCAGTCTCACAGCTTTCTAATTGAAGTTTTTCCCAGGGCCTCATTGAGAGAGTATGTGTGCAGGGATGCATGGGTTCCTTGGGATTGTTTCTAGAGTATAGTTACCTGTTTGAAGCCCAGCCCCAGCAATTCTGCTGCTCTGCAGCTTTGTGATCTCTCAGCTGAGCACTGCTCTGCTTCAGCATTTGCAATGCTGGGTATAGTGGTGTGGCTGATTCCCAGATTAGATTTCATCTTACTTCATAGTCTACAAATGCAAAAAAATTTAGGGAAATAATTTCAGTATTTTATCTGAAACGCATTCTTAAAATTTCTACTGAGGAGTCACATTGTTGAGAGTGAATGCCAGTATGACAGTACTTGGTTGTCTAACTTGGATCCCAGCTTGTACTGCTTTATCTGTGGCTCATCTCCTCCTCTGAGTTATTTACCTGTATAGAGAAACATATTAGTGTTCATCCTTTATCTCTTATTTCACCTAATGTCTTTCGCATCAAATACAATAGAGCTAGGACAGGCTTTGTGCCTTGCACATAAAATTCTTTCTGTGTATCTGTCTTTCAGATTTGTGAAACCTATCCTAGAGAACTGTATGTTCCCAGAACTGCAAGCAAGCCCATAATTGTTGGTAGCTCCAAGTTCAGAAGCAAAGGAAGATTCCCAGTATTGTCATATTATCATAAAAATAAAGAGGTATAATGTGTCTTCCTTTTACTGGAAACATGCTGAAAAGTATTTCTCAACGCTTAGCAGTAGTTCAGGGTGGAGATAAGGAGATTCAAGTATAGTGACTTATATGAGAATGGTGTGTGACTCATCATAACCCTAAATACAGCCAAAACTAGTGGTGCCTAACAGAATACTGAGTTAAACTAACCCAGTTTAAAAGAAATCCTTCAGAAAATGGTTGATAATCAGTTGAATCTCCAACACTGGAATTAAGGTAATCCAAGATAGCCTTCTGTTAAAGGATGTGTCTTCCTTGATGTATCAGGAATAAAATCTCTTAGGTCAAAATGGTGGGTGAAAAAAATCCCAAACAAAACCAACAGCAAATCAACAATAGAATTTATTCTTCGAGGAGTTATTTGGAAGATGAAAATAAAACTACAGGATGAGAAATAAGATTTTGCAGAGAGTATTGTAAAGCAGCATCTGCCTATCTCATCTAAGGGGTAATGTGGAGAGAGAGAAGGACTGTCACCTTGCTGAGTTGAAGAATTTATGAATGAAGTGTGAAGCAACTAGATGGATTTGAAGATAATTATTATATGGAAGATGTACCAAATACCTTCTGAAATATAAAATATTATTGAAAATTACGTTAGAAAAATTACTTTAGATAGTAACATATTGCACTTGCAATAAATAAAATATACTTGTGTTAGTAAAGCCAAACATAATTTATTTCATATTAAGCAGGTAACTAGCTTTCCTAAAGTGTACTTTTATCCAGCCTGTACTTTTTGTGAATTTTATGTCCATCATGTAAGCTGATACTTTTTCAGGCTCACCTACATAGGCAATGTATTTTGATAAACCGTTGGATTTAAGTTGTAGGTACTGGGTTTGAAGGTCCTTAAGTGATGCGTTTAAAAAGTTGAGACACATGAACTTCCAGTTTAGTGATGTTATCTGCTGAATAAAACAATTTGTTTCCATGTCTTCCTAGAATTGGGCCAAGCATTTCAAATACAGGTATTAAACTGATGCTAATTTGTTCTTTGTTTTCTGTGGTAGGCTGCAATTTGCAGATGCAGTCAGCCTCTCTCAGGTTTTAGTGCCAGGTGCCTGGAAGATGAACACATGTTGCAAGCCATCAGTAAAGCAAATCCTTCAAATCGCTACATGTATGTCATGGATACCCGGCCAAAGGTATGTACTTCAGGTTCTACAGGCAAGCTTCTCTTCCTGAACATTACAGTACGGGGATACAGTGTAATTCTGAACAATCTGGAGTGAAGTATGACTCCATCATGAGCAAAAATGTTTTAAGGGTAAGGTTAGGCCTCTTTCTTCAGGTGTTTAATTACTTGCTTTCTTAAAGAAGTTGAAACTATCTCAGGACTTAGCTAGAATTCACTGAATATGCTGCTGAACATTTGGAGAGGTACCTTTAAAATATACTTAAGACATAGTTCAAAAGTGAGTAGTTGAGTGGGATCCAATTAATTTTAACTGCTTGAAATGAAATTCATGGAATGGTGAGCTGGGTTGGGGTTTCTTTTGGAATGCAGGGGAATACTGTGTTCTTTGTAAATGATCTGTACAAACTGTCTGTCTTAGCAAGGAAGAAGTAGAAGAAATTCAGTTGTAGCATTCTGAGGTCATCATAGAATGGTTTGAATTAGAAGGAACCTTTAAGATCACCTAGTTCCAACCCCCTCTCCATCAGATTGCTCAGAGCTCCATCCAACCTGGCCTTGAACACTTCCAGGGTCCGCAGCTTCTCTGGGCAATGTTTTCCAGTGCCTTACCACCATAATTTATCACTGTCTAATTAAATTGAGTTATGTTATTAAGTTGAATTGTGTTATGATGTATTTTGGAATGTGTGAAGTAACTGTCACCCATTTGCATTTCAATTGGTATTAATTTTACTTGAATGTCTGAACACAGGAAGTGGAAAAGTCTGTGTCCTACTCTTTCCTTTTTAGGTGAATTGTTTTGAAATTTTTGGGAACAAGTGAAGGTTTGTTGGGGGAAATACAGAGGAGAGAATAAGAAAATACTATGCATTATTCAGATATGTCAGTTCTAAATATAGAGCTTGTTTTTTATGTATTGTTCTTATACTTCAGTGCTTTCAAGTTGATCTGCCACAAGCTGTATATTAGAACCTGTTTATCCGGTGTGCTCTTCTGTTTTTTTCCACAAAATTTTCCATTGAAATATCATGACATTTGTTTGTAATTTGATATTTTTATTTGAAGTACTGTTTATCAGTATTTTTATTTTCCTCTTTTAAGCTTAATGCAATGGCAAATAGAGCTGCTGGGAAGGGCTATGAGAATGAAGACAACTACTCTAACATTAGGTTCCAGTTTGTTGGCATTGAAAATATTCATGTAATGAGATCCAGTTTACAAAAACTTCTGGAAGGTATGTTTTAACTGTACTATCGTAACGTATATGAAAATGGGATGAGTATTTTTCTTAAGTTTTTAATAATAGCTTACACAACCTGCATTAGTATTTCTATATTTTATCCCAGCTCTTTGTTTAGCCAGTTTGCTGTGCCCTATGGTACCTTAAACCTTAACCTTCAAACTGTGAACCCAGTGAATGGAGCTGTTTTTGAGAAAATTGAATGGCACATATGTTTTGAGTGAACTTGATTAGTATGTCAGTGGCGTGTGGGAAAGACTGGTGTTTTCTAAGTACACAACAAGTATACACATGTGTAATAGAAATACACAAAATAGTATGTGTACATGCATTTTCATATACAGAATATCAGTTCCTCAAGGAGCACTTTGTTCCATGGAACTTGCAATAAGCATATGGTCTATATCAAACTGGAGCTCTTTGACCTGGTGAGCCACTTGAGTACTTGTAGGTGTTTATAGGGAAGGGGGTAGGGGAAACGTGACCCACATCACCATGCCACTGCCTTCCTCCTGGTGATGGAAATGGAGAGGCAGAAGTATGCTCAAAATTGTTAATATTTTATTTAGGTAAACAACTGAGAGAAAATTCAAGTACCAATGCTGAGATTATAGTCCAGAATTCAGGCTTCCACACAATACATGTATAAGTGGTTGGCTTCTAGAATTATGCAAATATTTCCAGTCACAGAAAAGGCTTATGCTTACATGGAAGCCTGTGTTGATGAAGGCATTCTGGCTACATTAGTCAAGAAATTTCACAGACTAGTGGTGTAGTCTTACTTAGCTTTGACTGAGCCTGTATGTGCTGCTAAGCTATTCTTTGTACAGTCTGCATAGAGTTCTACCGAGCTTTGATAATATGTATTTTTCCAGTTATTCTTGCATGTACTTTTTCTAAGGGAAAGATGAGAAATGTGATCCTGAGCTTTAGTTTTTAGGTTTGCCATAATCCCTCTTTCTCTTACTCATACCTTCTGTTCTAGAAAACATGGTAATAAATACTGATTTTTATTTTTGCTTTTTTAAGAGGCCTGCTCCTGTGTAATAGGGTCTGATGCAGAAGTGTATGCATCACACACTTAAACTTCACAGACTTCATATTCCTTCTATTTAATAGCATCCCACCAATAGTACTTACTAAATGTGTTTCTGTAGCTTTCTTTAAGGATTGAGCATGTTTTACCTTTTGATCGTGTGGAGAATTGATATATTTAAGCTCCATTTGAGACAAATCCATGAGTGATGTCTATTAGTTGTTCTCTAGATCAGATTTTTTTTTTGGTAAATGAACACAGTTGGTTTAGCTCTGTTTAGTCTGTACAATTCACTGGTTTTGCTGAATGCCGTTCTAGAAGTAGAATCCTCTTTAGGGGTAGGAACAACCCTTGAAATTTAGGGATGCATGCAATAATTTACTCTTTAGACCCCTGGTTCATAGCTTAAAGTGAGGACAATGGCATTTAGCTTCTGTGTACTCTCTTTCCCTGGATGTGCTGAACTGAATGTTCACAAATCAGGAGTGTGGTATCAATGACCTTGTTTATTCAAGGGCCATTGTAACTGGGACTGTCCTCAGTTGTTTGGGCTTTTTATAACAAAAGACTTGTTCTTTCGCATGTGTCCTACTCTGAGGTTCTATGTCAGAATTTCCTTCAGAATCTGATGATTCCACTTGGAAGCAGAATGTAAGACATAATCCTTCCCAACATCCTTCAGTAATGGGACTACACTATGGAGCATGCTAGAGGGATTTAGTCTATTCTGCATCTTGGATTCACTTTTATTTAAATGTTTGGCATACAATAGGAAGAATACAACACTAATGACAGAATCTTCGCATAGACTAAATTTGTAACTGTGATGTGAAATAGAGTTCAGGTTTTATATATTTAAAATATAATATTGCCATGTCAGAAAAGATTGATAAGCGAAAAGGCTTTGTGTATGTCAAGGCAGCATTTCTGCAGAAAATGTTTGAGGGAAAAGCTCAATAACAGCTGATGTGATGTGTTGCATATCTTTTGATGGTGGAAGTGTGTTAACTGAGGGGATTTTGTGAATTTTCTGTATGGGCAACGGGGTTGCTTAGGTTTTTTTATTTGTTAAAAACACTTCTGCCTGGTAGCTGCTGTGCTTCAGTCTGCAGGTCTAGTCACCTCTTAAACTGCCACCTGAGGCATTGCTTGTAGTGTGAATAAGGACAAACAAGAAAAGAAATCATGAGGTTTTGGGACTTGTAGGGCTTGTGAGTTTTTTTATGATGGGAACCATATAGTCAAAACTATCTTGAATTATATTTATTGTGAACTAGCTAAATATCACAGTGGTGTCATAAATCATCTTTGACCCTTTGAAAGGTCATAAGAAACGCGAAAATTACTGGTTTTCAGCATGTAAGTGTTGGAACAGTGTCAATGCAGTTTCTTTAATCACCAAGTAGTGTAAAATGCCTATGATAATTCACGGAAATGGGATGTAACTCTTTGGGTTCAACATACGTGTTCCTATCTCTGCCTCCATTTATAAAAATATAGAAATCTACCTAGAAAGGTGAAATACTAGTGGTGAAATATTTCTGCCAAGCTGAAAATTTTGATCAAAAGCAGATTTTTGACACCAGTCTTTGGGTGAAAACAAACTGCGAACTCAAAGCCTGTTTGTTTTCTATCTGGAAAGCTTCTGCTTTAAACCATAAACTTCAGAATGTGGGTGTAAGCTGCCATGAATAGTGCCTCTAGACATTACCTTGTCTGTCCAATACCTTCCCTGCAGATGTTTGAATTTCCAGATACAAGTCTATTTTCACTTTCATAGAGTGCTAGACCTGTTTGTATAGTGTTGTGACTGAACAGGTGCATGGAACCACTCGTGTGGAGAGAGTGTGAGCTAGCTGAAAGGATCAAGTAGGTCTCAGCTGATTTCTTCCATGTGCTAGGCCTTTTGAAAGCAGAACTCTTGCCTAATGATGCTCTTGGAAAGACAAGGGGAAACTAGCTTACTTTTATTGCTTTTACTGATATTCACAGGCTAACTTTTAAAATGGAGTTCTATGTCCAGGGGTTTCATGATGTTTTGTTACCTCATTGTGCTATAGTTTGCTAGATAGTCTGGTAGATCTATGGGATTTAAAATAGGTGCTGCAATGCTTATTTGAAAGCCTGTTTATTTTTCTATTATTCAGCAGCACCTGGTGCTGTGAATATTCCTGAGTAATAATGTACCAAAACTTGTTTGGCTGAAAGCTGAAAAATATCTAGTGCAGATACCGGACGGCTCTGTGAAGCAGTGGTTTAAGAGTTTATAGCCTTCTTTACATCAGGGGTCTTGGTTGAATATGAAACACTGTCACAGAGTGATTTGGTAAGTTTTGTTCTCTACTTTTGTTGCTGACTCACTTCCTTCCATGGTCAGAGGAAAAGATTGTTTTGGAGTTCTTGTATCCCTACTGCTGGCTTTCATCTACAGAGCATTTTTATTTTCATTGGGGCCCAGTAGTTTATAATCATAAAATTGGTTACTTTAAGAAAGACTTTTAAGATCGAGACCAACTGTTAAGCTTAGTAGAAAGTAGGCTTCCACTGTGGCAGGGGCAGGTATTTTTGTAGGTGGCAGCCTTGGGCACCTTCTCTTAGAATTACACACAGCTGAAGTTATATTAGCCAGAAAATTTTTTTTTTTTTTTAATTGCCAAAAGTTTGTCATATTTGGACAGTAATGTAACTGTGAGTTGCTACTGAAAACTGTACAAGAACCAGGTTATCTGTCTCACGTGTGAATTGGTGTCTGTGTGAGAAGCTTTCAGTCTGCCTCTACATCGCTTGCTTCTATACTGCAAGGCATCTTTTCCTTTAACTTGAGCTCTTCCTTGTCCTCTCAATTGGCATTATTGTTACAACATCAAAGTACATTAGAAAGGAATGGTAGAAATCAGTCCCAAATGTAGTGTGTCAAGTCTGGAGGTAGACAAAGTCTTGATGGACTTCATTTCATCACCATGTCCTTGTACTCTACTTTATTCTCCTAAGCAGGGTGAAAGTGATGAAATTCTGGCAGTCTGTCTACTCTGAACTGTGTATATTGTCTGGATGCAGCTACTTTCTACTAGTGGTAATCTTTAAGTATTTCTGTTAAGCCTTTGGCATTTGCATTGCCTTCCTTGATAAAACAAGGGTAAAGCTCCCTTTTGGGGATAACCAGTGCATTTATTTGGAATGTTATTTTGTCAAAAAGACAAACAGATCTTACTCTTATCACTTGTGGTTACTGCAGTTCTACAGAGATGAATTCTGAATGGAGAACATCTTGTAGTATCTCTCCCTCGAACCATTTGAGTGGTGGTTCCCTGAAAGATTTCTAGTCAACTTACAGTGTAGGGAATTAGACACAAAATGAAATTATTGTTCTTTCTACCTTGCAGGATTTAGGTAGCTGCAACTCCTTAAAGCTTTTTAACTCTTGGTTTCTTTCAGTCAGTGGCACAAAAGGTTTGTCTGTCAATGACTTTTTGTCTGGTTTGGAGAATTCTGGATGGCTGCGTCATGTCAAAGCTGTGATGGATGCTGCTGTCTTCCTAGTCAAGGTAACTTGCATGCTGCTTCTTTATTAGATGGCAAGTTGACTTGCTGCCAGGTAAAATTATCCTTAATATTATGTAGTGTATAAAATTCTTCAATTGACCTTTTTGGAGGTATGTGCTTAGTATATACACCAGGACATCGGATATGCTGGTTTAAGTATTACCTGTTTCTTAATGACTGGAGATGTTAAATATGCCAGCTAATGTTTTGGCATTTTTTGAATTCTATTTGGTCATCTTGCTGGGAGATGAGCAGATTCTTTCTTCTTGGTTCTTTAGGTATTTCTGAAAGGTGTAGCCAGTTTGGCAGTAGATGGAATTAAGTATTATTTAGTGCACCCTGAAAAACAGAACTTCTGGGTCAGTAATTGTAGAACAGCCAAAGTGGTTGTGCTGACTTCATTTGGCAAGGAAATGGGACTCTTTATGAAAAATTCAGAGGAACAATTGCCTTTGCCAGGCACTTAGGAAGCCAAGGGCTTGACCTGAGAGGGCTGAGTGAATGATTAAAACCCTGGATCTTTGTTTTAACTAGGTGAAATAACAGGGAGTTAGCTCAGTTGAAAGTGGATAGTTCTCCTAAAGATGACTCCCAAAAACATCTTTGCTATCAGGATTTGACATCTTATCTGAAGCTAATAAGCATTTCCTGTGCCTTTACTTTTTACTGGTATAATGATTAGCAAGTGGGTAGCTTTAATGAGATGTTGATAGTGTTTGCGTTTTTTAATCTGTACCCTGTGATGTGTGATCTAAATTTTTTAGTATACATTGTGAGGCTTTCTTGTAAATTTAGTTTTGTAAGGGAGAGGAAGAGAATTGGGAACCGCTGGAGATGTTAGCTTATGCAAAGGTGGTGGTGTAATTTCTTTTCTTTGTAAGAAGTTTTCTATACTCCCATGGAAAGATTCCTAGCTTTCTGACAGTATCAAATCCTTTCCTAGTAATAAACTTTTTTCTAGCTTAGTTGAGTGAAATGGCCTGTGCTGTGAGTTTGGGATAAATGAAGCTTTTTTATTTATCTACTAAATTTTGACTTTTGTCTGGAAAAGAACATTCATCATGAAACAACTGTATTTTGCAGGCAATAGCAGTTGAGAGTGCAAGTGTGTTAGTGCACTGCTCAGATGGGTGGGATAGGACTTCCCAAGTTTGTTCTCTTGGAGCTCTCTTACTGGATTCCTATTACAGGACAATCAAAGGATTCATGGTAAGCTAACTGTTGCACTGTTGAGTTGTTCCTTGGTAAATAAAGAATGTAAAATGTTTGAATGTGAAAGGGACCAGTGTAAACATGCTATTTTTTTTTTTCAGTTACAAATGTAAAATGAGATTTGCAGTATACCAATAAATCTTTCTTATACTTTGCTTCTGGAAAGAACATTTATTTAAAACCTAAAATGCTGAAACACAAGAAGCAGATTGCTTTAAGCACCATGCAGAAATGTTGCAGTTACTGTCCTTTGCATCCAAAAAAGCCCATTATCTATGACATACAAGGATTCCAAAGTGCTTGTGTGAGAAAGCAGACATACTGAATTACAGCAGATCTGTTTTATCACTTGTCCCCAAATCAGCATCTTTGAATCTAAAAATGACAACTCCCCCAGTGACAGAGTGTTGTGAATAGTGAGAATGTGTATGATCTTTAGGGAAGTAATTTAGTCTTTCTGGGTTTTGATTAGTCCTTGCTCTCAGTTAGATTTCTGTGGAGGCTTCTGCAATGGTCAGATGGTCCTGTGTTTCTTTTGGTGCTTGATACTGTCACTGAAGTGATAAAACAAGCTGTTGCTAATATTAACAAACTTACTGTGCTGTTAGAAAGGTTATATTGTGTGGTTTTAGGTAAACTAAGATAGCAGAAATATAATACTAAAACTTTTCCTACACTTTGCCATATTTTGAAAGTTGGTTCATAATCTTGCAGTGAAGTCATACAGCATTATGCTTAAAGTGAGCCTGGCTTAAGAGCAGTTATCTGTTTAGCAAGTTGTTGAACTTTTTTATTAGTTTTAGAAATGTGTTTTGAGAATCTCCTCTGAAAGACTTGCAAGAAAATAAAGAAGCTACAAAGTGACAAATAGTTGCTCCTACTGTAGTTAATTGAACTCATATTTAAAACAATTTAATCAGAGTATAAAATTTATTGATACAATATATGGATAACCTATGGAGTTAATATATGTAAAATGTAGGATTGAGTAACATTTTTCATAAGAATCTGTTTTGGTTTTTTTTTACCCTCTAGGTCTTGATAGAGAAAGACTGGATCTCTTTTGGGCACAAGTTCTCTGACAGGTAGTTCACTCCTCCAATATAGCAAAATGTATGCAGCAAACTGAACGAGGCTTTGTAGATGTTAAATTTCTAGCAACACTGCAGTAGTTTAGCAACAAGATATTTTTAGTAGGCAGTGTGCTGTATTGCTATTTATTCAAATACGTTTTGGATAATTGATTTATATTGTAGACATAAATTTTTAGTGCTACTTGACTTGTTCTCCAATGTTGATGACAGCAGCTAGGTCTGCATGTATGTATAAACAGTGTAAAACCAATCTAAAGCTATGTCCCAGCTATTTAGGCAATATGAAACACTTATTTTTGATAACCTTAAAAATGAGTTTACATTTATGTTTACTTTAATGATGAAGTTACACCTACCTTTAGAACTCCTTTATGTTCAGAGCTCTGTTTTTTCCCTTGATCTGCCTGTCACCAGCTATTACAATAGATAGGCTGCTCTTTACGGCTTATTAATTTGCTTGTAGCTGATATACCCTAAATGTCAATTATGAAGGTAATAGACACAAAGGAACTTAACTGTCTTATGTTGCTATTCTGTACTGACTATAAATGTGCGATTACTTATAAGTCAGAAAAACAGGTTAAATATAGACTTATTTCTATTCAAAAATTGCCCCAGTTTTGAAGTTAGGTGCTCAATCTCCAAACCAAAGCTAATGTCTAATTAATGTGCTGTCATTTTAAAACAATTGTAGCTAAGACTTTTTTGATTTCTATCTTAAACCAGTTTCAATTTGTTTATGGAATGTTTTTCAGATGTTGTCAGTTGGATGGTGATCCAAAAGAGATCTCACCAGTGTTCACCCAGTTTTTAGAATGTGTGTGGAATCTGACTGAGCAGTTCCCACAAGCCTTTGAGTACAATGAAGCTTTCCTCCTTCAAATCCATGAGCATGTCCATTCTTGCCAGTTTGGTAACTTCCTTGGAAACTGTCAAAAAGAACGAGAAGATCTAAAGTAAGCAGGCATATTGTAATGTGGCTTTCGTTTATTCTGGCAGACTAAGAACTTGCATGAATTTTCTTCATTTCAGGCTCTGAATAGAAATAGAGGCAGGATTGGTTGTACTGAAAATTATGTTGACCCGCTTGTGCTTTTGCATTCTGGAGAGCCTTTCTAATTCTGGGAGAAAATCCCATGCTTATTTTTCATAGGGAGAGTTTAAGGTGTCTTTCTTTCTGTCTCTTTGTCCCCCTCTAAAAGTAGGTAAGCTTAAGTTTGGAAGTATTCATTCCCTCCCCTAGTTGCTTTTTAGGTAAGCTTAAAATTCTTACCTGCTCAAGACTAGTCAGTTAGCAGAATTAGTAGGGTATCTTTCAATGCTTTGAGTTAGAAAACTT
The DNA here is from genome assembly GCA_013399695.1 of Formicarius rufipectus. Lineage (NCBI taxonomy): Eukaryota > Metazoa > Chordata > Aves > Passeriformes > Formicariidae > Formicarius > Formicarius rufipectus. Next base: position 200,314 of record VXAU01000862.1, on the reverse strand, counting down.
CTGTGAAGTTTTTTGTCAGTTTGTCTGACATTGTATTTTAAATGCATTTATGGCAAGCAGGCAAAACTTGTACAGCATAAGCAGTAGTACTTCTAAAATTGACATTTCTATCCAACACTACCATATGCCAGGAAGAAGTTGATTTTACAAAGAGCTTTTAATTCAAAACTTGTATTTCTGGTAACTTTTTTTTTTCTTTTAAAGATTGATTTATTAGTTGAGCTTCTGTTTTTTGCTTGCAGTCACTGTGTTGACCTTTATGTCTTTTTGCTTTAAGCGTAAAAGAGAAGACCTACTCCTTGTGGCCATTTCTTTTGGCTGAAAAAAAGAAATATGAGAATCCTCTGTATAATCCAGACTTTTTGCCAGAACTAACTCTTTTGGAGCCTAATACAGTATCATTCAATTTTAAGTAAGTTCACGTAAGATACAGTACCTCTTCTTCAATTTCGTCATTATCCTGCATAGCTAAAATTGTCTGCTTCATGCAGGTTTTGGAGAAACATGTACCATCAGTTTGATCGAAGTATGCATCCCAGGCAGTCTGTGCTCAATCTTATAATGAATTTGAGTGAGCAAAATAAACAACTGGAAGAAGATATTAAGGAACTGGAAGCTGTAAGTATTACAAAATAAGTATGTGTATTTGTGACATATTCTTCAAACTCACATTCAAGGTTGTAATAATGCTGTTAGCTTCCACAGGAATGCCACTACTGTATTGCCTGGCACTTACTCTATGTAGTGTTGGCTTTGACTACCACTGTATGCTTCTATGATGAATACCAGACTATGCAGCCAGTGTTTAGCTCTTAGGCATTATTCTGCTTTACTGATGAACTGCATTCTGTGAAAGTTCTACTGTCAAAGCGTTACTGAAGATGGTTTAATGTAGGTTAAATTTATGTGAAATTTATCTTGGATAAAAAGGAACCCATCATAGATACAGCTCTGTTGCTAAACCAAGGAGACTGAAAATGTTTTATTTCTATTGTAGCTACTAAGATGGAAGCAGTAAGTATTGTCCTTCTTTTAACTTCATATGTAGGTGCATGCTGTTGTAAGTCACTGTAATTATGGGTCATGTACATTGTAATGCTTATTTCAAGACAGGGCTAAATCCAGAGATCATATGTATATAATTGACTCTTAGGTGCCACAGTAAACAGCCAGAAAAGGCTGTGTCTGATTTTATTCTAGGATGACTTTGTGGCTTTTAATTGATACTTCTGTTATAGTCAGTTAAGGTGCTGAAACTTCAGAATTAATACCTTTTAAGGGAATGCAAACGTCATCTGATTATCAGTTTAATACTTGTGTCTGGCTAGAAAGGTAACAACTCTTGTATGTTATGCTGTGGGGAGAAGGGGAAAGTACAGCTTTTCTAGGAGGAAAGATGTTATTAAACTGATCCTACTGTAATGCAGGTTACCTATACTGTTTTAAATCTTAATCGTATATTTAAAAGTTTTTACACAATTGACACAAGATGAAACTCAAGATAAAGAAATCCTAAAGTATAAGCAAAATGTAAAGTGAAGTCTTGGTTTGGAATTTTCTAGAACCTGCTTCCAAGATGTTAACTTCACCAGAGCCCACATTTCTCACTTGAGTGATGAAGAGATGTAGTTGTTTGAATCTTGGTGTAGACTTTGCTACTGCTGTTTCCATCTTCAAAAACTTGACGTCAAGAAACATCAATGTCTTTTGGACTTAGTCTTCTTTCTAATAGAACACAAACACATCAACAAACAAATCTGTTCAGTTAACTAGTGCAAGCTCCCAGTTATTGGTTGAGAGAGTTTGAATTAAAAACAAAACTGAAACAAATAAAAAACCCAAATCACACAACTGAAAAAAAAACCACTTAATTCAAATATTTCCTATTCTCATGCTTACAAGATAGGTCCTTTTTTCCAGTCCTGCTTTCCAATTATTTAGTTTAGGAATATTTTTTAGCGTATTCCTGCATTTGAACAAACTGTGTTCCTATTTTTTGGATCCAAAGTCTTTTAAAAGGTTTTTAGGAAATATGTTAAAGGCTTAGGTATCAAACTACTTTGTCTTTAAGAGTCTCACGATCTACTTATTAGCAAGTTTAATCTACTTCCTAGTTACTATTATCAAGTTCCCGGTTTGTTTATTGACTGGCAACCTTTTAGTCTTCTGCTCAGATACAAATTTTAAGCAAACAGTGCTTGAGCATTTGCTATGGGGAATAATGTCATATTCAGCGGCCTAACATTTAATATGATTGTTGCATATCTAGCCTAGGGTATGTAATACAGGGTTCTGCAGATGCTGAGTTGGCCAGTAAAAGGGCATTCTCTTCCTTTTGAAGCAGAATATTAACAGTAGGGAGTCATGCTCACTGTTGGTAACTATTCTCTATATTTCAGAAAATAAGGCAGAGAAATGGGCAGCCAGATGGGATCCTTGTGAAGGAACATCAGCAGTCTGCTAATCCTGCCCCCGTGGCACTGAAGACCACCCCTCCATGCTTTAAGAAGGAGCAGCCGCTGATCACTGGGAATGATGCCGTGAGAACTATAGAGGGCAGCAACACAGCAGACAATCGTTATAGTGAGCTTGTGTCCGAGTTCTCCAAAGCTGAGCCTGCTGTTGTCAGCTTGGAGTACGGAGTGGCCAGGATGACCTGCTAATTAAAATCTGGCACTGTGCACTTCTAGACTGATTGAATGGAGAGATGGATTATTTTGAGGATGGGTCTCTGCTGCATGACCAAAACATGATTTGTATATCAGCGAGTTTTGTTAATGTAGATTAGAACAGCATGCTAGTTGTCAAGTGTTTGCTGTTCTTTCAAGGCAAAAAAAAAAAAAAAAAAAAAAAAAGGAGAAATTTTTTTTTTAAAAAAAAAAAAAAAGGTGTAGTTGTCTTTTTAAAAGAAATAGGGGCATTTGGTAAGTAGTGACTAAAAAGCAAGGAATGGTATGTCTTTGGACTTAGGTCAGTTTGCACTAAATTGATTAAAATCGTAGTATTACTTCATTATAGGAAACTGCAGGTGGTCTTTCATAAACTGATTTTATTTGGACAAGAAAACTTGAACTTTCTATTTCAAGAACTGAAGCTGCATGTATATATCACATATGATATGAGTACATATACCCTTGTTTAATGTCATCCCGTACTAATGTTCAGTGTATTAAGTGCCATGGAAAAATATGACACATTTCAAATCCTAAATAGTTGGCCTTAAACCTCTCAGATCACTGATACTGTTCTTTACTACTGGAGTCTATCTGGCTCTGTTTACATTGCATTTGCTCGAATTTTTATATCCTTAGAGCAGGACTGAATACAAGGAATGAAGCATGCCTAAGCTGGCACAGCCTTTCAGCAAATAGCTATATGAATGTTAACTTACCACTTAAGACTGTTTTTTCTTCCATTTCATCTGTTGTTTAAAATATAATAGATTGCCCTGATCTTCCTCTTTGGCAGCTCAGTAGATGGAGTATCATTGAAGCTACAAGTTGTGTGACCTTAAATGTTTTCACTTGTGGCAAGGTATTTAAGTGTAGAATAAGACATGTCACATAAGAAAACAAAACTTAGCCAATAACTGAATACCCAGGCTCATTTAGATTGTTTTCTATGTGGTGTGTAGTTGTTCAGGTTGCAAGAAGGCAAGCAGGACTTTCAGAAGTGTAGCTTGCTGATTCTGTTCTCAAGTGGGGAAAAAAGAAAAAGAAATCATTCATGTATCTGAAATTTATAGGAAACTGAGTGCCTCCTAAATGTTTCATTAGAAGAAAATTTTAGTTATTAGTGAAAAAATCCTTCTCATCTTGTAAAAACTTGTTTAAGCTGTGCATATTTTAAGTAATTTTACTGTCATCTGGACACTAAAGGAGAGGGGAAATAAACAACTTCTCACAGGATGCAATAGAGATCATGGGACATAAGAAAAAAAGGGGGAGATTACACTTTGTAAACTTAATTAGGTATTTGTAATTTTCTAGTAAGGGAGAAGGTTTTGCTGAAGTTTGTCTCATGATAGATTTTCTGAGTAGATAACAGAATAAGGAAGAAATACATTGGTGCCCAGTTCTTAAATAGAGACATAAATCATAACTTTGGGTGTTTAAGATCCTTTGGTGTGATGTTAGATTAATGCTACTGATCTTTTATCTCTTGAGTTAAATAATTTTTGGTTTCAAATGAAAATAAGTTTATTCTCATGCTAATCCCTGAAGTGTGTTTTGTCAAATTTCTGATGTGCTTCATATTTTCTCATAATCAGTAGCGTATCCCTCCGCACTGTGTCGGACCCAGGACTCTATTAGCAAGGCCGGTATAGGTCATGATCAAGTTGCACTTGTGAAGATGTCTGGGAGAAATTAGCTGTGACTTTTGTATTTGGCTATTAATTCACCCGTTTCACTAATTTGTTTTTTAAATGCCTTTTGGTGTAAATAAAGGTTCATAAGTGTTTTTATTCCCAAAGATATAAACATATAGTGTCATATTTAAAATACATTATCCAGTTATTTATATGCATTTAGAATTTCTCCACTACAGGTTTTGATAATTTCACGTTTGCACAAGTGGTGCCTTACAGGGTTGCAACAAGAGAGGTTTTTGTGCCTTGTTATTTATTGTCTCCCCTTCTCCCTCACCTTCTGTATTAACTTCGTTCTGTGGTTTTCCTTTGGTAAAGCATCTTGTATATTAAACCTGTAATATATCACAAACAATCACTGACAATATAGGTGTTACCAAGTTGTACTTGTTTGTTTTAATATTTAGCTGCTCTGGTGTGCCATGTATACTTTTTGTATTTATTGTTTAGAGTTTATGAACTCAAAAGATTATATTAAGCTTTTTTGCAAATATTGTTGTATGTTGTTTTTACTTTAACAGCCATCTGAGTAACCCTGTATGTAAGGCCTTTGGAGAGAAGATCTGTTGCCTTTCAGTACTGTTACAGTGAGTTTATTTCTGTTTTCAGGTCCTTTAATTGGCAGAGTTCACTAAGCAAAAGGAATGAGAATGCCTTTTTATTTTAAATTAAGGTAGGCCTGTTAGGTCACTTCTAAAATGCTATAAAACTGCTCAGGCACCAAACCTGCTTCTCTGTCAAATGATACAATGCTCTGTTCTGAAGTAAATATTTTATTCCAGTTAAAATGTGAATAGTGTGAATAAAGCTGTTTTGTGGAGCAACTGTCTTAGGAGGTTCAGATAGCTCTGCCAACTCAACTCCTAGGGTCACTGGTGAGAAAAGTTCCTGCAGAGAGGCATCTGTCTCTTCTCATTTGCTGTTTAAGCTTAAGCCAAAACGACCTAAAGCACATGGGACCTGTGGTGAAGTGAATAGATGGTAGTGAAGTGAGCTCCAACAGAAAGCTTGGCAGGATGGCCAGGACTCAGCACAGTGGGGTTGTTCTGTGTCCTTCAAGAAGGGTTTAAAAAACATCAAGCAAGTTGACTAAACTGTGGCAGCAGTCTAGGAGCAGAAAGAAATTTAATTCTTATTTCAGTGGATGAGCTTGTCCTCATCATGAATATGCTGCTCCAAGAGCAGTTACAATACTGAAAGGTGCCTCATTGAGATCAAACTAATGTGCAGAACTCCCTCTTTCAGGCTGTGATGTGAATTTGTGGTTGATTGGTGCACTCACCAGTTGCTTGGGGATATAATTTCCCAGACAAAGAATTGCTACAGTTGATTTTGTTCCATAGGTTGGAAGACTTTGGCACTTGCCAGTTCTGTACTTCATCTTTGAGAGGTTTTCATAAAGTCCTTGGGTTTCTACATTTTGTGCTGTGCCTGATCTTTTTTCTTTCAGTGAACCAAGCTGATAATCTCACTTGAGAATTTATCTTGTACTCCAGGCAATTTAAAATATTATTTCACTAGTACTGAAGGAGTTGGAGTTATTTTTTGGGAGGCTTGCTAGTGTCATAAGGTATTCTTCAATACAAGTTTAAATATCCAACTGTTCTGTTTTGTAGGGCGACTGCCAAGTCAACAGACTAAGAAATTAATTAGGCAACACTGAACTGAGCCTGTGCATTTTCTACACATGTCCAATTACTAGTGACCTAATTCTAGGGCAAAGGCCTGAAGTCTGGAGAGTGCATTTAGAAAACTGGAACAGCAGTCCTTCCTTCTGGAAAACTGCACATCCATATTTGGAACAAATGCTAATATAATGCTGTTGTAGAAGGAAGGGTATCACAAATCAAACCATGACATTTCGATGTGTCTCTCTTCCTCAGAATAAGCATGCAGCAGAATGTCTTGCTGGGAGAGGTGATGTGCTCTTTCTCTCTAGTTGCAGTTTACCTGAGGCTTTTTGATCCAGTTACACATTAGCAAATCTTTGAGAACTCACCACTCCTGTTCTGTTAAACTGAGCACCTAACTGGGTGCTTGGTTGGGCTGAAGTGGGGCTGGGGTAGCTTGGCTTAACTACTGCTCTCCTAAGGAAGTAACATACATAATATAAGGAAATTCCATGTTAAAATAGCACAAGACACGTGCTGTCAGCATCTGTTTACTTTAGAGTCCTTCCCTGCTCTTGAGCAAGTACAACTAGCATGAGGGCCTCATGTAAACATGATTGCTTTCTAGTTAGTTTAAAGATAATCTGATTTCAAACTAGGTCATCCTTCCAGTGGTATTTATAGATCTTTAGGTCAGAACCTAAAGGTTGCTCTTAAAACTCCTGTTTATTTGCTTATAGTTCTAAACCTGTAGCTGATCATAGGCTAAGTGTACTGGTTGTGAAACCTATATTAACCTTTAGAATTAGATCCTTAGGCTGAAGTCTGCTTTGGCTTTGCTTTCACCATTTATGCCATAGTTTCTGCCTAGTGTTGCTTATTGTGGTGCTTGATGTCTGTCAAAGGTAACAGACTTCTTAATGCTTTGGATGTTTCAATAACCTGAAAGTACTGCAGCTTTCTTCCACTACTCTGCAGGCTCAGATCAGCCTCAGTGAACAGTGTGAGTGAGCTCATGTTTGATCTAGTTAGCTTGACCTGCCTACATGTTAAATAGCATTGAAAATCAGCATAGCATCATAATTCAACAGTGCAACTTCTGTATGCACAATAAGCTTAAGGAAAAGGATGTAGTCTGGGGACCCTTGTCACAGCATGTAGCAAGAAACAGGACACTGCAGGGGTATGACTCATAAGGTAGGATGCAGTAGAGCTGTCTTGATGTCCAGCAGCAGTTCAGGGACTTGAGGTGGAAGGTCAGGGGCATGCTGCTTCTGAGCTCTGTTTCCAGGTCCCAGAGAGTTCAGTGACCTGGTCTGTTAAACACTTGCATCTGAGCAGTCCTGCACTGACATCAAGCAACAGAAAATATATATGGATCTGGGTTTCTTAATTTACTTGCTTCACATAATGTCCTGATGGTGACTTTGAAATTGAAGTGCAATATTATGTTTATTCTTGTTTGTGTTTTGAGGTCAGTTGCATACTGTTTAAGTGGGATTATAGTTTTGGCACAAACTGTAAGTGTATTCCATCTTAATGACAAGATTAGCATGTGCATATCTCATGCTTTGTATCTGCATATATTTCTGCTGAATGCTTTTCTTGCAAGCAGGCAGCCTTGGTGAAATTCCATGCTGCCTCACCAAGGCATTCCTCATTACCTAGCATTACAGATTAGTTTCCTTGCTCTGTCTTACGATTGCTCTTCAGTCTTACAGTTTATCTTTACAGCTGTCTGTTGGCAATGTCCCTTGGCCAGCATCTTTCCATCGAAGAAAATGGGTTTGTTGTTTTTCTGTCTCTCAGGGATTTTTACCCCTGAACTAGTGAACTTGAAAAATAGTGCTTGCTCTCCCCTTTGGGGTTCTGAGTGCCTGTTGACTTCCACAGTCAGTTTGCTTACATATTTTAACTTCAGATGTGGCTATTTAAAAATAAAACATTTAGTCAAACATTAGAGGTGGCAAAGGGAAAGAAAACCTTTCATTGTAATGTATCTGGAAAGACTGGCTGTTTCACTAGCATTTATTACTCTATGTAATGCACTCTGTAAAAGTCTTTTATTTGTGCTGGGATCATGCTTGATGTATATTCCTGAAGAAACCTTAGCAAATGGAATTTTGTAACAAGCATTTTATTTGTACATGTTTTCAAAATCCATAAAGCTCAAAATAAAGTGATCTTTATATTGCCTATCTAACTGGACATTAAGTAGTCCATTTATAATAGCGGTATGTGAACATTAAAATTCTCATTTTATGGATGAATTATACCTGATATAGATGATAGAGTACAGAAATGACTTGGCCTATTTATCATTTTCTTGAATGATTCTGTAACTGTTAGTATGAGACTGACTCAGCTTTGTGTTATTGATGCTAGACTCCTGCTCTGTTAATTACAAACACTATTCTGAACTTAATTTAGGACTTAAGTATCAGGGGAAGAGATTACTGTATTTAGTTACTGTTACCATTAGTGTGTACTTGGTAATCCAGATAAATTTTCAACAGCTACCTTTAATCTGGTTAGGAAATTGGAATATTCTGAAAACACCAACTTCTCAATGACTTACATTAGCTAGTAAGAACAGTTCTCTTTAATTCCTAGTTTTGAGGATTCTTAGGGGTATACAGCTGTATTCTTCATTTGGTAAAGATAGCGATCATTTTTGTCATGGTAACATGACAAAATCTCCCTAACCAGTACTTGCTACACAGTGCTCAAGCTTCTTCCAACAGCATTTTGTTCATATTTACTTTAGCCACATCCAACTTTATCCTGATCTGTGCTGCGAATACGATGTCTGTGCATAGTACAGATGAAACCAATGCACTGTGCAATTTATAGTCAGTTGTGATCTTTATTACGCAATGGGGCCCTCCTGCTGTAGGTGGATGCAGCTTAGAGGGCACTCTTCAATCCATTGGAGGCTTTAATTCAAGTGGCTTCCTTTCAGGTAAAGCAGGCTGTATGTTGGAATACACTGTAGGACAATCTGGCTAGTATCATTCGGACAAAATGTCAAAACCCATGGTTAGGTCATAGCAGTACGATTTAACCATATGCTGCAACAATCACAACATCTGTCAGCTGGTTCTGTGTCCAGCAGTGCAGAACATGAAGCGCAGGAGCATGTCCATCCATGTGCGCTCCTGTGTGTGGATGCTGCTGGCTGTAGTGACTGTGCAAGTTTTGTTCATGCATGCACGGGTGGAGGGAGAAACTAAGACTAACTTGCTCCTAGAATAACCTAGAGGTTGGCTAATTTATTTTACTAACTTCGTCCAGGGATTGTTCATTGCCTTGCTTGTCTGTAACTACAACCTGCCAGAGTTTATGCATTACTTGGAGAGTGCGTGTTTAAACTGAGGATGGGCAACATATGTGAGAAATAGCTGGCTACTGGTGCAGTGATTGAACTGAGGCAAGTGGGACATAAAGGCGATATAAAGGCCTAATGGAGATGGATATGTCATTCTTGATATTTGTGGTGGCCACACTGGGCTGTGGGAGGAGGAAGGACTGGTATTGCCATGGCTTGAGGGTTTCAATGCTGGCTGAGCTGGTTCCAGAATTTGATGAAAGATTGAGTCATTCTAAAAATGTTGTCTGCTTTGTGTTTATTTTTCCATTCCCTGAAGCTGCCTTGGGTAAAGATGGCTGCTTTCTTGCAAGAATATGGCTTAGCAGAGAACAGGGCTGTTCTCTGAATATTCAGCAGTGTGGATATTGTTCAGATATATGCCTCAGATCTAACACTGCTTGGGCTGTTGTTGTTGTTGGCTGGACTTCGCGAACGAAGATCTTGGGATAAACCTGCGCAATGTATTTTTTAAGTGAGGCACAGGGTGCGCGGAACTGGCCCCACCCCCTTTACTCCTGAGGTTCATTTACCACGGCCGAGCAGCTCGGACGGCGACAGCAAGTTCCTCCAGGATTCGAACCGGCGTCCTCAGAGGAGGAGCCGGCTCCACAGGCGGGGGCCTACGCCACTCGGCCAACGCCCACAGCCTCTCAAGTGTAACATACAAACAGAAAAGCAATAATGTCAGGTTGTTGAGAAATCCTGGGAGCCCACGTGGGTCAGAGCACCAGGGGAAGACCTCGCCTTGTCCTCTCTGCCACTGAATGACACAAACGTGGCACTGCAGCCACGCCTGTAACACGTAATGGGGCAGGGGCTTGGGCTGAGTCCCTCTATGAAAGCATGAGACTGCTGCAGCTTAGGGCTTTGAGATTCATGTGACAATCCTTTAGAGGGGAAAATGCTGTCAGTGATTTGATCACTCTTCTAATCCCACTTTAAGCTTTTAGTAAACCTTTTAGTAGTATACTAAAGAAAGGAAGAAGAAAGTGGAAGAAGTCATTCTCGAGAAACGAAATGTTTTTTGCTTGGTCGCTAGACTTTGCATGTGCACTGTCTTTCTAGGTTAGCTAGTGACATGCAAGTGTCCCATTAGTCCATAATATATTGAAGAGATTAAAGTGTGAGCACCATGATAGAATAATAACAACTTTAATTACTTTTTATCCTTAAAGGACAGCACATGAGCAGGAAAAATGTTCTAATTCCTATTGTATTATTTATCTGAATGGCTTCTTATTGTGGGTACAGGAAATGTCAGAGGAGAATAGTATGATCCCCGTATGGGCCATTTTCTTAAGAGTTGGACTTGATCTTTGTGGGTCACTTCCAACTCAGAATATTTTGTGATATTTCTGCACCTACAGCTATTATGAAACATTGAAAAGGAATGATGAGTGGAAGAAAAAGGATGAATGTTTATGCATATGTTAATTCTATGTTTAAGGAGGGTTTTGTTTTGAAAATACTACTTCATAAAAGATGCAAATTCCAATGTGAACACAGCAAGAACAATAGAGGTGTATGGTTAGTAGTGTCTCAAAAGAGAAGCATAGGCACTCCTGGTGCTTGGTGCTTTATCAAGTCAGTGCTTTGTAAATATTAATCTAATGGTTCTTTTTAACAATTTAGGGTGAGTTGACTTTGGATAATGAATGCTTTTTGGGGCAGGAAAAGATAAAGGGGGAATATGGAGCACAACTGTATGTAAGTATTACTACAAATTTTTTGAAATATGGTACAGAGGGGAGCACTGAGATTTTGGTAGCTGTAAAAAGAATTGAAGCTGAACTGAACTCTAATTCCTTTGCTGCTGCTTATATCCCACAGCACACAGGTCCATCCACACTGCCAAAGAACAGCCTGAGAGAAGAGAGATAACCAGTATCTTGCAATTTACTGATATCTGGCAATTTACTGATATCAGACAAGAAAAGGAAAAGAGAGATGCATCCTAGGCAGAGATCATGTGGAGGAGATTGCATACCAAGAGTGGGTCACGAGATTGTGAGAGGATGAGTTTCTACTTGGACTGTTGCAGGAGAGAAGCTGGCCAGCTGGAGTTTAGCAGTAGGGAAAGGATTAGGGTTAGCAATAAGAACTACTTTAACTGATGTTTGAAGTATTGTATAGAGGAACTAAGCTATTTACATTACCCTAAAGCTGAGTTAGATATAGCCCTAAAAACTCAAATTCCTGGGTCTCTATTAGGCTTGTTCTATTTCAGGATGAGAATCCATATGTGAAATTCTGCTTTTCTATCCAAAAGTCTTGCCAAAAGTTTATTTAAAGAACACAACTTGGCAGAGACTGCTCTCTTATCTGCAGATTTGCATTGAGTCCTCTATGCTCTTTTGTGGTTAAGTGCTCTTAAGGCTATTGAGTTTCTGGTGTTTTCTGCTATTTTCTTGCTTTTCCTCTCTTCTCTGTCTATATTCAGTCAGACTCCAAGGCAACTGAGGCTATGAAGAGCTGCTCATGCGTCGCTGCAGAGGTCAACCAAGGGACAGTTGTTTACTATGGAGCTGCTCATATTGGTAACAGCTATCCAAGTCAGCAAGGTAGAAAATCATCATTTGGGATTTCTAGCAACAGTACCCCGTGCGTGATGTGAGCTGCAGACAGTGCAGTAATTTGGAAACTGGGGTTACAGCAGGTCTGCAGAATTGCTAATGGCCAGATCTCCTTCTGAAAAGGGCCATTAGGCAAGTGCTGGAAGAACAGTACTTCTGAGCAGCACTTGAGCATGTGAGGAAGTGGTGCTCTTTCATTGTGAGGATAAGGCAGAGCTACTCTGATTTACTGCAATTAAGAGGCACTCTGAAATTGTGCTGCTCATGCTCAGTCTGTTGTTTTGTAGGCTTATTAGTGTAATAGATAATGGGGTGCCTTTAATGTTGGTTTAAACAGCAGTGGGTGTAGTAAGGATCTGCTCTTTCCCTGGTAAGGTGTTTAGAAGTTGCTAATCACAGACTAGAAAAGGGTAAGGCATTTCAGGTCTTGTAAGGTCAAAGGAACTTGATTCTTTTTTAGAAGCATTTGGTCCATTAAACAAATGCAAGTGCACCACCAAGTGAATTTCTACTGCTTCTAAATTAAGGAAAAGCTCCCCTCCCAGCTCTTTGGTCGAGGATGAGCTAAACTGAGTTTTCCGCTTTGGATAACAAATGTTCTGTATTTGACTACAAATTACAGTATGCTTTATAGTAGGAGAAAAATTTCCAAGACTCTCCTGTGTCAGTTTAACAGTTCTTGAATTAAATGTAGGAATTTAAAGCTGGTAGTACCAATTTAAAAGTGGTAGTACTTGTAAACCATATTTTTAATCCATAAACTTTAAAGAAAGAGGGGGAAAAATACATATCTTTTGGTGGACTTCTGAAAATAATGCTGAGTATTTGGTGTAATTTTTTCATACTTTTCTATATAATGGATTCACACTCTCTGAAGTGGATAAGTAATGCCTCTCTGAAGAAAATATAATGAACACTGTGGCCTCAACATTTATCACTTTTTTAGGAGTAGGATGGTTTTCTGCATGCAAGGGTTGTTTCAGAATGATCCATTGTCTTGAAGATGTTCCTACTGAAATAGTCTGCAGGGGCAGTGACTTATTTCAGGTAAAGCAAATGATGTATTCATAATATTTTGCTATTTTCTACTTTGTGGAATATTTTTATTAATACCCATCAGATAGTAGTGACATGTACTCCACCCTGCTTTAATCACCCATTCTGGAGTGTGTGTAAGTCTTCAAATATACTGAGGTTTAGGAGAGAGATCTGTCAAGCCTTTGTACTCTAGTTCATATGGACAAACTGAATGAAGCCTCATTTCACTTTTAAACCTTTATTGAGGGGGAAGGGCTCAGCACAGGAATGCATTCATGACATACTTGTCCAGCTGTTTACTCTAGGGACCTTGACTCTCTGGACATAAAGCTAAGCAGAATGGGATGAGGGGAGAAGCAGCTTCCTCAAGTTTATCAGAGCTAAGTACACCTTGTTATTAGAATACAAAGTACCTGGAACCGGTCTTTATGATGACTTGAAAATTGAAGTATTAGCTACTGATAATCTGAGTTTGAGAGGCAGGTCTCAGTACTGTGTTTAGCTCCTTGTTTTGACTGCCATTCAAATGACAATATGATTGGAAGCACACACCCACTGTCATCCTTGTTGCATGAGCTTTTACGTCCCATCTAGGCTGAGTTAGAGCTATGGAAAGAGCCTGAGGCAACTTACGTAATGTAGTTATGCTGCTGTGACATTATCATTTTCAGCTGTAACTTGATTTATTGCTACTTTAAACATTACTCTTCCTTCTGTAGTACAAAACTAATAGCAACTGTCCTCTCTCTTTCTACTGTTTTTGTAGACTTTCATATGCAGTTGGCTATGTTTTATCAGACTACTTGGATAAGTTTGATTTTTGGAAAACAGATTTTATTTGAAACTGAGAGCCACAAATATGGCAGGGAAAGACATCTGTATAACTTCTTAGGGAAGATGCTTACTGATTGCTACTTTTATTGAGTCCTGTAAGACTACAAATAGAACTGAAAAACCTGCAGAATAATTATGAGATTGCTCAAGAGTTCATCAATCCTGAAATTCTCCATCATTTCCATAGTAATACATTGAGCTGGCTAGAAGAGCTGTGTGGAATACAAGTGAATTTCATGTGAGACCTTGAAGCTAGCAAGTAATGTTAGGTAAGCTGTGCAAATTATTTAAAAGCTGCCTCAAGAGATCCTAGCACTAATTTAATAAAACAGGAGCAATGCAGAAATACATGTCAAAGCTGTAAATCATAGACAAGCAATGCAGGATGAAATTACTCTGCCCACTTCAGCCAGTATCCATGCAAATTACCAAAACCCTTGAGCACTCTCTCCAGCAAGCCTGAAGGAGGAATCACAAGCTGCTGGCACATACCCAGATCCCAGTGGCACGCTGTGAGATTCATCCTCAGCTTTATGTGCCCACTTGTGTGCAGACATAACCTCTGAGCTGGTCACCCTTGGCTTCTTGCACAGAGGAACAGCTGTTTCTGGTGCACAGCTACCCTCAGGAAGATGCATGTCTGAAATGGGTCATATGAACCACATGGTGAAAAAAGCCTGTTTCTGTCATCTGACTGCAGGGAGCCTCAGGTGACCCACTCAGTCATGTGCAAAGTCAGGCACCAAGAGTCATTTCCCTGCTGTTTGTACAGGTTAGAGGTCTAGAATTTAGAGTAGCTCAGAAACATGCCTGGGAAAGTAAAGGCTCATGAACGAGCAAGGTGTCTCAATGTTCAACATTGCAGTAGTTATTGGATAGAGCACTTCGTGGCAGTGGCCTCCAGAGCAGCACTGGGGAGCATTGGAAGGCACTTAGACACCTTGTGGAGAGTTGGGGGACTCACAAGGTGCTATTTATATACACCAGAGATGGAAGTCTCATCCTACTGGTCGCAGAGCTTGGGCTGAAGCCCAGAGATCGGTTTGCCTGGCTTGCAAAAGAAACTGAAGAAGTGGATTAAAAACAATGGTGTGCAGAGCAGGGAGCTGGTTAAGAGACTGCCAGCAACAGATGCTGGTGCTTGGTAAAAGATGCAAGGAGTTCTGGTCCCAAATCCTGCCTCTCTGTTGCCTTTTAGTCATTAAAGTAATGATTAAGGGTTACGTGTAAAAGGAGAGGCTCCAGTTCATTTCCCTAATGGACCTACGTGGGTTTGGGGAGGTACCACTCTGGCAGGGCTGTCCTGATGCTCAGCTGCATGCTGGGCTGAGCAGGGTTGCTGCACAGCAGAAAACCTGAGAGAGCATCCCCCTCTCACCTTTGTTCTCTCCTTGGACCTTTCTGTGGTGACTAAAGCTTGCCATGTTGCTCCACAGTTCTTTCTATCAGTCCAGGGAAGCAAAGCTGGCCTCTAGATAACTGATCAAGATACATGAATTAAAGAGAAGGAAAGATGCATAAGAGGGAGCCCAACTCTGAGGTTATTCATCTAAGATGACTATAACTCTGGTCTTAATCTTCCTGGCCAAGTGCTCTCAGATTCCTCATAGCTCAGGGGATGCAGTGAGACCAGCTTAGATAAGAGGAACACTTTGAACCACAGTCCCTACCCAGATAGGGAGATTTGAGCCTAATAGGCCAGAGGAGCCTATTCTAAATAGATGAGTTAGCTCTGACAAGGGTTGTGTCTGAAGTGCTCTGTCCTGTAAGTCTGTTGCTGGGAAAGCCAGCCTAGAACTAAAGAGCAGGTTTCTGGATAGCTTTGCAATGCTAAAAGGAGATGTACTTTGGGTGCTTAACGTGTGATGTCCCCAAGGAATATTGTTCCCCCATACATGTTTCCTAAAGGACTCAGTGATACTGGTGTTGGATCCTTGTTATTTCCAAGGCATGTTCCAGATGTGTCATGATGGCATAGGTATACCAAGGTCTGAGGGCAGGAAGTGATGTCAATAGTTGACTACATTGAACTGGGAAGTGAAAGAGCATCGTCTGTAGTACTCACTACACTGAGATGCTCCACAGTGATGAAGCCCCATGTGTTGTGTAGAGGTGGAGCATCTGTTCCCTTGGGTATGTAGGAAATCCTCCTCTCCCTTCCCTCTGAAAATGCTGAGTTGGGAACAAAAGGTAAAAATTGCTATCTGTACTGTGGTCAGCAATTGTGCTGTACAGTGAAGGTATTAATTCATTACCTATTAGTTTTGGTCTTTGTGAAGGAGATTTACTTCAAGGTAAGTGTGGAATGATGTAGCAATTGCTACAGAAAGCAGTATTTCCTTTTTATGTGGCAACTCTAATAAAATAGTAAATGAGGTACCTTGCTTTCACCAAAGCATCTTAAGTAGTTTGTACAGGATCCTATATGCCAGATTCTTTAGGTGAAGCAGTCAAAATTTTTGGTTGTACCCTTGCTCTCTGGAAAAGTAGTTAAATTGCTAGCAGATACAAAATTCGGAGAAAGGTATTTTGTTTCTTTTAAACACATTGTAATAATTTCTAAAGTGTAACAAACCAAGAGTTAATTCTCTAGTTTTTTTTAATTATTGCTATGATTGTATGAGAGTAGGAGGATGGCTTCATAGTTAAATGTGGGACTCTGGGATATATGAGTTGGATGGCAGGATCTGCTGCAGGCTATCTCTGACCTCAGATAAGTATTTTAATCTCGGTGTTACTCCTGTTTGCATGTGGAAAACTATGGTAATATCCTCTTTTCATCAGTTCTCCCTTTGGTTTGCTTAGATTGCAATCTATTCAGGTCAAAGATTTAGCTTTATCTTATTTGTATGGACCAATTTCACTGAGGGCCTTGAAACTGGATCTACAGATAATTCTATTTTCTGATAGCAATATCTGGAAAATATCTACAATTAATCTATGAATCCACTAAAATCACACTAAATAATAATTCCTCCCAAACTGCTTAAAATTTCTATCAAACTACAGAATGGCAATATTATATCTAGATGATGGGAACAACAGCATACAGCTGGCAAATGAAAGTCCCCAGTGTTGGCACAGAATGAATATTTTATGCTAAAATGCTGTTTTTAATCTAAAATGGCTGGTATTTGTTATGTCTTCACATAATGTCATAAGAGCTCGTAAAGGAGAAAAAGTAAGTTCTGCAGGAGTCATATAGTTGCATTCCCCCTTACTACGCATTGCAGCAGATCTGTTGGGTAAGAAAAAGTGCTGAAGATAAGTACTAGTGAAAATAAAGATATTAAATCTTTCTTTTCCATTAGCTTGTGAGGCAAAACTGGCGAAGAATAAGAACAACTTAAGAACAACATAAAAAACAGAAGTCTGAAGTGAATGGTTTTAATGCATTAGCTTTCCTTTGTTAACAGAAGAATTGTTATATCCAGAGGCCTTGGAGAAACTGGGGAGTACAGAATTAAGAAGTAGTCAATGAAGATGAGAATAATAAAAAAATCCATAAAGCTGTTCAGAATCAGACAAAAAACATCGAGGGGACAGATTTTTTTGCCTTTGGTGAAGCAGGTCAAAACCTCTGAGTTCTGATTGCCCTTCTCATAGATTCTGCCAGATCCTGCTGGTGGGGGCTGTGAGTCCTCAGGCCACAGCAGCTTCCCCCACCCATTAGCATGGTTTTAGTCACCTCTCTCAGGTGGCACAGGAAAGCCAGGACAAGGGTGCAGAGTCTATATCTAAGTGCTTATGTCCGTATGGTAGCTGTCAGCATTTGAAAGTCCTCTGGATTTGTTGCAGACAATGGAGCGAAAGATGTTTCTAGGTAGCCATCCATGTATCCAGTTTTAGACCTCTAGCTCTAGATTTCTCTTGCCTGGATAGGAAGGATGATTCACATCTGAAATAACTTTTCTTCCCTTTTGTAGGAAAAGTGTGGCATGAATGGACCTCTGGGGGCTCTGTGACATACAGGAGCAGCACAAAGCCCAGTTCCAGGTTGTGGTTTGGGCTGGTGCCTGCCTTTACTGACAGCCTCAGTAATTCTGCCTTTGCTCTTCCTGCAGCCACCTGTGTGAATACAGGGGCATCCCCCAACCTATTCATACTGCCATGGCCTGGGTCTGTTTGTGGGAAGGGTGAGGGGGCTCTCAACTTTGAGGAACTGGGCCTGGATCCCCTGTCTTTGTGTGAGCCTTGGACAATGTGAAAGCCCTGGTTTGGGTTTACATGGTTTAGGCAGAAACATACACAGGTATGCACGTTGGGATTGTGTTGCTAGCTGTTTCCAGGAGCCCTTCCTCCAACAGTGAAAGAAAAGGGATTTAAAAATGAAGAGAAAAAAAAAAAAAAGGTCTTACAGATAAATCTCTGCCCTTCTTTCCTCTCAGGCATTGTCTATTTCCAAAGCAATACACATTTTAATAATGTCTAACCTTAAAATTTTTACTTTATCACGAACAGAAGTGAGTGTTGTGGTCTTTCAGCCTTCTGACCACTTGCAAAAGCTTTAGTCCTTCCGTGACATGCTTGTTCAAGAGGGGTCCCAGTAGTGAAATGCTGAGGGGGAAAGGGTGCTTCTGAAAATGTCCACTGCTTTTAACAAGTGCTGCTGCCTTCTTGCTTGTGTAAGGACAAGTCTGTGTGGGTATAGTCCCAAGAGAGGAGTCTAAAGCAGAGAGAACTTCAAAGTTTCAAATTACACACTTCAACGAAATGTATAATTCATACCTATGAGAACTGTGCACAAATTCTTGTTGCATTGTATACTTTATGCATATGATCTCCTGTAGTTCCTTGGTGAATATCTTCATTCTTTTTTTAATTAAAAAAATTAAAAAAGCTTTTATGTTCTCTCACTTTTCTAAAATTTCCCAATTGTTTGTAATTGGACTTGTCTTGCATCTCATGTTCCCTGTTTCCTGCTGGATGGGACATGCCTGAATGGGGAGTGTGAACAATTGTCATCTCAGTATGTGAAGATTTAAAGACAAGACACCCAACCCTTCACATGTTACACTGCTTGTTGTGCCTAATGGCTATGGATTTATAGCTGTGGCCCTAAAGCTCATGTTCTGCTGCTCTCCATACTAGTTTAGTCATCCTAAATGCTGTTGGTTACCCACAGCTCTCACCAGCTTGAAGAGGCGTTAAAGCACTGCACACCTCCAAAGACTGAGACTTCTTAAGGAAAATAAACGTTCTTGATTAGCACTCTTCAATTTATGTGACAATATTTTTTCCTACTCTGTGTTCTGTTTTTTTTTCAAGAGCCAGAAACCTTATGTTTTTGCCTTAATATCCTCTAAAATTAAGGCATCTGACATCTCTTTTTCATGTAGTATTCCTGTTTTTCATGTTAGTAGCTGAGTTTCATGTCATGTATAAATACATGCAGCTTGTGTCTCCAGTGTTTTCATCAGCAGCTTACACTGTACTGTGCCCATTCCTAATATCCTTAATCTCGGCTTCTGGAAAATAGAATAGTGACCTACTTTATTTTCTGCCTTCAGAGAAAAACAAAGTGCACATGGTGGAGCAGCAGCTGCTATTTCCTGACAGCAAGTGAAGGGCTGTAGTGCCCTTGGTTCAGAGCTTTGCTTAAAACCATTCCTGTTTTTACATCCTCCTCTCCCTGCTCTATGTGTGTTGGAGTGGGCACTTGCTGCAGTCCTGCCTCTGGTGCTTGGATCCAGGTTTGGACAAAACAGAGGAGAAGAGGAGATTGTCTCCACGGGAGGATGGGTTAATTACAGGGAAAGTGGACTCAGGGACTGCAATCCCCTCTGTTATGGTGCCCTGATGCAGAGACAGCTCCTGCTCGCAAAGCTGGGAACGTGGCCACAGCTCATGAATGTGTGCTGTATATCATGCTCCTGCTCTTTGACCTCTGTCTGTCCCACCAGTTATAGGGAAAATGTGTAGGAAGTAGGGGCCATTGCACTGCTTCACTTTGTAACATGGCGGGGAAGGGCACCTCTTTCCCATGGTTTCCTCCCTCTCCCTTTCTGCTATGGATGATAGTGTCAGTGTTGACTCACCAACTTCTTGTTCTATGGACATATTCCAGTATCTCCAGGAGCTCCGGTGCTTCACAAGACTGTCATACAGTGATGAGAGCTAGGCACCAAAATAGAAAATCAATAGTATGCAAGCAGTCTCCTCCCACATGTGCCTTTGAAAATCTCCCCCACAACCTTTTGCATCACCACTAACCAGATTTCACCTATAAATCTGCTGCACTTAATCTCTCTAAGTACCTCTCCAGCACTCGTCTCTCATCCCCAACTTAAGCTCCCTTGTTGACAGATGCACACACACACACAGAAACAACATATTTTCCCCCCCTCTCAATCCTCCATTGTTCAAAAACAGCATATGACGACAGCTCTGGCAAGGCCATACTCATCTTGTTTACACTCAAAGTAGTGACTAGTTTAAAATGGGAGGATGGAGCTTTGCTCTGGCCTAGCTTTCATAGAGCTACTTGTGAGAGGCAGACAAGCAGCCCGTGGTCTCAAATTTGGGGGCTTATGTGGCCATCTCCAGCTTCCCTGCAAAGTCATGGCATGTCATCAGAACAATTGCACAGTAGTAGTTGGATGTTTTATCCTTGGCTGGCTTTAAGGCTGTCTTCAAGTTATTGTTCCAAAGCTGCCTGATGCAACATCAAAGTAGCAGCCCAGACAAAGCACATTCAGGCTGGGAGCTGGGGTGGAAAGAGGAAAACTTTGCAGCAGGGCAGTCATGCAGGCCGCTTTTACTTTTGCTTCAGTGGGAGAGAAGGGAAGGCAGGAGACCTGCTGGCTGAAGAAATTTTGCAGGTGGGAACCTGGCTAGAGAGAAAATCCAGCCCACACCAGAATGCTGTTAGCTGCTTGATTTTTGTGTTGGTTTTTTGGTTGGTTTTTGTTTGTTTGTTTGTTTTTGTGTGTGTGTGTGTGTTGGTTTGTTGTTTTTTGGGGTTTTTTTGATGGTTTGTTTGGGGTTTTTTAGTACATATTGATTGAAAGTGTTAGAATATTCGGACTACGGCAACAGCATGAAAAGTTAACATAGTGTCTGAGCTAAAGGCATTGGCTCTTTTATGTAGTAAAAAAGATGAATAAGCTGAAAATCCTAACAGGAACTAACCTCCATTTCAGATCTTGTTTAAGAGATTAATTATGGAGTATTGTAGACCTAATTAAACACATAATCAAGGGCCAATAGGCATAGCATTGCAACATCTAACAGAAATATAAAAATTCTGACTAAATTTTTGCACTTGGAAAGTAAGAAACAGCCACAGCTTCTTACAGTTCTCACATAGATAAAAACAATAACAGCAAGAAAAAAGGTCTTGATATATTAAGCAGCAAATTCTGTATTCAAGAAAGACTAATGACCTACAGCCATAATTACAGTGTTTTGTAGCTACCAGGAGGTCTCATACTAATTATTTTTCCACTTTCACAACATTATCAATTTAAGGAAACGAAATTAACATTAAAACAATAATTCACCATATTACTAATCCGTTGAGTAGCTGGAGAAACAGAAACTTGAGTACTGAAATGATACCTGTGTTCTCAAAATTTGTGATAGAAAAAGTAATGTAAATTGAGAGTCTTGATATTCGGCTGTTCTGTCAAGATTTAAGGATCTAAATAATTTGTTTGTAAACATTAAAAAAGAACCTAAACCACCCTGGGGGAAGTGAAATCACAAATTTAACTAACTGAGAAAATTCCAGGCTGTTCTTGTTAGTGCAGCTCTTGGGTTTGAGGATTTTTCACTGAGCTATTGTGAATCCCTTGTTGACTCTCCAAGTCTTTGCCACCTAGAAAGCCTGGCAATTCTATTTTTTTTTTTTAATGAAATTGTCTGTCACAGAGTTTGAATTTGACAGTTACTCAAATCACACGTGTCCATTGGATCAATCATAACCTTAGTCAAGAGACATACATACATATATGAATGTCAGTGTGTGTGTCACACATGAGATATTAATTTCAAAGGGGTTTTGATGCCCTTTTCAGTTTCAGAAAGAAGTGGTATGGCCGTATTCACAGTGTGACATGGTGGTGATGACTTTTACATCAGTGTGTGTTGGACAAGATACTAGCTCTGGTTAAAGATGTCCTGGCTCTTCTCTGTTGAGGTACCCCAGATACTGGGGCATGTCTTGGGATACAGCACTGCAGTGCAGACATTTTGCCCTGTTGTTTGCCTTTCTAGTCTCTGTTTGTCTGTGCCTTTCATCAGGCTCAGCAAAAAGCCCAGTCAGACTTCTGTTGCACACCAGCTTGTTCTCCCCTGCCCTTCATTTGTTACTCCCGGTTTCCTCTTGCTCTTGTTCCCTTTATAAAACTGGCCCATTTTTGGCACTGCATTTTATCCTCTGATCCTGCAGATGGTCCTCAAAAAACCTCATTCTTTTCTATTTTGTTTTCTTTACTGCCTCAAAGCAATAAAGAACTGAATGTGTGCACTACTTTTGAGGACAAGAATATGAACTGTCTGTTTGAAAATACTGTTGAACACAATGTCTCTTATCTGCATGTATGGAAAAAAAGAAGTGAACAAATCACCTGTGTAACATTCAAATGTTGAAGGGTACCAAGGATAACTCTAATTCCATGGGGTTTTGTTTCCCTCAAGGAATTTTTAAAGGACACAGCCGAGAAATATCTTGAAATAAGTGATCAGAAACAAAAATCACATTGAGGGGTTTTACCTGGGACTTCTTGTGAAATTCAGCCACTTCCCATGCTTCCAGATTCCTCTCTTGATGGTGTTGCCTTTCAACAGTGGAGAACTATGAGATGAAGATCTGGAAGGGCCCTAAGATCAGTATTTGGTGAGTTGAGCTTGCTCACACCAGTAACAATGCCTTTGTGGTCAGATGTGGCAATAAGGACACTCGTTGGAATTTGGCTCATGGCAGGCAAACATAGGAGCCATTTGGGTGTTAGAGAGAACTCATAAAGTCTTAGTTCAAGAAATGTTAGGGGTTTTTTTTCAAGATTAATTCAGTTATAACACTACTCTCCTGGCCAGATTTATTTGCACTTGCCTGGAAAGGACAAAAGAGAAAGGCATGCATGGTTTTGTTTTTTTTCCCATTCCTCTTATCTTCATGCAACACTATCTGCAAGTTCAGGGTTGTTTCATTTCCTTGGTTTTCAGCCATGTATGAAAATGGGTGTGGAGCAAGGGTCTCAGTCACTTTTAACCGGACAAAATAGCCTCAAGGGTTCTCTCCTCCTGCTCGTCGTGCAGTCAGGTGTCTTCTCTGTCTGCAAAGCAGCATAGGATGGGCAGTATTTGCACTCAGGAGGTTGCTGTGTGAACATCTGTGAGTGTTCACTCCTTGTGAGTTCCGCCAGGTCGCACCTGTGTGAGTTCTGGTGAGACACCTCTGGAGCAGTCTGGTTTGGGGCTGACTTTCTGCAGTACTCATGACTGTTTCTGCCTTCAAAACATGATGTTGGACTGCTGGCTGCCCTGCCAGTCGGTGTTGCCTGCACTCCATCCATGTTTTCAACTTTGCTTTTCAGTAGATTGCTCTTCAGTACAGCTGATATACTGACACCATTACAAAAACACTGGTGCTGGGGCTTGGGCCGGGTCTACTTGGGCCGGGTCTGCTTGAGCCTATGATCTGCTCCTGGGCATTGCTTTCATATGTGTCACCCTCTGAGTCAGCGGGTGCTGCAGCAGCCCAGGGTATTTCTCAGCTGAACTGAGTCTGTGTATGATGTTAGAGGGAGAAGACAATGTCTGCATACTGTATTTTCTATATGGATGGCAAGGCCTTATCATTTTGTTTGTCCTCATTCTTTTCTGCTTTTTCAACAATTCTTCATTCCCCAGCCCGGCTGCTCTCTGGAGTGTGGGGCTGTATCCACTCACAAGGACCAACCCCAGTTCACACCAGCTTCTTCTGCTTTGCAAGATGTCAGGAGAGATTACCGTTCTTTCCAGGGTTCAATGAAGTTATTTGTATATTTATGGAAAACAGAAAAAAAAATCAGTCAATTCTATTTTGATAACAGTGGTTCATCATACACTTTGTGCTCCAGAGGAATAACATAAAGAATTTCAAAATCTGCAGTTTCCTGGTGCAAAAACTCAAGAAAAGTGCTCAAAGCCAAAACTGTTACACAAACACATGAGCTCCCATTTGTCCAGCTGAATGGCTGGGTACTGGGCCAGAGTGAAGGAGGTTTGCAAATATTTTTTTAATCCTGCTAAAAAAATTGTTGTCTTAATAGTACTGTAATCCACATATGCTGTAATACTGGTTACTAATTAAGTAATTTTGAGGCTTAGAAATGCTAATAAAGCAAGCAGGGATTCAACTGGTCTGGTAGTTTTAGTATCTTTAGGAAATTCCCAGTTAAAGTTTTACAGAAAACTGCTTCAATGAGTGCAGAGATGGAAAAAAACCCTTCTGGACAATTACTGTCTACTATATGGAGTCTATATCTCTAATAGTAATGGTTTTGCATGCATTAAGGGAAAAAAATACGTGGTACATATGAGGTCAGTACTTTCTACAATTCAGTAAGATCCAACCTTTT
This sequence comes from Formicarius rufipectus, assembly GCA_013399695.1. NCBI lineage: Eukaryota > Metazoa > Chordata > Aves > Passeriformes > Formicariidae > Formicarius > Formicarius rufipectus. The sequence continues at coordinate 175,955 of VXAU01000862.1, read as the reverse complement.
TTATGAGCGATGTAAAAATATTCTTCATCCATGTTAGCAACAGTTTCATTCTGAGGTGAAGATCCAAAACCAAGGAGTGTAAGGTGTAACAAATAGGGCCCAGGAAGCTCCTGGAGGCATTGTGTGTAACCTGTGCACAATGTGCTTTACTAGGAAGGACACATGCTGTCCACAGTTCTCCTCTTCCCTTTAATGCTTCCCCAGGAGGTGCTTGTCTCACCTTGGAAAGAACTGAGGAGCTGGAATTAACGGCATTCACTTCTACAGTCCTCATGAGACCTACAGGAAAGGGAAATTCTCTTCTGGCTCTGTGTGGCACCTCCAACCCAACATTTCTCTGACTGCAAGAGCAATCTCTTTGGTGTTCCTCAGAGATCTCCAGACTCAGAGAACAGGAGGAGTGGGGAACTAGGATTTTGGGAACCAACTCCTGAGTGGACCCAGGGCTGGCCACAGTGCATCCAGCTGCCCTTTCCAGCATCCCCATACCAAAATTTGCAGCCTCACTACTCTGCTTGGTCTTTGGCTCAGGCTTTGCAGAGCTCCAAGTTAAATCAGCTGCTATTCTTGTATAAGAACTTTGATTTTTGATGCTTTCACCCAGCTGTTTATTAAGATGCTTAAATGTAAATATAGGCAGTCAATTTATGGTTTATACAATATCTAGATCTGTACTTCTCACCTGAAAATATGTTGATGTAAATTACTGGCAAGTGCAGCTTTCTACATCTTTGACAGTGTTGTCTTAAACAGTCAGGACCCCAGAGTTCTGATTTATCCTAGTGTTAAAGATGTCATATAAAAATAACTACATTTTAGAGCCCTGCCCTTGTAATTTAGTCCTGTAGAATGATTAACCAGCTATGGCTTATAGCAGTAAACTTTCAGCAAAGAACAACACACTGGACAGATACTTGTAGTAGCATGTTCTAGTATTCTCTTTCAAAGAAAAGTGAACAACCTGTTACCAGTGTAAAATGAAGTGTTCAATTATTGCTTCCTGCCATTTTAAGAGTATCCTACACCATCCTTGTTCTCTTCAATTCTTATTAAGCAGAAAAGAATCATGCACAAATACTGTAATACAAGATAATAATCTAGCATCTAATCCTAAGTTACTTAAAATTTTCAGGAACCTTTTGAGAATAATATATTCTGTTAACTGGTGGCAGATTAATGTATTTCCTTAGTGGAAATCACTTTTCACTTCTGATGTTGAGAGAAACTTCTCTGAAAATCTTTCTCCCTAGCTAGAAGGAAATAGTTTGCAATGCTTTATTATAAATGAACATCCATAATGTTCAGTGTATAGGAAAAAAAAAGGCTCTAACAAGGAGTACTGTATCAATACTATAAATGATTAATAGGAAAGCATCATCACCTTAAAATGCTTCACCATATTTGCAGTGCAAAAGACAAGTCAGATGTTGGAATCTCACCAAATGTGTATTAGTGCTTTGTGCTACTGTATTCTGCTCTGATTATTATTATTTTATATGCCGTCTTATCACTGAATGCTATCCTATTGTTCAGTAAGGGAGTTAATTGGTGTGATTTGGTCTTTTTCTTACCCTTTCCCTTTTATTTGTGCAACTGAGTATTCTGGTAGGTTTGGTTTTCTTTAGGATACACAAGCCTGTTTATTTATATCGAAGAAAACAGAGAAAGAAAGTGTACTTGTACTTGGGACTGAGAGTTGTAAGGCTGAATGTCTCCAGTCCCTGTGAGACTCCATTCCCAGAGCAATTTGGCTAAGTGATTTCCAACAACACTGAGTTGAGCCCTTTCTGAGAGCCGCATTTGGGTCAGCATATTTAGGTTTTCACACTTCTCACACTTCACACTTCTCTAACAATTAACAATTAACAATCAAAGTCTCCTGCCTCGGGGAGACAGCATCCTACCTCTGCAAGTTAAAATGTTCCTAGAGAACTGAGGGAGCACAGATTTAAGCTGATTCACAACAGTTTTAATTAAACCTCAGTTAAACTGGTTCACATTTAAATATCCAGGCAGTACATGCACTATCTACAGTTAATTACCACAGCACAGCCTAATACCCTCTTCTGTGCCCATGGATGGTGGGTTCATGCTCAGGGGCTGGTGGGGAGGGCTGTGTGGTGCAGAGTGCTGCTGGGCTGCTCCAGCCCCCCACTCCCTCCTTCTCTTATCCACTGCTCCCGAGCCCTGCCCACCCTCTCCCCACACCTTGCTGAGGCCCAGCAGCCCTGGGCGAGCAGCTGCAGAGCGTAGGGAAGGCAGGTGGGGAGCCCAGTGCCACCCCAGCAGGCCACTGATGGGCTGCTGAGAGGAAGCTGCTTGTACAGTCACAGGAGTGATGGAGACTGGTGGTGCCCGGCACTGCCTGCAGCCATATGGCTGCTCCAGGGGCATCCTGGCACTGCCCCCAGCAAATCCTCTTAGTTCAGCTTCACCCTCTTCCTTGCCTCTTTGATGTCGGTCTTGCCTTGGTCCCTTCTCCAGTCCCAGTTCCCACTGCAAGCTCTTGCAGTCAGACCATGGTTGTACCCCTAGATCTCTCATAGCCCAACCACAGCTCAGGGATGGGACACTGGGGTTATATCTGCTCCCTACATAGGGTCCTGCCTAGTAGTGGGACACCAGGCACAAAATAGCCTGCATTCATACCACTAAACCATGTTGCCCCTCAAACCAAGTGGCTGCAGCCAAACAACCTTGCCTGCTACTATCATAGGCACCTAAATGAGATGCACGAGCCTAAGGAGAGCAAAAAGGGTATTCCAGAATGAGGGGCACTACCTGGAAGCAAAGATCAGGAATGAAGAACTTAAATTTTCTGCTGATTCTCTGCTTTGATACCTTGCTAAGGTATCTGTTTGTCTCCACGTGTCGCAGGCAGGTAATAAACACAAACCTATTTTCCTAAAGCTGTTACAAGGATTTTTGTTGAAAATTAGATGAAAAAAATGAAAAGCAGTAAATAGAATGTTCTTATATAGGGTGGAAGTAGGTGCAGAGCCTTAGGTACCAGGAAGGGTGAGTTCACATTAAAAACAGGTCATGGCAATTTATTCTGTTCTTCAAACTCTAGGTAAGAAAACAAAAATGCCTGCTGATCTCTTTTTCAGTTTTGAGGCAGCATGATAAAAAAACCCATCTGCTAAAGCTAATGACTACATTTGCATAGATTACATGTGACAATCCGGCACACAACAGGGTGTCCTGCCATGCAGACAACAAGGCACAAGGGTGATGCACTTCCTTTGGCATTTGTTGCAGTAAGTCAGCTACACTTCTACAATAATAATTTCAGCTTCTTTCCAGGAGGGCTTTGGCTAACTGTGCCAGAGAAAATTACTGACTCCCTCTTGTCTTCCAAGATGAAAGGTGTAGGGCTCTCTCCTGCCAAGCGTGGAGGAGCAGTGGAGGAGGGGAAACAGCTTTCATGGAGACACCCAGCAAAATCCCTTGGCTCCGGAGTGGTGAGAGGAAGGAGTCAATTCTGCTGGGCTGAGGCTGAGGGAGGATGAGCCCTGATGTCCAACAGCAGAGGTATGGAGCTGGATGCAGGCAACACAGGGTGGCTGTTTGCAGCCCTGCCATCAGCCAGACTGAGGGAGAGACGGAGCCTGCCATGGGGCAGCATGGCTGGATGCCATCTTGAGTTGGAGGGGGAAAAATGGCTCCTTTGTGTTTTCAGCACAGTGGTTGAGTTTTATGGCATCACTTTGTTATTCTTGTAGCATTGGCTATGGACAAATAAAAGATGACAATTTATATCCTAAGGCAAACTGGCTCTGATGCTGTTCTATTCCTTTTTGCTTTGCTTAATTGGGCTAACAGAAAAAGACAACAGCTGCAATGGTGGGAATGAAAAATGCCTTTACTTGTCCTGGTTTTGACAGCAATCAGCCTGACAAGGGATTATCAATTGATCTGAGATAAGTGTTAGTGAAGGATGCAGTTTGCTGACTCTTTATCCCCTGTACTATTGCATAGATACAATTACACTTAAAAAAATAATACAGAGAGTTACTTTGAGAGAGAGTAAACTGTTAGGTATGTTTAAGACTGGAGTGTGGAAAGGAGAGGAATCTCTCTGAGAAAAAAATGCTTTGGGACTTCTGTGTATTTAGATTTGCATACATGAAGCAAGAAAAGTCAAAAGACAGAGAGGCCATAGGCACATGATTTCAAAGAAAATCAGGTCATTTTCTCTGGCTTGTTTCTTCCAAGTCTGCAGATTTAACAGACAAAGGATGCTTCCTTCTGGCCTGGTAATCCACAAGTTCAGGCAAAGCTTTGTAACCACCTGTCAGTCTATTTTTGTAAGGCTTCATAGAAAAACTCCACAAAAATGAGTGGATGATCTTGACTGTCCCATTTGATACTTATGACATCTTTTGGATTGGCGCATGGTTTTCCCATTGGATTTTGTTGGAAGCAGGAGATGTTATACCCTGGCCAAGAATCAAGAGAAATGGGCTTTTCCCAACCAGCTAGTGGCACTGGGAAAACCTGTGCTGCTGGCTTCCAGTTTGCTTGCCTCTGGCCCCAATACAGCACTATGGAGTTTGGTGAGAGTTTTGCAGTTATCCTTGGCAGATGCTGAATCCAGCTGTTGTATGTGGAAACACCACTGAGGAGAGTTTCCCAGGTCCTAAGTGGCTGGGGGATGCTTGCTCTGCCTACCAGGTAACCTACTAGGCAACTCAAAGGGCCTAATCCTACATTTCTTACATGCTCCTTGTGCAAATGGTACTTCTCCAGACACCTGTTTTTTCCAGCAAGAAAAAGAGCAGGAGTGGAACCCCCAGTGATTACTCGTTTTCATACTAATCTATTCTTAAACTGCACTGTACCCTTTAGATATTTCAGTAACACTGTCATAAATCAACACCCACTGCTTCATTTTAGTTAGTGATGAAAAAAAAGGAAAAAGAGACAACTCAAAAGCCATCCTTTAGCTGACATTCAGTCAGAACTGATCAAGCGACCTGCTGTCAAAGCAACAGCTCTTGTCAAAAATAGCCCTTTGGAAAAAAACCTCTGGTGTTATTTGTATCGCGTGTACCACACAATGCTCCTTAGTGAGAGCAGGGTGTCAGAGACCAATATTAAAAAGAGACCAGTGAAAGTGCCGTGTGGGAAATTAATCGTGTGCTTCTCTACGAGCTACCAGCAGTCCTGTGACTGCCTCCAACTAACGAGTTCACTGATGTGCATCAAGGCATCATTTCCAGAAAGAACAAGCAGGGCCAGATTTCTTTAGAAACTATCACAGTTCTGAGGGACCAATATAACCAAAATCCAGGCCGCTCCAAGCCTTTCTCATGGTGTAGCTTTGACCAGAGTCCCTGTTCTGCAAACTCACAACCATCTTAGTAGATCCTCTGGTGCAAGTAAAAGGCACTGCTGTATGCACATACATTGAGAAATGCACATGCTTGCATTAGACATTATGGAAAATGTTTTATTTCTGTGTAACAATGTTTTTCCCAAATGGAAAATCTGAAAAGTGAAAAATGTTGGTTGATGTTTTTGGGAAAGTGAGGAAAGAACTTAAAATCTACAAATACAGAAACATTTAGACAAAGGCTGATTTGACCAAACTTAGGTGTTTTTCTCTGAACATTTAACTTTTGCTGAGAGCTTTTAGGATAAGATTTACCTATCCAGCTTAAGCTGTCCTATAAAACAGGTCAAATAAACTATAACATAAGAATACCTGTCTTTTGCCACATTAGAGAAGGAGGATTTAACTAACTAGCTGAGATGCAGCTGTTTACCATGCATCTGGTTAAAGCATGGGGAGCCAAAACCTACCCTTTGGTTTGAGACAGATGGAATTCAGTGGTCCCTAGAGGTCTACAAAATTTGAGCCAGTTTTGTATGACATCTTATAATCAAGCATTCTGGAAGATACTGAGACATACTCTATTGTAAATACAAAATTTATAGTGACTATCAGCATACAGGAGTAGTTGCAGTTTTTGGGCTACTGGAAAAAAAGTGTGACAATGAACTCTGTCATTAGTTTTGGAAACTTGTCATAATAAAAATCACAATCCTTTCTCTCCTTTCCTACCACATTCCAAGGTATAAATTTGGTCCCAAAGCTTTTCAGTAATTTCCTTGCAGCCTGTGAATTTCACACATGCTCAGGTGTCCTTTTCCTTCCTCACATTTGTCCTCTGAGCCCTTTCACCTGAGCCTAAAAACTTCCACATGCTACCATGGTTTTGGCACTCAACCTCTCCAACAGAGGTTCTACTTAGGGGCTAGTTGCATTATACTCAGTGAAATGAGGGGAGAGAAGGAAAGCAAGACAGAGCACTTCTTAAATCCAACTAATAATACAAACATATACTATCAGTATTTGTAATGAAAAGACTTTTTTTTTCTTATTTATTTATATGCAACAGTTGAATTTCACAGAAGCCTTGCTGGCAAACTGGAGAAGTATTTCTTATTCATTAGAAAAAAGTACATGTAATATGATTATATGTACGTAGGTATCCTATTTAGGGAGGCTGAATCTTTAATTGCAGGTCTATTTCTGACTTTTCTGTTCACTAGACTAATCAGAAGAATTTCTGCTGATGTCAATGGAAAGGTATGAGGTAGTACAAGGATGAGGAAAAACCTCAGGCATCCCCAATGCAATAAAAGTTTTCTGATTGCCTGCACCTCTCAGTAACAGTATCTTCGTCCTCCAAAAATCATGCTCAACTATTTGAAAAACAAATTCTGACCCAGTATTCCCCAAGGTCACCCTAATCTGCTTACACTCTTGTTTGGGCTTTTAATTAAAGATAGTGGGGAAGACCCATCCCTTCTGTGGTACTATTGTCTGTTAGGTCTGCTGAGACTGCACAGCCAAGATTTTATTTTCATTTATTTTTGAAGTAGAAGAAGTTAACTAGCACAATTAGAAACAAAAATTAAGTTTTTGTTATATCTGGGATACAGAGAACAGCCAAAGAAGAGTGTCTGTATGTCTACCTAAACCCCCCCCATATTTATGGGATTTTTTTTTAACCTTCCTCTTCATATGGAAGAAAATAAACTCTCCACATTTCCAGTAATTACAGTGCAAGTAAATCTGGGATCGGACTGGGTTAATTCTTAGAGGTTCTGGCTACACTGTTTCAGCAGGATTAATCTAAAGGGTTTTGTTTGGTTTTTTTTAATGCAGAGGGCTAGGACACTAACATATTATTAATTAGAAGTAAATCTGTCCCTTGGGAGATGACATAGACTGTCTACATTTTTAATTCGTATTTTGCTTTAAGATAAATGATGGCTATTTTCCCCCTTTCAGTTTTTCAGTTGCTTTCTTATTTCCCTGTAATCTTTTTGTTTTGCATTGGGAAGAGCAGTTGGATAACACAGATAGTATGCAGAGGATTGATTTTTTCAATCTGTTGACTGAGCTGGAAAACATTCAATACTTTTCTTTAGGGTCTGGTTAATATTTTGCTTCATTTAGGGAGGGTTACTGTTATTTTCCTATTTTGCTCTTTAAAACAGCAAAACATTTATACTGAAAAAAAAGTCACTTGTACAAAAAAAGTTGTTTCAACAACAAAAGACCCCACCAAAATCTTGGATGAACTACCATATATTCATAATTTTTCATCTCAGATTGTTGACTTGATTTCAGAAACCCCATGATTGGTTTGCTCAATCTGAACATCCATTTATTGTAAACTTCTTTTATTTTTCTATAAAATTGCACCCAGAAGGGATGCTGAGGCTGAGTGACAGTAATAAAAGAAAATCCCACAGTGGCCACAGGATAATTTTCACATTCAAAGAAGTTGTAGGCCTTTGTTGCAAGGATATTCTTAGTGAGAACAAGAAGTACTCCTGTACCTGAAGTTCTCACTAAAAGGTCTAATACACAGTCTTCCAGGCTCATGAAATGAGATTTCTTCCCATTTTAGCTAAACTGGACCAGTGCTTAAACATGTGAAAAGTTAGTAGCTGATTTTTCCTTTCCTCTGCATTTATGCTGAGAAAGGGCATGATTTTTTTTACCTGTTCAAGAATCTGTACCTTGGTTCTTGTTTAGTGTGATTTCTTAGATTTAAAGGGCATTCTGGTTACTGAAGTTACATAGTTTTGCAGCAGGCACTTTCAAATTCTGTAAGTTTGTGGAGTTCAGACGGAATTTTCCATAAATAGAGTCCAGGTCTCTATTTTGAGAAATAGGTCTTGTTCTGCTCACTGAACACTTCCCAGTACTGCAGCTCTTCAGCCAATGAAACACAGTAATGACATTTTATTATCTCCCAGGAGAGGGGAGATATATTTTACAGGGACATGTGCATCTCCCAGTCATGATGAACATTGTTAACTACACATTGCACTGATACCAGATTTTTCCAGCGACAGTTTTTCATGTGTTAACCAGGCAGTTTCTGGTGAGCATGAAGCCTCTGTGGAGATGACAGTCTGATAGGGTGCAGGAAATCCAGCATATCCTTCATGTTCTACTTGCCACTCTTTATTTTTCCTTTCATATATTCTGGTTTTCAGATTCCTTTAAAAACTTTTTCCCCAAAACATCCCCAAATCTGAGCTGCCTGGGAATAAGGGTCAGCCAGGCTATGGATATGCTGAACTGCACATCGATGCTTTTTATGCCACTGCAGCTGTGGAAAGTTTGCTTTTCAGAAAAGGATGTGGAAAATGGTCTGATGTGGGTAAATGGAGGTAGGAGAAACAAAGCAGATGGTCCCAAAGAGGTCCTTGCTGCTGCCCCATGGGCTGGAGAGGTAGGAAGGAAATATGCAATTTTAGAGGACATAGATCTGTTGGAAGACAAATGCAAATGAGTGGCAAATGTTAGAAACCCAGATGCTTTCCCCCTGTACTTATATAAGCAGGCACTTGCCACAGATATGTGTTACAGCAAGAAGGCTCACATGGAAAATACAAGGGATTTTTAATTTCCCATTTCTTTCTCTGATTTTTTTTTTTTGCTGATTTTTGCTGTGGGGTTTTTTTTTTTTTCTTTTTTTTTTTTTTTCCTAGTCCCAGTGGCTCCCTAAGCAAATTTTAAGGTATCAGCAGAGATCTGAGAGTGCTTATGTCTTTCCTAATGAACACACTGATTTCATAATCCAGCAAACAGCATCTCTTCCACTCTGATTCTGTAATGCATCAAAGAGTTTATCTGTGCAGTAGCACACCTGATCACGTAAAAAGAAACTGCTGCATTCAAAGTAACTTTTCCACATGGACATGTTACTGCTTTGGGCCTCCCTGCACTCATCCTTAAATTCTAGACCCTGGCATGGTAATTATCTATGGTTTTTTAAAAGACTTCTGACTTTGTCTCATCACCAGCAGGGGCCTGGATGCAGGCACTGTGCCGGCTAAAGTCTTACAATTCACTTTCTGTGATTTTGATTCACTGCTTATCATTAGGAAGACCTACAAGTTTAAATTGACGGAGCATCTTCAAGTCCCATGAATTATATATGTATATGCACAACTAACAGCGGGACTCAATGAGCTTACAGGTCTTTTCTGACCTAAACGATTCTATGATTCTATAGTATAAGTGATGGTTGAAACACAACTGTGGAGAATGCTAGCCAAAAAAAAAAAAAAAAAGAAAAAAAAAAGGTAAAGAACTTCACAAAAAATGGGTAAACTCTGGCTTAAAACTGAGTGTACCCTGGGTATTATGTTAAAACAGCTGCTTCTGACTTTCTGGAATCACTGAAGCTACACAGAAATGAAGCATGAAGTGAAAAACTCAGGCAGAGATGTAGAGATGTTCAAACAGCTCAGTCCTATCACCCTGTGCTCAGTGCTCCCATTCAGCATGTGAGGCAGCCTTTAAATACAAAAAAAAAAAAAAAAAAGGGGGGGTTGGGTCAAAATGAGGGACAAGACTGTTTGCTAGCTGTCACTCCCATCACTAATTCATCCTTGGTGAATCCTAGGATGTTATTCAATATTCATTCTGTGCCATACACTGCAGTCTCTGGGGGAACTGAGAGTGTCTGCCCGGTATAATCACTGGGGAGAAGAAGGGTGAGGCTCTGCAGCTGGTTTGTAATTACTGCTGCTGCTGCTGCTGCTGCTGCTGCTGCTGTTTCACCTGATGGCTCTGGCTGCAGGGGTGCCCCTGCGGCTCTGGCACTCTGTAGGGAGTGAGGCTGGGACAAGACTGTGGCACCTGTGGGTCACTAGAGAAGGCACTCTTAAGCTGAAATGAAGCAAAGCTCTGCTTCCTGAAGATCACAGCACCGGTCAGTGGTGGAGCCAAGGCTGAGAGCTGGACCAGCAGTCTGTGACAGTAACCTTCAGCAAGCAGCCCAAAAGAGCTCTAGGGTACGTCCATGGAACAAAGGGAGGATAGTCTCAATCTCAGAGTTCTTAGTTGCTATTAAAAAAATGAATACTTATAAAGGCTACATTTTTAAAACAACACTTTCTGAGTAATTTTTTTTAATATAGTGTTACTTGTCTATTTTTCTTCATTCATACTCGGACTCAACATGAAAAAAAGGTACCTTGGAGAACATTTCTTCTACAGAACTTTTTCAATATCCCCTTCAGCTGGAATAAACCTGCTGGTGTGACTATGCCACATAGCTCATCATGGGATCTCTTCCACCACGTCAGATGCCCTCGGGCTAAGCCAGGTCGAGGGGATTCAGTAGAACAGCTCTCCTACCACAACCGCTCAGCATCTGCATGTCATCAGGAGCTCCCTAATAGCTGTGGAGTCTCTCCGTGCTTTTAAATTAGAGATGCCAACTTGTTTCCACTTTGCAAGGTGTCTGTCAGTCTTTCTTCCCCCTTGCCTGGCAGAGAGAGTTATGACATTTTTCACTGTCAGAAGCAGACTGCCATTTCAGACCTACAGAGACAAAGGGAAGCCATAAAGAAATTCCTACCATAATTCAGGGAACTGACGATCATGCCATGAATTCATGCTGAATCCATAGATGTCTTCAGGTTAAATCAAAATAATAAAAGAAAAAGGAAAAAATTGGAATATTTAATTTGTCACTTTCAAAATTCAATGTTTTAACATTTAATTTTAGAATGATTATCCATTTTCCAGAGGTACTTCAAGGTTATTTAAATAATATTTTTAAATGCAAAAAGAACTGAAACCAAATGTGTAGGAAAAAATTCAATTTGTCAAAACATTTCCCAAATAGTAATCTCAGGCTGACCCCAAGTCACTTTCCTCCATTAACAGCTGGATTTTAAGTGGACTGAAAAACAAGCTGAAAGTACTCTCTTTCCATCATGGCCACAGATATTGACACAAAAAGAAAGAAGACACAATAACTTGTCAGTTGCATACAGCCAGCTCTCCTCTGCCTTTAATCTCTGTATCTCCTTCCATTGGATTCAACACTTGTAAGAAGAATTTGTGAAATACAAAGGATTGGTGAAATGTAGCAAAGCACCAGTATGAAAGTGCAAAAATTGGTAAGTTCAGCCAGGTGGCCAAGTATGTTTATAAGCATTTTTGCCCACTTTTTTCCAAGACGTATGATCAAGTTTTGTTCTTTCAAATTTGGAAAGGACGCCTGGTTCTGTGTATTTGCATTTGCTCAAGAATATTCAGTACTTTCTCCTTTTTAATCAAATTTTCTTCAGCTGTCTAAGGAGCAGAAATTTGACCAAGTAATGAGGAAACTCATGTCATGGAATAATTACTTGACGGAGGCACAATCAAGGTGAGCAACTTACACCTATGGATCAATGTTCTGGTCAGACTCCTGTTTCCATGGCTTCTGGGTGCTAGGCACGTTTACAAACTCCACTCTGTAAAATGTAACTCACTCCTCCTCCTTCTCCAGCCAATATCTTGGCTTCTGCCTCGTCTGTCCTTTCCTCCATCTCTTGCAGAAGGCAGGAGAGAGAGATAAGCTGAATGATGTGCTCATATTGCTCTTATTGAACGCTTGTAATTTTGAATGCAAATGGCACTTTTTATACATGAACAGGACTAAATTCACTGGATAAATTATTCACAACAGATAATTCAACCTGCTCTCGTGGGAGAGTGCAATGAATGTCTGATGATTTTAAAAAAAAAAATGCCACAACTAATTCTTCAACCAGTGAAGTCACTGGCAAAACCTTTTACTGACTTCAAAGGGAGGCCCATGCCAGTGGGCCCACACATGACTTCCATTCAATGGTACTCACTTGTATTTAGAGCTTAAACCCAGACAGGTGTTTATGTTTTGAGGGGTCCAGACTAATGCTATATGGCAAAGTCGGGCTGCCAGGGCACAGGCACTATTACAGCTCTGGGCGAAAGCAGGTCTGCTCTGCAGCTATAGTGCCGAGCACTGCCCCAAGCTGAAGTAACCCAGTGGAGAGAGAGAAGGTAGAGGTGGTGTTTAGTGAGTTTGGAGACCCGGGCTGGTTAGTTTGGCTAGGTTTGTCTAGTTTGAAGAAAATGAGACTGAGAAGCAACCCCATTGCTCTCCACAGCTTCCTAAGAAGGGGAAGTGGAGAGGGAGGTGTTGATCTCTTCTCCCTGGTATCTAGTGACAGGATGCGTGGGAACGGTTTAAAGTTGTGTTAGAGGAGGTTCAGACTGTAGAGGAAGAAACTCTTTATCAAAAGGGTGGTCAGACAGGGGAACAGGCTTCCTAGAGGTAGTGGATGCCTCAAGCCTGTCAGTGTTTAAGAGGCGTTTGGACAATGCCCCTAATAGCATGCTTTAAGTTTTCGTCAGTCCTGAAGTGGTCAGGCAGTTGGACTAGATGACTGTTACAGGTCCCTTCCAATTGAAAGGTTCTACTCTATTCCATTCCAGTCCATTCCACTCCATTCCATTCCATTCCACTCCATTAGTACCTGGGATAATTTGCAGCCAGGGAAGAGTTCTGTAATCAGGGTGACACCATCCACCCTGATGTGGCTGGACTGCTGGCCATCATTCCTGGTGGCAATTCACCAGTGGGTATTATTTGACTGTGCAGTGGATACAGCGATCTGGGAAAAGCTTTGCGTGGGGGCTGGCTGCCACCACACTCCCCGTCCATGGCAGGGGAGGCAAGAGGGGTGAGGGTTGGGCTGTGCCCCAGTTTGTACTACGGCTCCCCTCTGGTCGTCGGCAGTGGGGACATGGGGCCTCCGGTACTGGGGAGAAACAGGGATACGTGGACAGTGGGAGTCGTCCTGGTGAGGTGGGAGATGGGGAAGCAAGGGGAGGGGGGAGTACCTGGCATCCTTTGCCATTGCCCCCTAGAGGTATTTACGTCCCAGGTTCGGTCTGGGTGTCCCACGTTCCTACCCGTCTGTCCCTGCCGTGTGGTGCACTGGCACCTGCAGACACACCGTCACCACCCAGAGCCCCAGCGGCTCCCGTTTCCTCTGGGCGCTGCGGGTGCTTCGCTGCGCCCCAGAAGCGCACGGCTTCACTCACGCAGCGCCCGTGCCGGGAGGACGCGGCGGCGATGCAAAGCGCTCTCATCACTAAGAGCCGAGCTCTGCCCGGCGGGGCGCGGCACCTTCCCAGGGCAGCCGACCGCCTGTCGCTGCGCGGCAGAGGGGCGGGAGGGGCAGCGGCGGTGGGCAGGGGCCGCGTTATGTAAGTGCGGCGGGGCGGGCGGCGGCGGCGCTGCGGCGGCGCAGGTCGGCTCGGCTGGGAGCGCTGGGAGCGGGCGGCGGTGCCGGTGGCCGCCGGGAGCGGCCCCGCGGCGGCGGCGGCGGCGGAGGGAAAGCGGATTATCCCCCTCCCTCCTCCGAGTTGCCATGGAGACTGGCGGGGGGGGGGGGGGGGTGGGGGGGGGG
>VXAU01000862.1:0-162155 GCA_013399695.1 Formicarius rufipectus | reverse complement strand
GCGGGGCTGTCAGTGAGGGATCGCTCCGGGATCCGTGGCGGAGGGGAAACCGCGGCGGCAGCGGCAGCGGCAGACATGGACTCGCACTGCGACTGTGCCGAGCCCCCGGCCGCCGAGCAGCCGTCGGGGAGGATTAACAAAACCGCCTTCAAGCTGTTCAGGAGGAGGAAGTCCGGGGGCACCATGCCGAGCATCTTCGGGGTGCGGAGCAGAGGCGGGGAGGGGAAGAGCGCCGGCAAGCCGGGGATGGTGCGGAGTCGGACGCACGACGGCTTGGCCGACGCCGTGCTGGAGAGCAGCAAGAAGGAGGAACCAGGCGGCGGCGAGCCGCAGAGCCGGGAGGCGCAGGAGCGGCCGGCCGGCAGCCTCGGCGGCCCCGCCAGCAGCGCGGTGGCCAAGTCGCACAGCTTCTTCTCGCTGCTGAGGAAGAACGGCAGGCAGGCGGAGGGCGCGGAGCCCCGGGCTGGCGGCAGACAAAAGAAGGGGCTGAAGGGGATCTTCAGCAGCATGCGGTGGCACAAAAAGGACAAAAACGGCAAGGAGGAGAGGGGGGAAAGCTCGGATATTCCGTCCGGCCTTATCATGCCGGGGTCCCTGACCGCCAGCCTGGAGTGCATCAAGGAGGAGACGCCGAAACCTTTGTCTGAGACGCCGAACGGCGCGGGAGACGCCGGTCCGGAGGCGCCGCGAGAGAAGCGCAGCGGCGAGGCGCCAGCCGCGGCCGAGGAGCCCGAAGCGGGCGGCGGGGAGCCCCGGGCCAGCAGCCCCCCGCCCCGGGAGGAGCCGGTCCCCGCCGCCGTGCGGCGACTCGAGGAGCTCAGCCGCGAGCGACCGGAGCCGGGCGCCGGAGAGGTTGGGACCGCGAAGGATGCGGCGATAACAGGTGACATTCCAATAACGACTATCCCCCCTGTTGAACCTCACTGTGATAGCGGTCAAGAGACGGCAGCCGCCCCTGACCCTTCCTCTGTTGATCCACCCTCAGAGCAATCGATTGATCGTATTTGTTTGATGTTTGCTGACGTGACTTCATTGAAAAGCTTTGACTCTCTTACAGGCTGCGGAGATATTATTGCGGACCATGAGGAGGATGTGGGCGGCGGGAGTGGCGTCTGCGAGAAGAGCACCCCCGTGGCCAGCAAGCTGGGTGCCGCCAAGAAGCACCCCACCATGGTGGCCTACCAGGGAGGAGGGGAGGAGATGGCCAGCCCGGACCAGGTGGATGACACCTGCCTGCAGGAGTTCTGGGATATGCTGTCACAGACAGACGAGGCTCAGACAGAAGGAGGAAGTGGAGGAGGGACAAAGAAGCCTGAGGGGTTGAAGGAAAACCGAGGTACTGAGGGGGCCCAGAATAGGGTGGTGGTGAAACGTGGTGGCCTCCACCAGATTGCCATTCACCTCAACCACAAAGTGGAGCAGAAGGGCAGAGAGAAGGAGCAACATGAAGGCATCCCAAACAGTGATGAGGGCTATTGGGATTCCACCACCCCTGGTCCTGAGGAGGATGGTTCCGCAAGCATCCAGAAGGAAACCATTCCCAGGGACAGCTGTAGTGGGGATGCTCTCTACGACCTCTATGCCGAGCCAGACGAGAACCCACCAGTGGGGCCTACAAATGAAGAAGTCACCAGCGTGCCACGCTCCAAGCCCGTGTCTCCAATAACGACCACGAGCTCACTGAAAACACCCTCAAGCACAGCGAAGGATTCCAAGATACCCATAAGCATCAAACACCTTTCGTCACATCCTGCCAGCCACGGAGCAGACGCCAGTAACAGCCATCATGTTACACACCATCACCCGGCCAAAAGTGAGATGCACAAAACAAAAATCCCTGTCTCTAAAGTACTGGTACGCCGGGTCAGTAACAGGGGCGTAGCAGGGACGACAGTGAAAGCTGCCATGTACCAGGACAGTGCCAAAAAGTAGTTGAGGTGGAGACATAGACAGACAACAAGGTCCAAGTGTGAAAGTCTGCACAGGAGACCACAGAAAATGAATCAGTTTTGCATCACCTGAAGAGAGGCACCTAAAAGGATTGCTTCCTTGTACTCTGCAGGCCTGCACTTCTGAATCTCTTCTTGCTAGTCTGTTTGGCTGAATACAAGAAGTCGACTTCTTTTTGAGCACTTTTTTTACATTTGTATCTTTTTCTGCAACACTGAACACTGGAGGTTCGTTTTTACACACCTTTCTCGATGCAGGACTTGGATTATGAGCTTAAATGACCATCCTTCCTCATGCAAAGCAGTGTCATGAGTTCTTCAAGGGAACAGAGTTACAAAAGGAGCAACATGAGAGGTTCTTCAATACACTTATCTTTTAATCATTTCTGGGGGAGGAATGAAGGGGTGGGTGCCTGGCTCCAGAAATAATGTTTGCTCTGCAAGATGTTGGAAAAAAAATGCCAAGCAAAAAACAACCAACCTAACAGGTATTTTACCTGCTGTAGGAATGAGAGCACTGCTCAGCAGCAGACTTGATTGACTTGTGTGCAGGAGCTAACTAAGGAATTAGGTGGACTTGTCTAACAGGAAAACATATTTTTGTTTGTCTGTCTGTCTATCTGGTCGGTTTTGATCTGGTCTAATGTAAATGGGTAACAGAGACACCTGACACAGGTTCAGATGTTTACATCAGTACTTGTCCGATAATGCATACAATCAGGTTCAGGGAAACATTTTACTAAATGCCAATATATACACACTGTCCACATTTATACAATAACTTGCCATGTGTAAATATATACGTTTTAGCAGATTTACTCAGTGCTACAGATTTTTTATAAAAAAAAACACCCTGTCCTTATTATCTAGAGTTTAAGCAAAAGTTAGTTTTTATAGGTAGATAATTTTACAGTTCTAAAATGATAGGACTTTGTGTAAGTACCTTAAATTAGAGCAAAACTCTGGTTTGTGTGGGCTCATGCATCCCCAGATAAGTCTGAAGTGCTGATTTTATCCTAGTGGCACATTCCATGGCTCAGAGCTGAGGTTCTGACAGCACTGCCACTGCAAACCTCTATTTTCAGGGGTTTAGACCAAGTTGCTCTGGGCTTAAACCTTACAGAGAAGGAACCCAGCAAAGAAATGTGTTTTTTAAGTATTATTTTTAAAAATATATAAAATTAGTTTTTGACTATTTAAAGAAATTTTGGGTTCTCATTGCTTTTTATTTTCATTCTTAATAATGTCAGAATAATTTTACTTTAAGAGAGAAAAAAAGATATGGTAAGCTAGTGGTACATAAAATGGTCTGATGAGCTTGTATCTTATGAGAAATGTATTAATGGCCAGGACATTTTTGAATAGTGGCTACTGTACATGGGCATTGGCAGCATTTCAAAGAAATTTAATAGGATTTTAATGTGCCTGAGGACATATTTTTATGATACACTGAAAAAGCTCAAAAATTCACTGAAGTCTAAAGGTAAATGTTATGTATTTACAAAATATTTTGATATACATATTTAGTCATCAGACCACAGTTACTATAAAATATATACTCCAGTGTATCTGAAAAATAATTTACATTTTAAAAGTATACGTGTCTATATTATGCAGAGAATCCTAAATTCACATCATTGAAGTTAATGGGTCTGATCTTACATAGCAGTTGGTTTTATTGTCTCCTAAATCAAAAGAAAAAATGGAAAAGAAATATACAGAACATACATTTGAAGGATATTAAGGTTATAAGCAAACCATAAAAAAACGGGAAATACCATAATAAGAATTGTATATATGTATATGTGTTGTTCATGGTTCACTGGGGAAATGACCTTAGAGTCACAAAGGTAAAATTGGCACCTAGTTTTGGAATTACTGCAGAATTTAATACTGAATCACAACACCGCAGCGAAAGCGTTAGTTTTTCCCGACCAGTCCCTGTTTTCATGGTTTGAGTAAGAACCTTAATACCCTTCCAAGAAGATTATTTTATATGTTTTCTTTCTAACGTGTACGCGTGTGGTTTCCTGTATGCCTCCTCGCACAGATGTGTTGTACATACGCATGTGTAGTCACACACGCCTCCTCCCAGGGTATGTGCACCACCCTCGTGTGAGCACAGCCCTGCGTGCCCACTCCCACGCATGGGCTGAGGGCATGTGCTGCGGGTCTGTCTCCAAACACGCTGGCGACGGTTTCCTTTGCCTGAGAAAGGGATTTGCATTTGGCCTGACTCTGCTTGTGCATTTTAGAAAGTTAAAGCTGAAATACCCTCAAAAGGATGTACATATGGAACGTGGAATATTATCCTGCTCCTCAGCCCTAAACCTAACATTCCTTTTTCTGTTCTTTTGTTTTCCCTCGACTGTAAGGGACACATCTTTCCTTGCATGACAACTCTGCAGAAAAATCCTAATTCCCCATTTTGGTCTAAGGGCAAAGTGTGCTGAGAGATTCTATAGGGCACTGGAAGTTGAGAGGGAGGGAGGATGTGGAGATAGTACCATAAACATTGGAAGCAACTGAGTGCAGGTAGTAGGAGTGGTGCATCCTTAAAACCACTAGGAGATACCAGCTGTCATCTCTACAGGACTTGTGTGTGGCAAATTAATCATCATACGTGTTTTGTTTGCATTGTGGCATGTCTGTATTGAAAAACAAATAGAGTGACACTAGACTAACTCCCTCTCACGTAATCACTAACACGAATCATCATTAAAATGCTTTGGCTTCCCTTCATTTTTCTCTCTCTCCTTTGTTTTCTGCCACGTTTTCCCTCCATCCTCTGCATGCTGGTGGGTGGCTTTCCCCTCGGTGCTGACCCCTGGGGTGAGGAGCCCTGGGCTGGCAGTCGAGTGTGGGTGGGAGTGTGGCTGCCCTGCCTGCCGAGGCCAGGTGCTCCCTCAAGCTTTCTATTGCATACCCAGTGTAAGTACATTTTGCAAATCTCTTGGTGGTTTGTTTGGCTGCTTGCTATGTACATATTTTAAGGACAATCATATCCTTAAAAGGAAAAGGGGAAAGTAGCTTGTAGTAGGGCGTCAGTATTTTGAATCATTGCGGCATACTGACGTGGATTCAGGGTAATGGTTGTGAGAGTAAAGATGCAATTTAATGTTCAAAGTAACTTTGTATTTATAAAATTCACTTTTGTCCTTAAGCCATCTATGTTTTTTATTTTGAAAGGTAATAGAAAATCTAATAGTTACTAGGGCTTTCAGTTTTCATACAAATATGTTTGTATAAACCCACACAATGCCTAAAACAATCATTAGAAGGAGGTTCAAAGGCTTTCTTTAGACCGATATTTAATTCCTGAAAGATCCCTGTAAAATACTGTGAGATGCCTAAGAACAGTTAATGACTTCCTGGATTTAAAGGCTGAGACAAAAAGAGGCATTCTGTGGTGGCTTACATTCTTATTTATGTTACCCTGTTCAAGCATATATTTTTCTTGGCTTTGGTAGGTATTGAGTTAGAAATGGTGTTCTGAGTCCCAAAGATAATATTCCCAATGCTGTTGTTATTTTGATTTTCTTAAAGAATACTTTTCTTTATTTGTTTTATTTGTTATTTGGTGGTCTGAATGATGCTTTGTAATTAACAGCTGTATGTCATTCATAAAAGATTTTATAGATCAGGACTTGGTATTTAGTTATGTGTACTCTTTGCACTTTCAGGTCCCTACTGGTAAATTTTACATGTTCTTAGGATTTTTCTTTATATTGCGTAGTGTTTTATAGCTATCTACAGTGATTTCAGTGGTATACATTCCTGTCCTTTATATCAGCACAAAAGATTTCCTTTTGGTAGCATGAAACAGTGTTTTTGTGGATTTCTTTTGTCATGATAGGAGCTAAGTTTCCTGTACTGTATGTGTGATCTGAAACAGACATAAAAGGTCTTATTTTCCATGTAGTGCATATGCATTTTGCTCTTGCCAGTAATAGGACTCAAACACACATAGATTTCGGAAGAAATTCCGTGACTAGAATAAGAAAAATCTATGTTCAGTCTTATTCCATCAATCACCAGCATTTTCTTCATCCACTGTGAATATCCTCACTACTGTCATTCAGGGTGGTAGAGGACTGAATTATAAAAATTGCATGCATAGATGTACACTATGAAAATTAATTCACTGATTATTTTTTAATGAATCTTACTAAATTATTTATCTAAGCTAAGCGAATGTTGCACCAAAGTCTTAAAACATCTGATACAGATAGCATTTTCAGTAAGATTCTATGAGTGCCATGAGCCAAATTAACGGGCTTTGCTTAGCAAAGCAAAACCTTGTTGTTTCTTAAATTTGTAGTACTGACTGAGTTTGCAGATCAAAGGGAGCCATTGATTCTGCTGCGTGGCCATGCACTGAGGTATTTCTTTCCCTGCTCTAATGGACTACTTTCAGAAAAGGCTTTTGAACAAGATAATGGTACAAAAGAGACAGATCACAGTAACAACAGCCACTTACAAGACAGATGGTTATCCAAAAGCCACAACGGGGGAATCCAGGCAAGGTGGCCTGAAAATGTATTTTCATAGCTGCTGGTATGAAAAGCTGAGGCTTCTGTCTTGGAAAAACAAATTGACACCAACTCAAAGGCACTGCAAAATTGTGTCTTGGCAGAGTTTACACTTGACAGCTTCTGCAGAGTTTGGTTTTGGGCTTTATTTTGGGTTTTCCTTTTTTTTTCACCCCTTTGTTTATGTTTCCATTGTGATAACATAACCCCACGTGTCTGAAAAGAACTGCACAAAAACTGACTCTTCTGAGGTTCAATGCTGAGAATACACTGGCAGCTGTCTTCAGTGCCCTGGGACTGGTTCCTGCTGAACATCCCTCCCTTCCATTGAGGGATTGGAGGGATTGGATGGCACGTTTCTCTTGTCATGAGTCCACATACTTGTTTACTGTGAGCAGGAGGTATCTCAATCTGTCTTGTTGTTCGTGTTCATGGGACAATTTATTTTTAATTTGACTTCCAGAAATTTTTTAGCTCATCAGTTCACATCTTGTCTTCCTGGTGAGCATCTCAGCTAGGAACAGTCAGCACTGAGTTGGTGTTTCCTAGGTCCATTTCACATTGAGAGAAATAGAAGAACTTGTCATATGCAAAGGAATAGCAGCTATAACCACTTGAGCCACATCGTGAAGATCTTTATTCCTGCAAAAGCAGGTTGTTAAAACTCTTTTTGCCTTAGAAGGCTTCCCCACCCAAAACAGTGAGTACTATTGCCTAGGACCCTTTTTTCCCCTCTCTGTGTCTCGCTTTCTCTCTCAGCCATACTGAAGTTGCTTGGGAAACTGAGATTTTTGATCTGGCCTTCCAGCACTAGAAAAGAGGAGCTGCTGCCAGTGTGTTCTTCAGGAGGTCTTTGCTGCTACTTCTTGGTCATGAAAAAAATTAAATCCCCCTCAGAATAAGCTGCAAAGATATTAAAAACTGAGTTCTCTGCTGTGTGATCTCATACACATAGGTGAGGATGTTGAGTGATATTTTTGCATAGCATGGAATATATCTCACCACTTTCCTGTTGTGGACATTTTAGCAAATCTATCAGTGAAGCATCTTACTCTTGTAGGAAAGCCCAGGAGCTGTTTGTTATGGAGTCTGTGCCCAGATTTTCTTTATCTTTCATAAGAACTGCTTTTATTTTTCCTTTCTGTACATACTTAAAGAAAGCCAAAGTTGTAGTGGAGAGAGGAAAAGATTATGTACCTCACAGGGCAAGGAGTTTAAAATGCTAGACTGAAAGCCTTCTTGTAGCAATGGCTAAAAGAAGAAGATTACTTTGCCTCTTTTGACATAACATCCAAGCAATGGTCTGCGATAAAAGCTAATCCAGCAATGGCTACAACGTTAGAAAACTGACACTTACCAGCATGACAATCTCTTTCCAAGGCCCAGTTCTGCTGTGGCAAAGCTTCCACTGTCTCCAGTAAGAACTGGCAAAGGTTCTTTATCTCTTATTCTTAAGGAAATGGGAAGTATTTATTAAGTAAGTATTCCTTTTTCTTTTCTTTTTTTGTTTTTTTTCAAGATTAACATTATTCAGGTGTGTGAGCAGTCTTTTGTGTTACTGTGGTAGTGTTTTTACTGATCTGAATACAAAACATGTCCGTTCATTGTTTTTCCATCTTAACAAGCTGCACTCCTGCACATAATTCCAGTGCTCAGCATGTTTAAATTACGGCTAACACAATCATGGCTTCCTTAATTTAACTCTTGATGGCAAAAACAGGACCATATTCTTTCCATAGTTCTAAAACCCCTGCTTATTTTGTTATTGTTCATGCTTTTGATATGGTAGCTAATGAAGCCTCTCTTTTTTTATTACACGGCCACATTTTAAATATGTTGTTAGGGAGAACAGTGTGTAGGGACTGAATGGTAGGAACTTTTATTATTTTGGATGATGTTGCATCAAAGCAGTTGCTAAATCAGTATCAGGTTGTTTCTGTGGGATTTTTATGCAGATGCATTGAGAGCTTTGAAAATAATGTGCTCATAAAAGAAAATTGGCCAAATCTTCTTTGAATTAAGCCTTACTTTAAAACATAATTCTTGGTTAATGGCAACAGAGAGGAAGGTGTGTCCTAACTCACCTGCCCTCTGTGGACTGGGGGAACAAGGCACCCCAAGTCACCAAGAGGATTTGCTGTCAGACCCTGCCTTGTAGTCCCAGCAGAGGGGTACAGAGTGTCACCAAGTGGAAGTGTCAGCCTGACTGGACAACAAGAAAAGCCAAGGGTGGTGGTGCTGTGCTACGGTAGGAGGGTTGATAGGATGTCTGGGAGATGGGATGACATCAAGGGCTTGATCTCTTGTCCTTGTGGAAGAAGAGTTACACATATGCTGGTAAAACCTGTGTGCTTTTTTTTTCTTGCATTGGTGCTCGGATTGCTGTGTTGCACTGGGTAAGGAACCAGTGTGAGTCTGGGTGTGCTGAAGCCAGTGCTCCTGCTGGTGAACTACACTCTGACTGCCCTCATCAATCCCTGAGCAGTGCCCATTCTCTTAGTTTCTAAAGGCAGTTTCAGCGCAGAAATGTTCACAAATCCCCTGTAGCCCAGCACTGATCCATGGCATCTCATTGCTCTTCCATCCTCATTTTGCCAGGAAGATGCAAAGACCCAAGCCCTAGGCAGGGTAGGGAGCTCTGGCTGCATCCTTGCAGTTTAAGGGCAAGTGGGGAGGGATTATAACACACCCTGTGCAGCAGAACTGCCAAGTACTAGGCATGGGGCTTGATAAAAGCAACGTCATCCTGCTTTTCAAAAGAGAAAGCAAGACTAAAGATGTTGCTTTTTTTCCGCCCCCCCCCACCCCCGCAAATTCAAGTAAATCCTCTGCCATGGGTGAAATTGTAACCACTAGACAGTATCTCATTCCACCAGTACTCTCTCTGAAATCAGTGAGTCTGTTAGCAGTGTCAGTTGTTATTAAGGCTGAGTGAAGATCCCATAATTTGGCCCAGTTTGAATTTTCCTTTCTCTGTTTGTTAGTAGAATCTGTCTCAGAAAAGTTGAAACTTGTGGTCCTGTTGAAATGGGGGATGAGGTATGAATGTGGTTGGTGGAAAATACAGGTTCAGTAAATCCAGAAAATACAACATGGCTTCAGTCTTTTATGACAGCCCAATTCTGCTTAAACATCACAGTGTGCCTGAAGGAAGGGTAGCTGGGACTGATCCTCGCTGAACTGGACAAACTGATGCTCTTGGTGTTTCATACGTGCTGAAAGGGACATATGTGTCCTATTAGAATTCACTTAGCCTTTTTCTGTAAGATGTGTTATCGCTGACAAATCACTGTTACAGTTTTCCCTCATATTTTTTGTGTCTGCCACCCCCCAGTAAGGTAGCATTTGATCTATTCAAGGTAATGGGTGAGTAAAGCCAGGACACCTTGCTCCTCTTATCTAAAAGGTTTGGTAATAATCTGGCTAGTCTGTGTGCATCAACTTTTTCTTAGTGAAAGCTCACAACATTCCAGGGAGTGTTTTTATAGCAGAGACTGTTAGACACACTCTGATCCTTTCCACCTCTACAAACTGCGATGAGTACGTGTCTCCTGGAATCACTGTATTCTTAATGTATTTGCAACCTAACTGATAGCAATAGATGTCTTTCTTCCCTGAGAGTTCACAAGGATATACTAATCAGTGTTTATTATATTTTTAATTCTGTAAATATTTATTTTGGTACTCTGTGTATTTATTGGCACTGATTCTGGTGTTTGCTTATGTGTCATTGTAAATGTTGATGGTTTCAATAGTCTTGCTTCTAATGAATGTAAGGAACTCAGACTAACTGCACTTTTCCATTCGAAAATCTTAACAGTGAAAAATATTCCCACTGTCATGTGTTATAATGCATACAGTTAATAAAATCAGTTGTCACTTTTCATTGATGAACGTGAAGGTTACTTTTTGATGTTTGAGCTAGAGATAGAGCCAATCTATTCAGTGCATTGGAAAATACTAGGCTTTTGAAAGCAAGACATTAGGGAATTATGTCACCAAAATACCGTAAAAGAGAATATTTGGGCATGTGTGCACTTTCATTTTTATGTAGAAATGCCTTTAGCATTTTTACTAATAACATCATGGAATAACTGTATTGAATTTGGTACTTAAAGGGGGACTTTCAGAAATTACTTTTGGTCTTCTGGTCTTCTGTTTTGTTAACGTGTAGTTTTTGTTTCATTTTGTGTGGTGGTTTTTTTTTTTCTCTTTAAACCACTTAGACAGTGAAATGGACTGAGTTTCATTCTGTTTTTCAATTCAGCTTTGTGTCCTGATTCTCCTGGTTAGGAAGCCATCAGGGAAGCTGGTTCTCTTGGCACAAATTGACTTTGGAGTTGCAGTTCTGGTGTGACAGCTAGAAAATTCAGTCTTCTATAGGCTACATTTCCCACCTTTAGAACTGGAACTTGATTGCTCTATGAAATGACATTTACTAGAACCTCTGTTTTGCGACTTTCTCTAAATTTCTTGCGTTTAGAAGGTGCATAAAGCATTTGCATCAGTCAAGTTATAAACCTTAAGTTGATTTGCTTTGCTTAGTTGGGTAGCACTGCCTTGCTAAGCGTTCTCCCGTGAAAGATACTGAACCAGCCAGAGTAAGTACTGGAGTGAAATCTGCTCAATAGTTTTCAGACAACAGCAAAGCAAAAGGTATGAAAATCTCATTAATGCTAGTAAGGACCAGGACATGGTGACACAGTATAAATTGATCCTATGTTCACAAAAGCATAACTCCTCTTTTCAGTAGCTGGGATGAGGCTGAAGAAAGGTTTTCTCAGTGATTTAATGCACAAGCAGTTTTACAGTCAGGCCTTTTCAGACTGTGTTCCCTATTGCACATTTGTGTTGTTTATCCTATGCATTTGAAAGCGAAAGACTTGTGATTTAAATTTTATGCCACAGAATATTGCCTAGTGATTACCTTGCTCGTGTCCAAGTACAGCTACTGGGATTTTGGGGGACAAAGGGATTTCAGTGAAGTGTGGGGCAAATGTATGGCAATGTCATGAATCTTGATAATTGTAGATCTGTGTGATGCAGCTGTTAGCACCTTCCACAAAATTAAATGACAGTAACCTGACAGATCCACTTTGACAAGAAAAAAAAAAAAAAAAAAAGAAGAAGAATCTCCTGAAACCAGACTTGGCCCAAATATTCTTTTTGAAATAAATATGAAATTTCTAATATTGAGCTAAAAATCCCTCCCTAATCCACACCAAAATCAATCATTCCCGATGGTAGATCTCTGTGACTTTCATGGCCACCTTACTGGAAAAGTGTTTGCAATGGGAGTAATGACCTGGAAATCTCTCTGTGACCCATTCATTGAAGATGAATGATCCATCCAAAAACTATCAAGCAGCAAAAATAAGATCATATTCTTGACTCTGAATAATTAGTAAGAAATATTGGCAAGCCTAGTGGACCAGTCAACTGACCATAAGTGTGTACTAGCCTTGTTTTAAATCCTTTCCCTTCAATCATGGTCTTTTTCCCTTTCAAAGTGATTGTACAGGAGTCATGTACTAGGAGCTCACATTGAGCAGACGCCTGCTCCTACCTACCACATTGCACATCTGCTTCCAATTAAAACCAGTCCACAGTGCCCTGAGGGGGATGGGAAGGAGGCTCAAAGGTTCTTCAAAGGATTATTTCAGCAGCCATGGATGCTGCTATGACAGCTGAGGACCAAGAACCTGCTTCATCTCTAATGACACATCACTCTTTTTTCTCTGCAAAGACCCTTAGCTCTTGGATCAGGTATTCACTTAGACCTTGGAAGCAGGAGGTCACCTGTTCTGACTAATGAAAGAGACTTCTCCTTGAACAATATGTGTATTTTTTCCAGCTTAAGATAAATGCAAAGAGTCTCTTATGTACAATTCCCCAGAGCTTCTGAAGACTAAAAAATGACCCATGCTGATGCTGCAGCCTTATGCAAAGTCCCTTCACAAAGTGGCTTTGTGCACCACTCCCATGTGAGTGCCAGGTGAGTGCCAACCTAGAGCCAAGGGTTGCTACCAGAGAGGGGAGGGAGAGCTTGTGCCTCCTCACGGAGTGCTGTCCTGGACCAGGGAGGTCCAAGTCCCTATTCCACTGCTTCCTTTCCAGATTTACAGAAGCCTACAGATGCCACATTTTAAAGCTGTGTCCACAAAATCAGCTGCACCTCTAACTGTGGTGTTGCTCAGAACCTGCAGTCTGAGATTTTATGGTAGAATTTCGTTAACAGTTAAGCACTTGTACTGGGCAAGCTCAAAAGCATTGTATGGCTGGGTCTGCTCTCCCATGTGTCATGGTGGGAATCACAGACTGGTTCTTCCTCTGGCCTTGTCAGCCTTCTCTGTTGGTGTTACTTGAAACTCATAAATCCCTTGGACAGAGAAGGGACTTGAGTAAAGATCCTCTGGGTAAAGGTCTTGAATGAGCAGAGGTTGACTGGGTAGAATGGCAGAGATGGTGGGAGAGGTCGAGGCAGTGAAACCTGGGACATCCAGAAGCCTCGAGGGCAGCAGTGTCCTCTTTTGCTTCACAGGGAGATGGTTGTCTCCAGGGCATCTATGTGGCTCAACGTGCTTCAAGAACATGTTCAGCTGTATGACTACCACAGCGTGGGATCAAATGGTGCTGAGCTCCTTGCATGGAGCTGGGAACATGCCAGGTGACATGGAGAATGCAAAGAAAACAAAAATCCTATGACCAAATAGTATTTTAAGGACAGAAATTTTGCTAAATCTGTATGTCCTAAAGCAAATCTTTCCCATTCCTGCCCACCTCCTTTTGTTCACCTGTAAAGATGAAAATGCAATCTAATTTTGCAACAAAGTACATTTGAATAAATAAAGGCAAATGTGTCTTAGTAAATATGAGTAGTGAAAAACTTCATTTTGATTATCCCTGTGAGGATGCTGGCCACAATCCGAAGTGGACATGAAAACATCATCTGTTCTACTGAAGTAATGTAGAGGATCAGAAAAATGTTGGAAACAACAATCAGAAGGATTGTTCTGAGTATTTCTTAAGGAAAATAGAGATGGATAAAAATTTAGCAAGTCATGGTCTACCTTAACAATTGGGATATATTACATCTACATCTGTATTTCTCTGACTTTAAGCCTTTCACATTCTGCACTAATAGGTTTTGTTTACTGACAGGTAACAAACTGCAGCAGCACATATAGTGTGAAGAAATCGCTCCTGCTGCTGTTTTGCTTATAGATATCTTTTTTCCCCAGTTTACTAATTAAGTTTTTGATCCTCCCAATTAGACCATATCCAGTCATTATCATGCCAGATTTAGTGCCTGATTACACAGCTGCAGCGTCTGAGCAGCTTCATTCAAATCAGTAAGAAATGCTCCCATGCAGCAACTGCAAAAATGGTACTTGCATCCTTTGCAGAGCTGCCTATTGCTGCTTTCTCAGGGGCTTAAAATATTTATGCCTATCATCATTTCATGCTGCTGAATTTGCCTGTATTTTTTTCCTAGGGTCTGATAGAAAACACCATAAATCCGCGTGTTTTATGGAGAAACAGTTGGATGAGATTACACAGTCAAGTTAACTTGTCTATGCCAGATCTTAATTCTTTCTCAAGATGTAACATGTATTCAGACCGATTTAAAATAAATGACTGTGTCAGAAAGCAAAACAGACATCAGAGCACAAGCACAAAGGCAAATGTCAGCCCCTGGCTCCGAAACGACCAGGGTCCTCTATTCGAGCTATGAAACCTTACATTTCTGCCTCAGCACAGGCAAACACACAGCACTATTTATAGCACAGCCTTTTACTACCCTTCTGGTAGAATAGGCTTCATCAGAGGATTTACATGACTAACCAAAAGCAAAAGCCTTTTGTTCTTCATTTCCATAAGAGAAGGCCAGTGTTAAGCTTGTGTTCATTGGGCTGAATTACAGAAAATATCAGTTACTAGAAAACCAGTTACTAATTCAAAGGCATCTGTTACCATGGCATAGGCCTTCTCTTCCCTCTCCATGCCCCAGATTTAGCACCAATGATGGGAGCTTAGCTAAAGCTCAAAAAGAACGGCTCTTACCTCTGGAAAAAAAAAAAAGCATAGTCGAGGAAGACCACATGTTTTCATGGCAACTAAGGAGTAAAGGGTTAAGACCTAGGAGATGGCTCTGAACCAATAAACAACACAAAAGACTCCTATTAGCAAATCAAGAGCCCAATGTGCTCTCATTTCCCCCCTTGTATCTTCAGTTAAACCCTTTGGGCCACAGAGTTAGTGTTCCTGCCAAGGACAACAATCAGCATGAGGTGATTATTTTAGATTCTGCTACATACCCTGAAGTCTTGTGAAAATGAAAACCAACCTTCCTTTCACTCTGTGATCCGATTTCCAGGCAGGCCCATCAGCTAGTCCCCATCCTTTCTTCTTGCAGTGCCAGCTTCAAGCACCCAGACTCTCCCCTGAGATGCCACTTTCTCAAAGATGCCTGCCTCTTCCTGCCTTCCAGATGGCAACAGGATTCTTAACAAGCTCCCCAATTTCTCTCTCCCCCTTGGGATTTCATTTCAATGTTGTCTTGTCACATCTGTTTTTCTCCAGTTGGATTATATGCAGAAGCATGAGTTATAATGCTTCCTTAGGAGGTTACCAACCTGCAGCTCCTGTGGCCGTGTCAGACCTTCCCACTGCAGAAATACTCCCATGCAGTGAGGATCGCAAATGCTCTGCTGTGGCCCAGCTGCCGGGCAGAGGTAAGGACCACTTTGTTGAGGTTTGTTGGCTGCTTGTTTCCTTGTCTTGTTCTGCATCACTGAACTTACTCTTTCCTCCCTAGGGCTTTTCTGCAGGGCTTCTCGAGGCTCCTCGGTGCTGTTACAGGGCTGTTTAACACGGCTCAGGAAGGAGAATGGCTGCAGAACAGGGCAGAGATTGCAGTCAGTCTGTGATATCCTTTCACAGATGTCCTCTGTGACCTTCAGTGCAAAACTATGCCTCTTTGGGGATTTGGGGATTGTGAGCCTTCTAGAGAAAAGGTTGCATGTAGCCAAATTCTTCAAATTTTACCCTGATGCCTGTGAAGTGATTTGAGATGTGGGTAGGGACAATGGTGCAACAGCATCACTGTCTCATCTCCCCAACCTGCCCAGACTGGCCAGGGGCAAAAGTGGCCATAGTCTGAATGATAAGAGGGAAGGAAAAACCTTTTTTCCTGTTTGTTTTTGTTGCTTTTTTTTGTTTTGTTTTGTTTGGTTGTTTTTGGTTTTGTTTTTGGTTTGGTTTGGTTTGTTTGTTTGTGTTTGTTTGTTTGTTTGTTTGTTTTTATGAGATGACAGTGGCAAATAACCAGCACCTCTCCTATGAGTAAAGAGAGAATTGCGTTTGTTCAGCCTGGAAAAGCAAAGGCTTCGGGTCACCTAATTGTGGTCTTCCAGTACCTAAAGGAAGCTGACAAGGAAGATGGAAAGACTATTTACAAGGGTATGTAGTGACAGGACAAAGGAGAATGGTTTCAAATGGAAAGAGAGTAGGTTTAGATTGGATAATAGGAAGAAATTTTTTACTGTGAGAGTGGCAAGGAACTGAAACAGGTTGCTGAGAGAAATTTTGGATGCCTCATCTCAGGAAGTGTTCAAGGCCACGCTGGATGGAGCTCTGAGCAACCTGATCTAGTGAAAGGTGGCTCATGCATTTATGAAGGATAAAGTAAAAAATTTTAAGGGACATTGTTCTGGAGTCAAAAAGAACCAGGGATGATGCAGACAGAACACAGCTTTCCTCCTATGCTGAGCAGAGCTGGCTGAATTGTGCCACTGTGGTTTTCACCTTCTCTTCCTGTCTGGCAGCAGCAGCAGCACAGTGTTATAAAATGGAAATACTGGGAAACCTACTTCAGACAATATTTGTTTCCAAATCATACGGTGCTTCGCGCTGTCATAGTTTTCAACTGGCTCCTGTCTGGGTTTATTCTCAGTGTTGGAGAGCTGGGTGCTGCTGTAGCCAGGCCATCGAGCAGCTGCCTCCAGGAACATTGCAGTGGAGAAAGTGTTGCCCTTAGCTCTTCAGTAAATTGTCGTTGTGCCAAGGTCTTATTAAATGTTATATCCCATGAGGGACATGTTAGCTTATTTTACAAGGTTTTGCTGTGGATTCTGTTTCAATGACTGGTTTTGCTCCCAGAGCAGTGCCCTGAGGGCTCCTCAGCCCAGTCTGTATCTTCCTGGATGTGGCCGCTACTTCAGTGAGCCCCCTCCTCTTGGGTCCCCTTGGTCTGCCCTTTACAGAGCCACAGAATCATGTCGGAGTTGAGGGGGGAAGCAGCTCTGGAGGACATCTGGTCCAACTGCCCTGCTCGAACACAGCCACTTAAAGCTAGTTGCCCAGAACCATGTCCAGATGGCTTTTGAGGAGGGAGACTTCCCCGGGCAACCTGTTCCAGTGCTCAGTCACCTACCTAGCAAAAAGTGCTTCCTGACATTCAGAGGGAACCTCCTGTGTTTCAGTCTGTGCCCTTTGCCTCTGGTCCTGTCACTGGGCACTACTGAGAAGAGCCTGGTTCTGTCCTCCATTCAGGTATTTATATATGTTGATGGGATCCCCTAAGCCACCCCTTCTCTGGCCTGAACAAGAGAGATATTTTCTGGAAGAAGTGCCACAGGCCACAGAACTGCCAGAACCGCATTTGAAAAATGTGCTGGGATCAGGCTCATCCTTCCTCAGTCCCACACCGTGCTTTACCTCACAACAAGCAATCAATCATGGGTGTCTGCCTGAAGCCCAGTGAACCTGAAGGACTATGCAGGACTATTTAGGACTATGCACTGTCCCAACAGGGAGAGCAGGAACACACAACCCTTCATCTCTGTGCGGTGGCTTGGGGCTGAGAGATCCTGGAGGGATGGAGAGATTTCTTTCTAAGCAGCAACACCAGCTTGTTCTGCCACATACTGATGCATAATGGCCTGAATGACCTCCACGCAGCTGCTTGCAGTGGGTACAGGGATGTTGCCATGGCTGGCAGTGCAGTGAATGCTGCTGCTTTTCTCCAAGTGCCAGCTCACCCTTCTTTTTCCTTTCAGGTACTCCCATGAAGAGGTTGGTTCCTGTATGGAAAGTGAGGCACCGGCCCAGCAAGTGCTCAACTGTGAGAAGCAAATGATTTATTTAAGATTTCTTGGGCACTGCTGTGGGCCCCCAGTGGCATGAGAGCCTCTCCAGGTTGTTTGTGCTGGACCAAAGACTCACAGTGCTGATAGACCAGACAGAAGGCATGGGCATCTGGAGAAACCAAGTCCACTCTGAGGAAATGTTTTCAAGCAGAAAAGACACTTGCAGGGCCAAAGGATGCCTGAATTTTAGTCCTGCTTCTCCCCTTCACCTCCTGCCTGCTTGTGTGTGAGCCAACCCACCTCCTCACTAGGCGTTTGCACAGTGCAAATGTCACTTGTTGGAGTATCTTCTGCTCCAGCTGTCCAAGCATTGTGCAGGAGGGCAACCCAGTTTGTGGCTGCTGTTTCTGTCCAAGCTTGTGCTTGGGACAGGGACCTTTCTCGCCATGACTCAAATGTTTGATGCAAATTATCTCCATGATACTTTTCTTCAGGAGGGCTCCGTTGCCAACACTCGTGATAGCTTCCCACCTCTCGCCTTCCTCGGCTGCAGCTGTGATTAGCTCCGCCTGCGTAGTTTTAACAGCACACTTCCACCCCTCCTACCAGCACACTTCCTACCACCTGCAGAAGGGGTTGTGTGCTGCCCAGACACTCTGGCTCCCAGGCTCTGACCCTGCTCTCAGTGGTGCCAGATCAGAGCTTCACAAGTTATCGAGGCTGGGAGGGGATCAGATCTTTGCAGAGGGTCTTTGAACCGCTTGTGTGTTAGAAAAGCTACAGTGCTTACAAGGCACAACTTCAACTCCTGCACAATTTACAATTTCCTTTAATTTCTTAAAGAGCTCTAATTTTTACACTGTTGTGAAAGGATCTTTGTTTACAATGATTGCAGAGGGTAATATTTCCAGGCTGGGTAACCATGGCAATGAATAATTCTATTCTTAGGAACTGTGCCAGCTGCACTAATGCCTTATAGTAGCACTCAAGCAGTTTGCTAATGAGAGAATTTTTGTTTATTGTAGGAGGACATTTTCCCATGTTCACGCGTTAACCTGTAGTTTCTTAAAAGCACATTCTCTATCTAATTCATGGAGAAAAAAAAAACAAACCAAAACAAGCAAATCTCAGTTACACAGTTCCTCTTACATGTAAAGTTTTCCTGTTTGTTTGTTTGTTTGTTTGTTTTTTTCCCTTGGAAACTGTATTATAAGTATAAATTTTTAAAGGAAATGTATGGTATGCAATAGTATGCTTTGTTTTTACTGCCACTTTCTACAGTGAGGATGAGCTAAGGATGGTCTAGAGCAGATGTTTCTTAGACAAAAAGTTGCCGCACTGCAAATTGATCTAGTAAAAAATATGCAGATTTTATCACTAGAGGAAAGACTTCAACTATTTTAAACTATTAGTTTTATACATAATTTTGAGTAAAAAATAATTTTATATTATACTACTTCTAAAAATATGTATTACAGCTTGGAGTTAAATTAATGCAACACTAAACTATTGAAATTTATTAAAATATTTTTCATATATATGTG
Organism: Formicarius rufipectus; assembly: GCA_013399695.1. Lineage (NCBI taxonomy): Eukaryota > Metazoa > Chordata > Aves > Passeriformes > Formicariidae > Formicarius > Formicarius rufipectus. The sequence goes on along the minus strand of VXAU01000862.1, from coordinate 143,040 downwards.
TGAACATGATTCCTGTATTTGTTTAAAAAAGTACGTAAAATAAGAAGACTATTTGTTTTTGCATGTTTCATGATTTAAATGAAATTCAAATTATTTTAACAATAAATCTTCCAAATGGAATACTTTTTTAACTTAAATGATTTAGAGTATGCTCAGTAGAAACCCTTAAGGAATAGCTAAACTACAGTTCATACCATTCCATGAACCATATTCTTACAGTACAATAGCAACCAGGTGGAATAAAACATCTCTCCTGTTTTCAGAAAAACATTAACAACCCCAAGTCTCTTATCCAAGATCAAAATCCTTAGGAAAGATTTATGGAGCAATTGTTGAATTGGGCAAAGTTGTTTGAAGTGGTTGTAGCTTGAGGGTTTCTAGAAAACCATTTCTTAGCCTCGTGCCTTTGCTCAGAAAGATGTTGAATGTGTCCAAACAAATGGCACAGCACAAGCCTTCAGGTTCTTCCATGTCACAGAGCGGATTGATTTCTTTTCTGTGGTTAGTGATTTGGTGGCCTAATTAGTGGGCTCTGTTTTCACCAGTCTCTAAGTGACCTACATCTGCCCACAACCAGCTGTCGGATAGCTCGTACAGTGCCCAGCCTTTCTCTGCAGGGCTCCTGATCATCACCCATTCCTACTCTGCTTTCCAGAAAAGATCTGCTCATGTCTCTAAAGACAAACCAAGGTACACCAGCTGGAGTTTCCCAAGAAGTACAGTGGGGATTGACTTAAGAAAAATGTATGGGTCTGCTCGGCTTGAGATAGCTTGGTTCTTGTGCAGCTCGGTAAAGCCCCCACCTCCTTAGCATTTTCAAAAGTAGGTCAGTTCTGACATGAAAACAGCCTAGAAAAGCCTTAGTAATTTTCCACCAAATTGTCACAACTCAGTGACTGATTTTTTCTTCCCCAGTTTCTTTTTCCAGCTAAGATACTTCCCTGGGTTTAACCTAAATAATCAAGTTGCTTGGTTTTATCTCTGTCCCCTGAGACTGCGAATACTCATTTTGGGGAAATCTGCAGCTCATTTGTTTCTCTCCCTCCCTTTCATCCCAATGTGGATGGACAGCCATCGAGAGGACTGGCCCTTCCAGCTTGGGCACCTCCATCCCAGCAGGACTCTTCCCCACCTCCTCTTGGCACGTCAGCAGCTTGGCTCCTGGGCAGCCAAGCCCAGCCTGAACACACCTATCAGGTCAGGGTCACTGCAAAAGGATCTGATACTTGCTGAATGGCAAGTTTCCTCCTGCATGTATGGAGCCATGCTCTCTCCTCTCCCTGCTTTTACTAGAAACTTGGAGATTTTCAATGGGATAGTGGCACAGGAATAGTTTGTGTGCTTCTGTGCAGTGACCTGATGAACCCTGATAGAGCCGATGGCAAACTTGATGAACCCTGCAGAAATTGCCTAAAAGAGAACTGGTGGCTGACCTTGAGCTGCTGACCTGATCTAAACTCCAAGCTACCCAGTGGTTGCTGCTATTTTCATGGGTGCCCCAGATAGCTGCCTGAAGGGGGGAATGCTCTATTTCTGGGTTTTGTTTTTGAATTTTTTATTAAAAGATGTACTGACAAAGAAAGCACTACAAAAGGGAGCAGGAAAAAAGGGGGGAAGAGAGTGTCACTTCACAGAGCTCTTCCAGATAGATGGCAGATATCCAAGCCCCAGCTCCTTATCAGAGACGTAAATCCAGCGTGCACTTCTTAAGGTCTGTGAAGTTACCCCTGATTTACACTGATATGTGAGCAGTCCTGGCTGGTAGAGCTGCTGAAGTAGTGCAGGGCAAGTGATGAGGGAAAAGAGAGGCTGTGGCTAGACTTGAAAATAAAGCTGTCCTGAAAGGGAGATTTAGACTAATTCCTGCTGGGTTTAGGAGCTTGTGATGGGACCAGCATTTTGCCATGGCAAATTGAACTGGGATCCTGCCTTTCACTTGGTGTGGGCAACAGACCATGCAGAAATCCTCTCTTCTTTTTTAGTTGTGTCTGTGTGTTGCTGAAAAACCTGTGATGAGGGATCTCACACCGCAGAGGGTTAAAGTGCTGTAGTTTCTGAGGCAATCCTGTGTTCATCCTTTTCTTTGGACTGCAGTGGTGCTCATTAGAAGCAATTAATCTCCAGTGCTGTGCTCTGCTGTCAGCTTGTGCCACTGTCATGGACCAACTCATCCATGAGGAAACAGCTGGGCATCCCATGCTGACCACCATCTCCTCTCATGTCTCACTTCAGTCTCACTCCTCACAGGTGGTTTGGGTAAATATGTGCATGGACATAATACGTTAATGGCAGTCACAGCTGTAAGCCCCACAAATGAGGGGAAACCTGGACAGTTTCTGCTGAAAATTAAGTTTGAGACTGAATTAAATGGAGTTTGAGAAATGTAAGCCATTCCTCCCTGCCCAGGTGCTCTGCAATCACTTTATAAGAGGGCTAAAGAGGAATCAGTGCACTGGTTTGGGAAGTGGTCTCTGACAGTTTTCCTTAACCTTGATGCTGTCTGTAGGTGATGTAAAACATTACCATACCTTTCCAGAGATCTCTCTTCGTAAAAAAAATGCTGCCAATCCTTGGCATCCCTAAGACCATAGAAGTTAGTTCTCAGTTAGATCTGAGGCTAGGTTTCAACACCCTTCTGCCACATACATTATTCTTTGACCTTTGTATAAACCTGCTTTCCATCCAGAGCTATCACTAATGTACAGGAGCTTAAGGGCTTCACTGGTGGTTTTGCAGGTGACACTGTCCGAGTGGTTCTAAGTACCTGGGCTGCCTGTTGCAAGGCAGCTGCCAGCAGCCTTCCAAGAACCATAATAGGACTCAGTCTAAATTTTTCTCTCTCATCTACAGACTGATCACCTGTAATTGAAATCACAAATGTCACCTAAGACATGACAGTTATTTCTACAACAGATCTTAATTCTCCTGAACATCTCAGAAGCCCCCCACAAAGCTTGTGGAAGACTCTGAAACTATCATCTGAGAAAAGGCCGAATCTGCTCACTCTGGGTCAAAAGAGTTGATGATATTATCATTCAGAAATTAATGTCTCCATTTAACCTGCCCCCACCAGAGACACAGGCAATTGTGGTATCCACTGTTTGACTTGTCAGCCATGACTTTAATTTCTCACTTCCACCAAACTAAATTGTTTATCCATGTAGCCTATGCTCATCCAGCTTGAAAGTCATTGAAGAGTGACTTGGGTGTAGAGATTACAAACCCCCATGTATTAGGACCCTGTTGGATGGCAAGTGACTTTGGCAGCATTAGAAATCTGAATGGAGGTGACCTGTGGGCATTGGAGCTCCCATCTCAGACAACCTGAGGGAGGTGACTCAATAGCTCCTGGCATAACTGTGCCTTGTGCAACAGCTTGGAGTGTTAACCTGTAGACTGGCACTTACACAACTCTAGTTGTCCTGCATTCTACATGCTTACTTTGTCTACACCTGTCTGCTGGTGCTCCCATATCTTTTTAAGTTTTGATGCATTTCAAGTGCATTTTTGAGAGAATTTCACATGGAATTCATTGATGGCATATGGATGAAATGCACCGCTGCTCTGTCGTACTGCCGTGTCGCACCACCATGACACACTGCCCTGCCATGCTGCCTTGCCATGCTGTCAGCACCAGCTGGATGCTTGGGATTTGATTTCTGCTCCTGCTGCTGTTTCTGAGCCAAGAAAGAAGAGCCACTGTGTCTCCCACTTGTCAAAGGCAGAAAAATACCCTTTTGTATAGAACTGTTTTGACTTGTAGCTGGTATGCCCAACACATTCAAGCACTGAACACTTATTAACAAGTGTCCCTGCAGAGTGCAGGCAGTACCCAAAGCCCAGGAGGAGGTGTCAGGGAATGGTTTTCACAGCGTTTCCTTCTTCCCCTGCAACTGGTGAGCCCAGGAGCCAGACACTAGGAGCAGACTCTGGGCATCTGGCACGGCAGGAGGGATGGCAGACGTGAGCAAACCAACTCTCCTGCCTTGCTAAGCTGTTCACTCCCTGATGGATACTCCTCCCAAGGGCCTGGCTATGCTGCTGCCTTCTACTAATGCTGCCAGAGCTCTGCATGAACCCTGCACCCCGTGTGAACTCTGTGCCCATTCCCTCTGCATCTCCAAGGGGTGTATCCAGGGATGAGACCTCAGAAGGGTGGGGCGGCGAAGTAGTTCAAAGACTTGTCAGACAGAGGCTGCAGCCAGAGGTGTAGTGGGGAATTAATAATGGATTTTGCAATGGGAAAAAGAATGTTCTGAATGTGAAAAAAAGAAAAAAAAAGAAGAAAAATAAAAAAGAAAGCTCATCTGGTTAAACCCTTCTTAGTTTGGGGCTAAATTCCCACTCCCACAGTTTGTATAAAGGAAGCAGCTCCCACCCCATGCTGCGTCCCTCCCAAGAGCACCTTGTGGGTGGGAGAGGCTTTCCTGGGTGGTTTGCAAGGGTTGCTGAGATGACTGCACTGCCTGGCTGCTCTGCAGGGCTGTGGCTTCTCCCCATCTCAAGGAGGGAAACTGCCCTGCCAAGTCACAGGCAGCCTTCTCCATTGCCAAGGATGCAATGAAGGAGCAGGAGGATGCAAAGCAAAGGCCATTGGATGGGAGAAATGCAACTATTTACCTCTTCACTGCTAGTAAGTCTGTCCAAGTGCTGTGTTTGTCCAAGAAGAGTCTGCTTGAGTCAGTGGGTTATGCTTAGAAATCAATTGTAATGCACACACAGCAGAATACAGCTCTTTGGTAGTACTCCAGGCACTGACAGCCCATCCTTGGCTTGCATGAGCATGGATTTTACTTAATATCCATGGTGTGCCAAATTCTTCTCTCAACTTAGGTCATGCTTTTCCAATTATTCCTCAGACTATCTTCTCTTTTGTTGTTTCCTTCCGCCCCCCCCCACTATAATCTCTAAAAGGCCTCCAAGACATGCTGAACTTGCTCAAGACTTTTCTTTTGCTTGTCAGGTCCTGGTTTGGGAGTTGTGGAGAACTGAAGTGAGCCTGCTGTAGAAAGACTTCCCTGTGCCATGCTCAGGGGCTGTGAACTTTCCAGAAAAACAAAAACCAGTGGAGAAATGAGGGTAGCCTGGCCATTATCTGTTGATTTCCATTATAAAGGAGCACCATAGACCATGCAGTGTTTCAGTGATGTAACTCAGTCCTGTACCCACAGGCAGAATTTTGCCCTCTGTGTTCTGGCACAGGAAGTGGCGGGAAGCTGTGGAAGTAGTCCCATCAGTGTAAGTGCATTAACTTAATGCTTTGAGATATAATTCTCAGAGTTAAAATGTATGAACTGAGATTTTCAACTAAGATCTATGATTTCCTCTGAATTCTCTTCTTTTGTGCCTTCTGCATATGAGCTTTTGTTAGTCAATTGCTACACAGCATTTTACAGCCTGTCTTTTGTGCAGTGGCCTTTCAGCTGTCATGCTCTGATCACATTCAGCCTAAATGTATGGAGCATTTACTGTTTGCTTCGGGAGTTTTTTAATGAATGATTCGTTTAATATTCAGCCTTACTCATCATTTGTCAGCAAGACCAACATCCCATTGAGTTTCACTCAGAGTAACCTCAGTGCATCAGTTATAGGTTCAAGTCTTGCTTCAACAATAGCTGCGAATAGGCCTTAAGACTGTTTGTGTCATTCATGTATAGAAGTGAAGACAACAGAGGTCTAAATACAGACCACAATGGAAATTACCATGTTTTTTCTTTCCTTATCTTCTCGGGCTCTGACCCACTTTTTCCCCCATATCTCTTCTCTGGTAAATGTCTTGAGCTCCATCTAAGGGTGTCCTGTCAAGGGGAAATGAGAATTATGTTTGCTTTCTTCCCTTGTTTATGCTGCATGGAGCAGGCCTAAAAGGTTTCTCCCTCTTTATCTAATAATATTCTCTTGCTTTCTTTTTATGATAACTCCAAGGCTTGTTCTAATAGACTCACTGGATAAATGGCATAATACAGATACATAGGAAAACTGCTTTGTTGAGGGGACTAACAATTTTTCATTAAGACTATTAACATCCTTTGGGGACTTTTATTCTGTTTCATTGAAATGCCTGCAAATATGTAGAAAAAAATATACTCATGTTAAATGATTGGATAATTCTGCCATCTTAGCTAAGAGAAGGGCAAGCACTGTATGAGACATCCTGCAAATTTTCCAGCAAAAGTAGGGAAAGCCAAAGTCAACATTTTACATATAATTTCCTCTTAGAGTTATAAGAAGCAGTCTTAATCTTTTTATGCCTTGTTTTTATATAGTAATAAAAGCACAAGCAAGAGCATAAGACACATTTTTATTTTTTTTTTTGTTTTCTTTGCTAGGTCACTGCTAACAGAGTGTTTTTTGAAACTGCAGCAACTGCTACTAAATCCTGACCTGATTTGTAGTCTTTTCAAAGCACACAAATAAAACCAGGTTGACAAAGCTGATTTCAGAGCCTGGTTTACCTTTGTTTATCTCAACTGGGACTGCCACAGGGGCAGGAGAACAACCACCAAACTGATCAGCCATCAGCATTGCTTTCAAGAATACTTAATTATTGTGGAGCAGCAGCATCAAATCATATAAACTTCCTGGGATTGCTGGTGTGCTGGCCATAACATTAGAAATTGCTTTACATGAGCACTGACTTCCAGAAACATATTTTCTCCTTCTCTTTCCCTCTTTCTTAAGTTTCCTCTTTCCAACACCCATATGCACCTTTAGCACCTACAGCACTGACTTTCCTTAGTATATGTTTCCTCTTCTGCATGTTCCCACCTGTTATACCAAGGGAAATTGAAGCTCTTTTAAAAATCCTTGTAATTAGCTTCCCTTTTGCTATAGAGGCTGCAGATTTGCTGTATTTTCCTCATGGCTGGGCTCCAGATCCTCTTGTCAGTCATTATGGCAGAATCAATTCTCCAGGACAGGAACTCAGAAGGGGCAAATAAATTGACATTGAGAACAGTAATAAACATCCTAGCTATAAACTGTCTTTGCATATATATTCCATTCTTTTTGCAGAGTTTGTCACTTAAACATGAGGCAAGCTGTATTCAGATAGGAAGTCAGTACTGATGGGGAAGGAAGAAGAAGGATGACCAAGGCACAGGTGATGAAAGTGATTAATTTAATAGCATGTGCTTACGTGAGTGTGTTTCAGGATTTCATTGTATCAAAGAAAGCCAGCTCAAGTAGTTTTGGGACAGTGATGAAGTTTTATTGCTCTTGCTAGCCCTCATCTCTAAAACTGGTTATTTTAATTTTTTGTAATTAAATAGTGGATTACACTAAAATATCAATATTATATGATCAGCTGTCTCTACCACTCTTCCTTTAACTCATCCCTGGGTTCTTCCTCAAAAGTGGATGCTGCCAGTGTTGTTATTGCCTCTCCTCTGCAAATCATCCCTTTCATGAGACTCTCCTTTTGAATTAGAGAAAAGAGATTTCATTCTAAAGGACCAGAATTTTATCCTCATCACAGAGCTTCTACTACTCTGTAATACACAGTAATCATCCAATATCTGTGTTCTTTATCCATTAATATCCTCATCTGTCAAAGATTCCATGTAAACATTCATTACTCCCAGAATGTCATGGAGATCCACATTCCCTTTCGTATAAGCACCGCTGCCTCTTCTCTCCTAACACCTGATCCAGGGCAGCAGCCTTGAAGAGCATTTCAGAAGATCTTCACTCTCTAGCAATTCATTCTCACATAAGGGTAAATACATACATAAGCATATATTTCAAATGGGGTTTCCACATGTTGTCATATATTTGGTGTCTGAATAGTATTTTAGTGCCATGAAAGGGAAGCTAACGGTAAGGAACCACAATAATGTCAAACTGTGAGGCTGTTTTCTAGGAGAAATGCCTAAAGTCCTGTTTTGTTTCCTTCATGTATTTTGGAATCTCTCAGCTCAAAGTCTTGCTTGGTGCATTTTCCATTATGGTTGCATTGGTCTATCAAGTCTAGCAGCTCCAGGGTAAATTCTATCTGTGTCTTCCCACAACTACACAGCCTATGATTTGCCCTCATCTACATAATCCATCTGTTCCCCAGTTTGGGAGCCCTAGGTGCCAGGGAGCATGGGCTCAGTGAGCTTCTCTGAAAGACATGGACAATGACATTGCATAATTTCTGGCTTTTTTTCTTAGCATCAAATTAAATTATTGTGATTCAGTGTATGAGTCATGTAATGGGTGTCTGTTTAATGTACAGCTTCTCAGCCATGGCGCCTGTTTCTGAGACATGATGGATATCAGTAAATGGAATTACAGGTGCTTGATTTGTCTCAGAATCTCATTTGAAGGAGCATAATAGTTCCTTGGTGTGTTCCTTGCCTCTTTGCCTCTGAGCATGGAGTGGATCTGGCCCTTGGGTGCCACTCCTTCTGGTTTCTCCATCCTGAGGACTTCAGCAGCAGCTAAACTAGAGGGAACCATCCGCTCAGATAGGGAGACCTCCAAAACAGATAGCTCTGCTTGTGGGGATGCTGTGCAGAGGGGTCTGGGCACACCAGCACTGACACAGCCTTCCTGGATCCACCCTCTGTTACCTGGTCACAGGAGCACAGGCAGCCTCCAGCAGATCTTCTCTGGTTCTAAAGTCTGACTCTTCACTCAGATTTCCACATCAGACCTCAAATACTGGAAAAACTGATCTTTATGGCGTGGCCTTTTTCATGTACACTTTGTTATGGTTTTTCTCCCAAATAATCTTGATTTATTTAGATGTGCAAAGGTGTGTGGCATCTGATCCAGATGGGATAGAAAAGCTGACATGCCCCCTCACCACCACAGCAACATCTGGCTCTGGCTTACTTGTGGCAGGCATTTAATAAGATACTTACAATGTATGTGTTTGTGGATGTGTTTGCACAGTGGAAGGTCTTCCCATGCTCCTCAGAGTTTGGTGCTGGTGGATTTATTTTATTTTAAATCTAAAAGTCGTGGATTTTTTGATATTTTCATTCAGGTGGGAATAGCTATAGGGAGACACTAGGCTGGTGACAAGTAGGAAAATGTGAGAGTGTTCAGCTTGTTGGATATTAGGAAAGTATGAAGAGAGACGCCCAGTACAATTTTGCTTGTTAGACAGTCTTAAGGCTTTCCCTGCTAAGATGTAACCCACAGGGATACTATGTAACAAGCAATTCAGACAAAGAGAAAGAGGTTGTGTTCACTTATAAGTTGACAAAAACTATTTTTACTTCCCATTATCATTTTTTGGCTGTTGCTGCTGCATTAAAACTCTTTTAGCAAGGAAAAATCTTGGGATTTTTTCCAAAAATTGTTTGTCTTCACCACACTTTGCTTTTCACCACACCTAGAATTTTGCAATCTTGTGTTTTGAGTGGGTGAGGAGGACTCTGAAGCTGAACTCTGCAGCAAATGTGGGCTAACAGCTCTCCTCGTCTCTTCCAGACTTTCTCTCTCAAGTGAACATGATGCTGCCTCACTGAAAGAGCTTTGCTAGGGAGACACTTTAGAGTGGTTCTGTGTTATTGAAATGACAGTTTTGTGTTGAAAATTTCCTTGCAGCTCACTCTCCTTCCAGAGCAGGCATTGCTGGTTGGTTCCCATGTTTTCACGTCATTGAGATCTATGCTAACCTTGTCTTTTCACTGACTAGTTCAACATCAGAAGGAAATGGCTGCAAGAGGAGACCAGAAGAACTAGGGCAGGAGACAAGTACCAGGCAATAATAGTTTGTGAGTGAAGAAAGCCTCTGAGGGATCACATGGACATGGGGGTAGATCTGCATGAATTAAGTAACAAATACAGAACACACCTTGCAATTAAGGAAAATGAAAAACAGGTGAAATTGCATGTGTATATGTGTGTGTGGTTCTCCTCATGCCTGTCTCTCCTGGGAGAAATCAGCCCTGGAAGCTATGTGCTCTGGAGAATCTCCACCTCAGTTTCCTAGATATGAGACCCAGCAAGGGATTTGATTTGTAATCAAGCCTGTAGCTTGCAACACTTTATTATCATCAATAAACCTTTGAATTTTACTTGGTGACAGGGAAACACATCTCATGCCCGTCCAGAACCTTCTTCCCCATGCTTCAGCCATGCATGTGAGACCACTTAGGGTCCATGTCCTTACCATGTCATTAGGCCATCAAGATGTCAGTCCCATAATGAACTGATTATCTGATGTGCCTCATAAGCAACACAGCTACTGGTGCACAGGAGCAGGGCCATCTCCCTCTCTCCATCCCTCTCTCCTTGCTCATGTCCACCAGCTTACAACATACCAGCGTATCAGGCAACTGTGCTGATTTAGGGTAATTGGCCCATCTGATTTGGGAGAGGATGCACTTCTGACAGCAGGAGAATTTGAGGACTGATGAGCCAATTCTGTGGGTCACAGTCACTGCAAGAGAGAAGACTGGCCTATTTTCAGAGATCAAGGGGAAAAGTGATTTTGAAAGGACCAGTTGAAGTCAGAAGAAACGTTTGCAGTCCAGTGCTCTCTCCACTGTACTGGGTAGGTTTAGCATACATCTGCACAGCCCCGTGACAGAAAGGTCACACCACATACATATAATTTTAAACCCAGATGCATCTCCAGAGAGGGTCAACTCGTTCCCTCCAAGATGAAACCCACAGCCAAGGGCTGGCTCGACTCATCCATTTTCCTCAGCAGAAGACCCACTCCTAAGCAGTATCACCCCATGGTGGCAAACCTTGCACAAGGCTGGACCATGCACCAGGATCTTCTTTTACCCTCTTGGGTGACAGAACACTCTCAGCTCTCCCATGGCTCTAGGTCTCAAGTCACCTCTAATCTGCTCCAATCTTTCCCTGAAGGAATGGCCAGAAGTCCTGCAGGGCACAGTGTTGGCTGGAAGAGGTAAGTGGGAGCTGATTGCATTACCTACCCATTCCCACTGTGGTGCAGAGAAGCTGGGCACATTTTGGCACTAGAAGGGAAGGAAGTAGAACCCCCCAGGGCCCTGGAGTGGCAAGGGGACAGAAGAGAACACAGGGCTGCTGGGCATATAGTGGCAGTAGCTCTCAAATAATACTACTTCTGGTTTTCTGTCTTTTATATGCTTTGGATCATGACACTTACCCCTGTGTTGATATATGTTCCATCAGAAAGGACAAAAGCATTGTAGCAGCTTGAGATCACTGTGTTTGTAGGTGTGTTACCCTGGAGTTGACTTTTTCATTTTTAGGATGGTTGTACTATTGTCTTTGGGTCAACCTGCCCAAATTCAAGTTCCACTGCTGTACCACATGCTTGCTGGACTTCAACCAATGCCACAAGACACGACCAGTGCCTGTCTTTGTGCTTTGATTTTAGGAACTCTTTACCAAAAGGAAAACAGATGCTTCCCATCCAGACTAATCAGGAAAGAAGTTTCACCCAGGGGATGCATCTGTTTAAGGATAGTTTAAATTTAATCAAATTGGTCAAGTTTGAGGAACAGCAGAGCTCTACCATGAGAGACAAAGCAAAGGGACTGAATAAAAATATTAAAATCTGTGCTCACACGAGATTCTGGGGACTGTGTCGTGCACTTTGCTATGAACTGAAATACCCAGAGGATAAAACAGCAGCTGGGATTAAAACAAAGCTGGCATCAGTCCAAAGTACCAGTAAATCACGTGGGATTATTACTTCACTATAGATTTTACTGGTGTGGAAAGAAAAGAAAGTAGAAACCTATTTCTGCTAAACAAAGGAGTTAAGAGGAATCTCCAGCAAAACTAAATGCTCATCCTGCAAAATCTCTACCCAGTTCTTAACCGTGAAATTAACAATGTATGAAACTCTAAACCCACTGTTTCCAAACAGGATTTGGGGTCTGACAAGGGCTGCACCATTCCATAAGGAATTATTTTCCTCCATGCAATTTATAAGATGACATAAAAAGGATGGGAAATATTCAAATGTGCATGGATTTCTTATCTACAAAATTTCCTTCTCCATTTACACAGACATTGAATGTGAACAGAGAGGAGAGCAGGCATTTGTTATGTTAGAGGAGAAACATGGGAGAGGTGAGAAGGAAATAAAAAATAGGATATAAAAGAGAACCTTAAAAATACAGTGGAGCAGAAGTGATAGAAATGTACTTTAAATAACCTGGCTGATGGGTATGATGAATGATGCAGAACTAGTGGCTTTTGTAATCAGGTGTCCAGAGAAAGCATCCTCCTTTAACCACATTCCCTGGGAGGTTTCAGTCTGAGCCAGTTGCCAGAAAGCAGCCACAGCTCATAGCTAGTACCACATGACAGCAGATGTTAAACAATATCCTCTGAGAAATGAATTTGTGCAAGCCAAACTCCCACTAAACATGTGATGATACCAAACAGCATCTAATCAGTGGGAATACTGGGTTTTGTCGTGGAAACTAGGACTGAAAAGCAATTAGAAGTGGACCATTGCTGTCTTCCTCTGACTGGAGCCTGCTGGATGTCTGATGTGGTGCCTTGTCTCATTACTGAAGCTGAGAGAATTTACTGAGACCTGGAAGTAATTATTTTAAAAATTAAAACTAAACTATCCCCATTTGTGTCCAAGGCAAACATTGTATTTTAGAAGTTATTAGTAGATCAGCTGCTCTATATAGGTTTTTGGTCACAGCTATGGTGGAATGTGCCTTGGGCTGGGCTTTGCTAAGAAGCAGAGATTAATCGTCTGCCACTCTTTTTTCTAAGGCTTCATCACAAATGGTTCAAAAGAAAGTGTTAGTGTAGACTGCACTGAACTGTGCATTAATTGAGCTTGCTTCAAGGCAGGTGTATACAAAGTGGCTGCAAGTCAAGCATTGCTTAAGGAGGGCAGTGTGAGTATTCTGGGATGAGAGTAATCTAGCCACAGCCTCTGGCCTGAAGTTTTGCTGAATTCGTCACTTGAAATCTTCTTAGAGACAAAATATTAAGAGTCTAAATGTCTGAGTAGGAGATGGGAAGGGAATACTGTGAAAGCCTTCCTCTATATCACTGTATTATCTAATTGTGACAAATACTTCAAGGTAATGCTCCTCATATGAGGTTCACACCAACTATACCTATGATTTCATATCATCTCTTACGATGTTATCAGAGCCCTACATAGTCACTATTTGGAAACTCTACTAAACAAGTGTAGTTAATCCACAGACTTTTCTCCTCCTTGTGGTAGAAGGGCTTCAGTTTTTCAGGTTTTTTTCTTCTTTTTATATCTTACTCAGTTTGATGAGCTGTTTTTACTGTGTTGTTATGCCCCCAATGGAGAATGGGATTTTGAGGATGGGTGATCAACAACTAGAATTCACAGTTTCTTTGGGAAATGTGTTCAACAGCCCAACCCTTTGACCAAGAAGGTAAATTTAGATTATAATGTTTAATAAAAACGATTGTAAAAGAGTACATTAGACTATCTCTTTCCTTGTAGCTTCGTGCTCCTATGGAGTACACCTAACCAAAAAGACTCAGAATGACATTCAAGTCCTGCCTTTCCTATCCTGGAGTCTCTGGAACATATGAGTGTACTTCATGCAGTCATAGTTCCTTTACAAGTCAAAGCCACGTATTTGTAATCCCATTCTTTTTTTTATCACCGATGCAATGGCATTTACTGGAAAGCAGGTTAGGAAGAAATAGCCTGGGCTAATTTCTTTCAAAATCCTGCAGTTTAACCCGCATGTCAGAAGATGGCAGCAGTAAAGCACAGTTAGGGCCTTTTTTTAGGTCCACAGGCCTTTGTTTCAAACCGTGGTTTTGTTCCAAAAAGCGGTAGATTTTAAAAAAGGTGTCACTTTTAATAGTGCCATCAAGTATGACAATCACCCTTTCAGTAAATGTGAATGCATGACTGCCTTTCATCTTGGTCGAAACCAGTAACAAGGGCAGAATATACCTTATTATATGCAAGACCTTTTAGAAAAATCTTGTTGTCCTATTATCTTCAGAAAGCTAGTGTTTCATCTTATACATAAGAAAAAATAACATATTTCTGTGAATGTTCATATATGGATAATTATGCAATACAGTGAACATTTACTGAAATTCAAGGATAATTTCTATTAAATAAAAGACAACTTCTTCCTAATGTAAGCATTTCTCCCGGTGAAGACTACATTTTAAAGCTCATGAAAAACAGAGTGTGCAGTGGGAATATTCATCAGTTGATGAGCAGAGAGAATCTGCAGTGGGAATATTCTTGAAGACTTCGTCTGTGAGTCTGTCAGCTTCACCCACAGCTTAGCAGGGTGTCAGCTATCAAAGGACACAGTGATGCCAAGAGACAGTGCGTTTGATTGAGGCTGTTATCACAGGAGGAAAAGCCAAGAAATGAGGCACTGTCATTGAGTCTTTGTCCCCTTCTGCAGCAATAACTTAATATGGTTACTAGACCATATTCTCAGGGTTTATTGTCTAACGTGGCTGTCAATCTGACTTCTGAGTCTTGGCATGACAAGGCCTGCCCTTCTTCAAGTTCTGACCTAACCAGTTGCCTTACTTTGCTGGATCCTTGCAAATGTCATTACATTTCACTCTCACTTCAGAGAGATTTGAAGCAATTGTATCTACTTTTTTCTGTCACTTCAAGGGGACAGTTCTGGAAACACTCCTATGTGAAGCAAACCAGATGCTGGTTTTGACAGTGTGTGATACTGTCTGTGATATAAAACCAGTGCAATATGTCTGTAGATGACAGTGTTTATCCCATCATCCATGTACCTCACACTCTTCACTTCAATGAGGATGACTTGCTCCAGGACATCTTTCTGTAACTGCTGCTGAAGAACTAGGTGACTTTTTCTAGGCAGAGCTCCTCAAGTGCTCTGGTTGTGCCATGTGTCGTTGCAGTGTGCCCTTCCCTTGAGAATGATGAACTGTGGACAGTTTCTTCTCCCTGGGCCAAGCTCTGTGCCTTTGTTTGACAGACAGGATTCATATGTCTCCAGTTAAGAGGTTCAGGAGTCCAAGTAATTTCTGTTTCTCACTATATCTATATATAGATATATAGATATATAAATGTATGTAATGCAAAACGTGACAGTGTTGCCTTTATTTTTTAACATTGATTTTTCCCAACTTTATTCATGCCTGTGGCATGGAAATAGCTCGAGACACTTGTGTAATATTTTCCACAATATGTTATTTATCTTATACAGCTCACTTCTGCTGCTCAGCTGCTGCCCATGACTGTTTCTTAACTTCCTCAATGAGCTTGGGCAGACTGACATCAATTGAAGATCAAATCCCATGTGATTAACTGTGCAATAACCACAGCTAATATGGTCTTACCCTGTATACCTCTAGTAATCCATGTAAGACCTAAATAAGCTAGTCAAAATAATTTGTGAGGTGTACATCTGTTGTCAGAAAAGCAGAAAAATAGCTGTTATTCTTCTGCCTTTCCCATTCTCAGGGTTCCTAGTGATCAGAGCTGCACCTTTACACAGAACACATCTGCTTCAGAGGACAAGTAGAAGTCACTGGTGTGCAGTTATTCCTCCTGTGTAACACAAGTAACACAAACACGTAACACAATTCATCACCAAGTTACTCCAGAGAGCAGTGCACCTGATTCAGCTAATTTCACAAAGCTCCACCTGTTACTTGTTTTAATGAAGATGCAATGGATCATGATGACATTAGCTGTAAAAATCACCAGTGTGATTTTAGTAGTATATTGGCCATGCAAGAGAGGGAAAAAAGGCTGTCCAAAAGCTAGTACCATCCTAAGTCCTGAGAATCCAACTGGATTTCCAACTGATTTTTAGAGATACCCTGAGCTAGTATTTAACTAAAAAAAGGTTTGTAACAAAAAAGACAAGTTAGGTCAAAGATGTGGAGGCTGTATTTTTTACAGGGTTTATTTTACAAACCTGTGTTGTAATCCTGTACTACAAATTTTCATAGAGCAAAAAAACCTGAAGGTAGTCAATGGACATATTCCCTTAGAGTTAGGGAGAGTGGAGTTTAAGAAATCAGAGTAGACAATTTATGAAATCAGAGTAAATAGCACCACAAATACCACTCAGTCACATATCATCCTAAGACATGTTGGCACACATCTTCCTTAGATACATTGGCTCTGCATATGACTACAGATAGGATTGAATGTTCTTCCCTGTTTTTCCATATTTAAAAACAAGCTTCAAATCACATTTTCTCAGAAGAGAGACTTTTTACGTAATACAGTATTGTTATCAGTAATAATGATTGAACTAATACCTTCTATTTTCCACTCAGCTGGGGGGGCCAGACAATAAAATAATGTCTCCCTTTTTATTTAATTTTTCCATGGACAAATCTCTGCATAGAAGGAATATATGTTTTTGTAAAAAATGAAACAAAATCCTTGTATGCTGATGCTATCTTGAGAATTCCTAAAAATCCATCTATGTGCCAACTATCATTTCCTGATCGAATCAGAATACGTCAACATTTTCTATAAAAATGTCTGTAAAAACTTTGATAGAAACATTTTGAGTTTTGCCTGGGAAAACCACTCAGTCACTCATGCCACTAAGGAAATAGATTAATGGAATTTTCCTAAACGTCTAATAAAAAAGTGGTTTTCTTCATTATATTTGGTTGCAGTTCCATTGAGGTTCAAAATAGAAAATTATTTAGCTGTTCTGTATGAGGTATGGCAGATGTCCCTATATATTACATGGATCCCAGTACCCCGCAGAGGGAGTACTTTAGTCAGTACAAGCTGGGGTGTATTACAACAGCTTAAACCACTCTCATTTGCACTGAGGTATCTGTGGAACAATCCGAAGTTCAAGTCTGTGGGCAAATTGTCTTCTCAATGTGTGTATGCTTAGCCTATAAGGCCTTGATCCCTTTAGCTCCCTTTAGGTGCTGAGCCCCTGTATCTGCAAATCTTGCTCTTGAGTCAGTGTATTGTCTTTCTGACTATGTGGGACAGGATACAAGTAGGAGGTTGCTATGTTGATTTCTCCAATTCCTTCTGTTCCCACAGAACATGCCACTGCCCATTCCAGCAGTTATGCTCTGCATGGAAACATCTGCAAACTTTTGTGCAAGTGTGGGTTCAGTGAGGCAGGGGCTGTCTTTGAGCCACAGTGGGATCAGCTCTCTTGGAGTTGCAAAGACAGTGAACTAGAAAAACCTTCAAAGAGCTGCTTAGAAAGTAAGGAAATAAAAGTTGACCTTTGAGTATTTGTTTCAGGTTAAGCTACTGACTATGGAAAAGAAAGGGATTTGAGATTCTTGTCAATTATCAGACAATTATTGTAGACTGCCAGGAGTGGCCCTAGATCTTTATTTCTGCAAAATATGAGAAAAAGATCTCTAACACTGAGAGATACTATTGCAGAAATGTTATTTATTGTTATTGCACATATGGGAAGAACTTCACCACCCACAGTCAAAGCTGGAGAGCAGCTGATGATATATAACCAATGCCTTAAAAAAGTAAGGCAGGCACTTGATTACAGAGTACAGTGCAGTGACTACAAACTGAGGTACTCCCACTTCAGAAATATTAGTTGGAACATTTTAAGCTCCATGAATAGTTTAAAATATTAGTCTGAGCCAATTTCTATATTCAGTATTCAGAAACAAACCCCATTTCCCCACAAAGGGCTAAAGCTTCAAAGTGGTAAGTACTTGCACGTGTAGTCCTTACCTTGTTGCTCAGCAGGACATTAGCTAAAAGCATACATTAAAAGTTAGGCTTTTCTATAACACAGGGGAGAATATTATAATTGGTGGCAATGCAGATTCCACCAGCAAGGCCTGGAACATTGCATTTCCTATGTTTGCCTCAATTCATTAGTTGGAATTGTGAAAATAGGATGTGGCATCCGCCTGGGCTTGTGTGTGTGAAGTAGCAGCTGCATTGGACGTGATAGGCAGTAATTGGCTGCCTGCAGAGCAAGAAAACACCCACATAAATGACGTCTCCCTCTTCTAAAACATTAGGCAAGGAAGGCTTTCAACAAGGGGCAAGCAGTCACTCAGGAAACAGCTGTCAAATCTGCTTACATCATTGTGTCTCATTAAACTGGGAAATGCAACTCTCCTAGTCATTAGTTCGGACAGCTCATCATCCCACTATCCATCAAAACAGTATTATTATAATGGATTATTTGTGTTAGTGTTCACTATAGCAGAGTTCATGGAGACTCCTGTAATGCAGCCTTTTTTCTTTTACAAGAAGGTGAATAAACTATTTAAAACTAGTGATTCTCAGGAAAGAATTAGAAAACAACACAAGAAGCATTGTCACATTGCCAAAAAAAATGACAATGCACCTATACCTTCAATACTGTAGACTCTTCAAACCACTCTGTCACAACTAAGGTATGGAAGAGTCAAAAAAAAAGAAGCAGAAGAGCTCAAAGGAATTGCACCTCTATTAGGAATGAGTATATTATCCATGTGTCTTCAAAGTAGAAGTGAGAGAACTTGGGAAGAATTGTTGGAGTCATATGGGTCGACAAAGTATGAGTGACTATAAGAAATTAACCATGGAGTATTATTCACCATTTCTCTTAATTCAGAAATCATACCTATAAAATGAACTTGTTGTGTTCAACACTGTTCAATTCCACTCAAAAGGAAGTACTTCCTGTATAGTACGCAGCCAA
Organism: Formicarius rufipectus; assembly: GCA_013399695.1. NCBI lineage: Eukaryota > Metazoa > Chordata > Aves > Passeriformes > Formicariidae > Formicarius > Formicarius rufipectus. The sequence continues at coordinate 124,462 of VXAU01000862.1, read as the reverse complement.
ATGGGGGAACCCGCACTATAGAGTACTTTGGGTACTGAATGATGAGTTTAATCCATGAGTCTGTAGAAGATAAAAACCCTGACAACTGAAATAGTTGTTATTGCAACTTCTTGATGAAGAGCTTCTTATCAAGAGATGACTGAAATGTGGAGGTGCAATGCTGAATTGCTGAAACATGGGAGGTGCAATGTGTGTCCTATTCTTGTACTCTTCCTTAGACACTGACCTCTATGAGCTAGCTGGAACTTTAATGTGAGCCAGTAGACTTACTGGTATGTTTCAATGGTGTAAATAAATTTTTACTATTTCTATAATTTTATATATAATTTGTTTATAATTATTTGTTTTAAAAAGCAGCCTGTTTACACAAATGTAAAAAAAAAACCCCTAACCGCTACGTCTTCTTTACCTGGAACTGAAAAGTAATAGGGACTAGGAACTAGAAACAACTGGTATTGTAGGCAGGGCCTTGGATCAGTAGTAGTTTTTTTTTGCCAGCTTTTCAGATTATTTCTTAATGATTATTTTTATTTTTAATTTTTAAAATGCAATGCTTTCCTTTTTTTATCTGTAGCCCTTACCTGATTTCTATTTTCTTAATAAAAAGGAAAACCCAGCCAATGCAGACTCCAGAAGCAACTAAAATAAAGAGTTAACAAAACATCTCATTTCCTACACCTGTCAGATGTGATGGCAGGACAAGGTGTGACAATGGCTGTGACTCCTTGAGCTTCTTTCATCTAGAGGCTTTAATGACCAGATCTCATTGCACATATGTTTTGGGGTAGGGACCTTCTAGCCTATAAGCAATACTGCAACAGAGTCCCAAGAAAAATAACATCTGAGAGTTGCCTTGAGCTCACAAAAGCTCTTCTCGGCCGTGTGTGGCATCCTCTGAGATTTGAAGTCATAAAAGAAATTAAAAGTGACATAGTTATCAGTATGACCTTTACATCTGTAAATGCATTGGAAGTCAGAAGAAATTGTCTCCCAATGCAGGAAACATGGTGCAGATAGGGACGACAGAAGCAGTTGGCTGGCCAAATCCAGATTCTGGCACCTAAATGCCACAGATGCCTACTAGGAAACTGAAAAGCAGAAGCATTACATTTGCACTCTGTTTTGGCAATCTTCAGGTCTATATGGAGAGGAGACTGCTGGCTTTTGAAAACAGTCAAAACAAGAAGCTTTTCAAAGTTAGAGTACTAAGAAAAGTGGATGCTTCCATATTGTTGGGCCCTCCTTACATATTTGCTTCAACTAGCTTTGTAGTTTACATAATCAGCAGTGGTGTCATAATGCAGTTAATGAAAAACAGAAAAGCATGCTTGCAAAGCATAGAGAATGGGTATCAAATGGGATGGGACTTTTATTAATTGATTTTATTCAAGAGCTCTGAGTTAACTAGGACTATGGTTTCTCCAAATGACACCTACTTGATTGGTCTGGTCTACTAGTAATACGCAAGACAAAAAGGAAGATAAGGATAGAGAACAATACAAGGAATGAAAGTTTTGGTATTTGTCCCAGTAAAGGCCAGCCACAGCACTGTCTGCTGCCTGAGCTGACCAGTGGTTGGCATCAGCCAGCATCCCACTGCAGAGTTATTTTGCTCTAGTACTTCGGGCAGAAAAAAAAATTTTTTGGCTGTGCAGCTGAGGAACTCTAGACTGGCTCTTAGCTCTGCGGTAGTTACAGGGAGAGTCTTTCATACTCTTTGCACAGTAATCTGAATAGCAAACATAGACTAAACTCTGAATCTAAAACTAAAGATCTAGTTCTGTATGATGCTGTACATTACTGAATTCTGTGTGGCTGTGGATCTTAGGAGGCGCCACAGTGTGTCATGGTCTTGCAGTACTGAGACAATTTAGTGAGACTGCTAGTACATAGCAACATAAGACATGAGAAAGTAAACTGAAGGGGACCCAGGAGACCCAGATGCACCCCATGTGGCCACTGAATGTCTGAATGTGGCTGGGAAAATCCCTTCCTCTTCAAGTGCTTCTTTTAACCCATAATTGTAATGGACAGAAAAGTGTCCACCTCCACCAGGTATCTATTTGGGAATTAAAACTGCTAGGTGAAAGCAAGGCATTGCACCAAGTTTTTTCAGGGGTTTTGTGCTAAATGTATTTTATATTATTCCAGCATCAGAGTAGGCCATTAAGTTAATACATTAAGAATATAATCTGAGAGGTGTGACTGCCAAAGTCACTGTGTGGCACTGGGCAGTCTCTTGTATTGTCCTTCCTAATAGAATACTCTGATAACATCTCAGTGGGTAGCTGCAGGGTTTGATGTTAATGATTATACACTGTTTTGAAAGTTCAGACTTGCTATAAAAGTACGGATATGGGGGTCTGGGCACATGTGAAATGAAATTAGGTTCTCAGTCCTGCTGCCAGAAAGGAACAATAAAAACTTCCCCAGAGGTCATAGGCAGTTTCTGAAGGAAAGACACAGGCTGCCACAAAAACTATTCCTTCAACTCAGCCAGTCAAGGGCAGGCTGGTGGTGCTACCTGGGAATACTTACGTTAAATGCGACAACACTACTTATATTCAGAAATCTAACTTTTTTTTTTTCCATTCCCTTCTTCCCAGCAAAAAGTTCATTTGGAAAACAGTAGAAAATACTTTCAGGAAAGTCTCTTCTCTGGAAGCAAATGCCCTTGCTAAAGTTGTGCTCCCAACATACAAACCAGGGGCCTTTGCTTTCACATGCAGTATAGGTCAGTGTAGTAGAGGGATTATACCAAATATGCCTTACCTGTCATCTCAGATAGGCATGTTATTTTCTCCCAGATGAAAATGCTAGACTAAAATTTGGCAAGAAGACAAAGCAACCATACACAGCCTGATAATGATGATATCATTTGGTGTCCTGTAACTTAGAATTATTAACAGCACAGCAAAATGCATTAGCATGTCAAAGCACCACAGCAGAGAATGCATACAGGCCGGCATAAAGAATTAGGGCATGAAAGACAGCTTATGTGGAGAGTCACTTACAGTGAAAAAAAAAGAGAATATTGTGCTTGGAGCAATTCTTATTCATCAGAGTCTTGTCAGTGTGTTTAGAGACTACAGAATAAATGTGTCTAACTGCATTTTGTTTGGCCACACTAGAAAGCAAAGGTTATGAGGGTATCCTCCAGTTTTTTTTCTATTCAGCACATGTGGATGCATATTGGACTCTTTTCTATACTTCATCAGCAATTTTTTTTCTGCTGTACAGTATTTGATGTCATGCTATAGTGATTGGTCCATTTTCACAGAATCACAGAATCTTCTGAGTTGTTCAGGACCCATAAGGACCATTGAGTCAAGCTCTTACGTGAATGGCCCATCCAGGGATCAAACCCACAACCTTGGCATTATTAGCATGAGGCTATAACCAACTGAGCTAATTCTGTCCCTCAAGATTAATGTATTTATACTCTCAAGTAATATAAATCCCTTCAGCCTCCCTGAAGTCATCAGAGTAGTGTTGATTTAGAGTGTTAGGTATCCAGACCAAAGCCATATGTGGCCATGTTGCAATCTGCCAAGGTCTTGCAAGCCTTGTAACTGCAGGTGATTTTGATAATAGGCTTCTGCTATAGATACCAGAGGTGATAATTAACCAGACAACAGTCCCTCTGAGTTATTGGTCTATCAATTGGTCGTTTCAGTGCTAAGGTGTGCTTAGGTGCCACACATTTTCCGGGCAAGACACAAAACTGATTTTGTATTTACCATAACTTCTATGAGGAAGTGTAATGCTAATGAAGTCTGGTGTCCTACTTAGATCTGAAACTGGAAAATTGCCGCTCTGCCTGTTTGGAGGTTTGTTTGCTTTCAGTACACTCTCCTTTTGCATACTACATGGTAAGATAACATCTCTGGGTGCAGTTTCACAGCTGCTTTCTTTCCCTCCTAATTTTATGGCAACCCTGTCTCCCACCAGGGTTTCAGAATACAGGTATATCCTGCATCAAAACTCAGTAAGTACCTCTGAATTCACGTCACATGACTTTGGCAGCACCACCATTTTTATCTGTGCAGAGTAACATGAAGTGAGAGATTGTTTTACTGACATTAATGTTCAGAGGAACTGGAGCAGCTCAGTATGAAAAATGGATGTTCGCTAACTAGCAGGTGTTAGGTATGAGTAATGATAGAAATGTGGGAGGCAAACTTTGCCCACTCACTTCATGTAATTCTCGTATCTCTGCAAAGAATAGCTTCTTTGTGCAGGCATAAGCCTTGCATTCATTTCCTGCTCTGATCTTATCTAGAGAATTTCAGTGACCCTGATATGCCATTAAATTTGGGTCCCTATACACTGAACTACTTCTTCCATTTTTATTCATGTCTTGGCATTACTGGTCGTGCCATTTTTCTCCTCCACAGGCAGATCAACACCTTGTAATATCCTTGGGCTGGTTTTGTGTTTAATTCATAACACAGAGCAAAGGTGATCTAGTAATAACAGTCACAGCTCTTGAAATGGAGCATACCATAATGTGATCACACGTGTGTAGTCAGACATACACTGCTCTGAGCCTGTGGTACCCTCACCGGTTTGGTATTTTAAAGATACAAAGCGTCTCTCTATAACTTACCTATGATCTATAGTCTAAATGCCATCTATCTATAGTCCACCATGCAATACTTCTAATTTACTTCTGAAACACAGATTTTTCCACGAATCAGGGCCGTGATTCTCAAGCATTTGTGTAGACATGTCAGGAAAGAAACAGTCCAGACCTTCCAGTATCAGTGTATGCTGTTAGATACACCATTATCCAGGGGTTTGAGTATCTCCAACAATGGGGTTCATTGGCTTCTCTGGGTAACCAGTTCTAGTGTTTAACTACTCCACAGTAAAAAAAGAAAATTTGACATGTTTAAATGCAATTTTCGATATAACCTTTCATCTCTTACATGAACTATTTTTTCCTAGAAGAATGTCTTTCCCTTTGACTTAACTAAAATGAATTCCAATGATCTTCTAAATATCACTAGAAGCTAGGATAAATTTCTGTGTTCCTGTCCTCAAGCAATCCATGTTAAATCTGAATATATGGCAAGAATCTTATGTACTGTTGTTAAATAAATTTATGCCACGATACCTTATGTTTAGCCATACACGACTGTCTGCTTTCTCTAATTTGGATCAATGCACTCATGCAACACCACTATCTCAATTATCATAACATGTTATGAATAAAAACTCATCATAAGATGTTCTGTTTACTTATGATTTTAATATTAATGTTTCTTTTATTCCCTTGTTAAGTGCTGTAAATGTTATAATTAATTCCTTTTTTAGTCTTCTACATAGATTTAAAGGGGTATTTGCATTCGAATGGGTAAGACTCAAATGTCTTGTCAGGGATCTATCTTTCAGACCATGTTTAGCAGGAAAAATGGGCCATTACTCTGAAACACAGAAATAAAATTAACACCCAAATGGAATATTCTCATAGAGAATCATGGGAATGTTTAAAAAAAAAAAAGTGTCTCCTGTAATATGTGGATTTAATGTGCTGCTAATACTGTCAGAAAAAGAAAACTTCAAAGTACCTAACAGTTTCTACTGACAGAAATGATAAACTGCTGTCTTCATTGACAGAAAAGACAAACTTCAAAGTGGATAGTCATCTTCAGAAGCTCAGAACAAGCCAGATGCTCCCATTCTACCTGGTCTGTGAATAAAGAGAAAGATGTCTTTCCTTTGTTGTCAACTTCTCTCTTTTATAAGCACTAAATCCTCTTAGAAGCAAATCTACTAAAATAAAAAGTACCATACTTGCCAAAATAGCATAAATTTAGTTTTTTATTCAATTACCTTGGAAAAAATGTAGTAATAATAATTTAATTTTTTTTAACCTGTTAGGTGCAAAATATCAACCTGCTCACAAGGGTTGTAGCAACTTTCACTTTTAATTACAATAATGAGTTTATTCAACAATACTTTTGGTCACAGGTTCACATTTTTTAAGCCAAAGAGCAGAGTGTCAGATACTGCTAGCTTCCTCTTAAGGGTCATGTATGTAGATGATGGTTGACACACACTCTTGCAGTCTCACACATCCCTCTATTAAATGGGCTGCACTCTGCTCTTCAGCAGAACCTTTTCTCTCTCATTCGAAAAGATCTCTGGCTGTAATCAGCAGTAAATGTATCAATTGCTGTGGATTTATAGAAAGGTGGTGAGAGATTGAGTAGACATGATGCAGGAAATGTGCCCTTTGCAATTCTTATAAAAACATTTCTATCAATAAAGAACACCATCCCAAGAAAGACAATTAGGGAAGTTGGTAGGTCTGTGTGTGGAGTATGCTTCTGCCTACTACATGTGCCAATAGTTTGTGATAAATCTATGATTATGAGAGGAAATAAGACAGGACCCTTGCTGTTCACTTGACATTTTTGTTCTACTCTGCTCTCTCTGCTGGAGGAGGAGCAAGAGAAGGTGGAGGGGGGAGAAGCAGCTTCCTCTTGAATTGCAGCAAGATAAAACTGCTTTCTATAAAACTGACAGGAGAGAGAAGAGTTATCCTACTTGAGGACAATATTGGCAAAAAACCAAGAGAGTATTAACTACAGGGAATTATAAGATGATTTTTAACTGCCAGAGCAATCTGACTCTAGAGGAACCTTCTTCTAGCAGTCATGAGGGCAAAGCCCCAAATGAATCCTATGACTACAAGAAAAAGTCTCATGGTGGCATGGTTTCCTGTGACAATTGAGACTTGGACTTGGTATCTCAAGAGTTCCCTTTTAAGCCTGTGTTCTGCACATGCAGAACGAGTCTGTATCATCATTGTGCGATCCCTGTGAGTTTCTTAACCGGAGAGTCTGGTATCCATGACCTTCACCTTCGTGTTCTCAAAAGGCTGCAGGAGAAAAGTGTTATGTGCTGTTCTCTTCAGGAACAGCTTGCAGAGACACACTGTGCTTTCTTTCAGGGAAAGCTTATAGCTGTTCTTTCTTTTTACTTGTTAAGATCACAGCAAGCAATGTTATAAATAACTTAAACTTGTGAAAATTGTTCAGAGGCTCCCAGATGAAAGCTCCCAAATCTTGCTTGTTTCCTGAAGTGGTGAAGTGAGAAGTGGGAAATGTAAGACCACTTTAGAAAGTAGCAGTTTTAATGTAACACAGGTCCAGGCAATTGCAAATTCCAACCCTAACTTTTAAGAATTCATGTTTCTGTCCCATAAGGAATAAAAGGACTCTAGTGCGCAGAGGCAGATTTGGAAGGTTCGGTCAGTAACTGCACACTAGGTTATCCTTAACACATTGACCCTTGCTCCTGGCTTTGAGCAGGTGTTGAAATGTCAGTGGGAGGCTAGAAAAGGGTTTTGTATTCCCCTCAAGAATCAAATAAAAATCTTACAGTTTTGGTGTTTAAAAGATGCTTGGTTTGCCCTGTAACATTGAATGCATTGTAAGGCAAGGACTTACTTCAGAACATGTGCAGAAAGAGAAAAGAACTTCAACAATACACACATTGACCAAAGCTTTTAGGACTCACCAAGAGTGAATTAACTGAGCATGGCTCAAAAAAAACCCCAAAAAACCCAAGATTCTTTCTCCACCCACATAGTTTTTTTTTCATAGTTCAGGAGCCAGAGTGCACATAGATTAATTTATATAGTGCTCAATATTCTGTTTGCATTGTATGATAGGGCAGCTGGTGGAGCAGTCTCAGAACACTTTTGGAAGCTGTAGCTCTTCAGAACTGCTACAGCATGGTTTCTTTCCACGGGGTACATTCCTTCAGGAATGTGCTACTCCATCATGGGTCCCCTGTGGGGCCACAAGTCCTTCCAGGAGCCTGTTGCAGCATGGGCTCTCCGTGGATTACACTGTGAATATCTTCTCCACTATGGTCCTCCATGGGCTGCAGGGGTACAACCTATTTTCCCATGGTCTTCTCCACAGTCTGGGGGGAATCTGCTCTGACACCTGAAGCACCTCCTTTTTTTTCACTGATCTGAGTGTCTACAGGCTTGTTTCTCTCACATTTTTCTCATTCCTCTCACACAGCTCCTACACTGCATTTTCTCCTCTTTTTAAAATATGTTATCAGAGTGTTGCTGATAGACTCAGCTTTTGCCAGCAGTGGGTCCGTCTTGGAGCCTGCTGCAACTGGCTCTGTCCATCACAGGGTCAGCTTCTGGCGTCTGTCACAGAAGTCACCTCTGCAGCCTTCCTGCTAATAAAACCTCGCACTTACACCCAATATAAACTGCTGAAGATTGTATTTCAAATGTACAAAGCCAAAACACAATAAAGGTCATTCTCAAAGAAGTGTGACTTTTTACACTGCTTACAAAAGAATTCTGGACCCTAAAGCTGCCCAGGGCTGCCAAGAGGTGCAGGATTTGAGTTTGGCAGGGTGGCAGTGCCATATGAAAACATGACTCCTCACCCTGAACAATGTTTGAAAGACACTGTTTCCTGACCTGTGCCCTGGGCAAGAGAGAAGAGATCAGCAGCTGCCCCTTCGCTTCTCCCCCTGAGGAAGCTGTAGACGACAAGGAGGTCTCTCCTTGGTCCCCCCTTCTGCAGGCTGAACAAGGCAAGTGATCTCAGCCATTCCTTGTATGGCTTCCCCTCTAGACCCCTCACCATCTTTGTGGTCCTCGTTTGGATGTTCTTTAATAGCTTTCTATCTTTCTAATATTGTGATGTTCAAAACCGCACCTCAGGTCACAGTTGGCCTTCCTGGCCGCCAGGGCACTGCTGACCCTTACGCAACTTGCTGTCAACCAGGACCCTCAAGTCCCTTTCCATGATTTTGATGTAGAGTTTCACTCTGGACCCCTAACATGCTGGACTATGGTTTTTTTTTCCCAAGCAGAAGCAGCATCTGCATGCCTAAGACCCAAGCTTCCAAAGGCAGCCCTGCAGAGCCCCTCTGTGTTGTTTGTGGAAGAGGCTTCAGTTCTCTGTGGCTCAATTTCCTTGTCTATGTATTTATGAATGCAAGAAGAAATTTGTGAATGCTTGAAGTAGTGAGTTCCTAGAATGAAAGCTGCTATACAGGCAAAGGTTTAAGGTCCTCAGGACAGGCATTACTGCTTATCTTTAAAATGGTGCTCCTGTGGACACTCTTCAGTAATAATAGCATTGACAATGGGAAATATATTTTAAAGTCCATCAGTCTTATTACTTGGTTCACTTTAAGGCAGCAGATTTCCAATGTGAGCTGTGAATCTGCAAGCTGCTCTGCACATATCTCTTTATGCACAAAGAGTAGTTTGCAAGTCTGGGGCCACATATACTTAGAAATGAGGGAACAGGTTTCATGAAAATTGGAATAAAGTGGTTATTTTTCATGGGTCTCAGCTTGAGTTCAATAGTAAATTATATTGAAATAGTACTGCTAGCTGGAGAAAATGCATGGAGCAAGTTCTCCTGCCTGAGAGGGAAACATGCAAAACAAATGTGACTTTTTTTTTTGCCATATGAATCTTTCTTTACACTGACATTTATGAATGGAGCACCGTCAGAATGAAACCTCCTTCACACCAGGCCCTTGGCGAGACAGAAAAAAAGTTTTCTCTGTATATGTATTTGCTCAGGATAGATTTACTCCTGAAGAGACTGTCAGCACCATATCCAATTCAAAAATAATCTCCAATGTTCCATCCCTAAGGGACTAATAAGCATGAAGCCTAGATCCACCTTTCAATACATTATATACCAGCACTGGGAGTAAAGAGAGGGTGAAAGATCAGACTTTCAACCTGCCTCTGAGTGGTCTTGATGCAACCACTTTACTACAAGCATGTGGCAGCTGCCCATTATGGCATATGCTTCCTGTGTGTCTACTTCAAGTGAAGGTTGGAGTTTGGGGTCTGAGGCTGCCAAAGCCTGGAGGGGCACAGTTGTGGGGACAGCACCCTCCTCATCCCGTCCTCACATGCAGACAAAGGCTGGGGATCCATCTGTCCACAGAACTCCAAAGAGTTTGCTTCAGACGCAAAACAGTGTCTTTTGTTATTGGGTTTTTCTCGGTTGGGGTGATATTTCTTTTAACTCTTTGTGGGATGACTTAGCTGCCCTGGGAATCAGCCTTGCAGCCTCGTTTGGAACTGCTGGGAAAGTTAAAATCTGTGTTTCTTTTCTTAAGCCGAATTTTTAAAAACCTTTGCAGGGGGGAGGGGGAAAGAAGGGAGGGGAGAAATAGGTACCTGAGTGCATGTAATGGCAGAGGTTATGGGGCTCGGGCGGGGAGGGAGCCCACGAGCAAGGAGGTGGGTGGCAGGTGCACAGGGAGCTGCTGCCCCTGCGCATCCTGCCTGGCCAAAAGCACAAAGGCTCCCTGCCAGGAGCCCCAGCTAAGGAGCAGGTGGCCATGGAAACCCTTCAGCAGGGCCGCCAGCCAGAAAGCCAGAAACCCTACCCCATCACTGGGGTCTGCCAGCGGGTCACCGGGGTTATTGGGGGAAGCAGTGGGAGGGAGCCCCCCAGGTCTGCCAGGAGTCCTAGGCTGCTCTCTCGCACTACAAGGCTTGAACCACCTGAGGAAAAGCCCCAAATCAGCCAAGGGGTTTTCCTAGCTAGCAGTTTTCCTTGACCTTGGGTTTAAACTGCCAGCTCCTTTCTAGGGTGTGAATAAGGAAACACTAAAGGACTTGTGAGAGAGGAGGGGGAAGGGTTTCTCTTGGTCAGTGTTACTCTGGTGCAGAGTGGATGTCCTGCAGTAGATATTAATAGTTAACAGGCAGATCTCTAAACACCCAGGGACCCAGGGAAAGGTTGCCATGCTCCTCCGTGAGACAGGGATATTTCTTATGCTTAAGGAACCTTTGTTAAACTGCCTTAGAATAACTCAAACTTGACAAAGTGGAACTAATTGGCCTTTGTCTTCCCAGTCTAAAAAAACCCCAACTTTGGAATCAGAAGGATTTAAGAGGCAATTATATTCAGTATAAAGAGTAAAGCCTAAATCTGGATTTTAAGGAGTTCAGTGTAATATAAAAAGCTGTAACTCTGCACTCTGGGAGACATCAAAACAGTAGAATTCCACTCTGCACATTAGTGTGAGTTTCAATGATTAAAATTAAAACTTGTAATTATTATTTATTCTTATGCCAGAAAAGAATATAGCAAAGCAAGAGCATCAGTTTAGCATTTGGCTAACCAAGACCAGCTCCCAGGCAAATCAACCTTTTCCCACTACTGAAAATATGCTGAAAAAACCTAATTTTAATTTAAAAGAAGTATCTACCTAATTTTTAAAATGGTTACTAAAATGAAATGAACAGATATTCTACATCCCTATTAAGAACAAGACCATTATTGCATATTTATGTTGTGGCTTTTAGAGCCCTCAGAGAAAACTGAACTATGTTAGTGTCTTCTTGTGCTCTAAGACACAACATGGGAGACAGTTTCTAGCTAGTCCCTAAAAACCTATAGATTTCTGTAGGCAAAGTGTAGAAGATAAAGCAGATACAGAGAATTGAAATGAGATGACCCAGCCTCATGTGATCCAGCTGATCAGTAAAGAAATTCAAGTTTCATTATGTACAGGTCTATATGTTCCTGGTACACTGTACCTATTCCAATTCCTTAATAATAGTATGGCTTCAGTTCATATCTTTCACTTCTGCATACTTTGTGTCTGAAGTTATTTGAAAAAATATCTGATTTAAGTTCTAAAGCAGAAACATCTCATTAAGCACTGTCTGGACTGATGTTGACCTTCTCATACGGGAGCATGGTGGCTCGGCTGCACATACTGTTATGTTAGGATTGTGTGTCGGTCCCTAGAGAAATTTACCTAATTACTTATCATGTCTTCTTTTTACCTTTCCTATTAGGTGAGCCAGAAGGGCCTAATTCTACTGCTACAGAAATTAAGCAGGAATTTCCCCACTGATTTAAAAAGATTTAAAGTTACTACACCAAAGCTAGATCATGGAAGAGTTAGCGTGGCCTCAGTATGCAGTTGCCAAAAAGGAAAGAAGTCACAGCACACAGCACTGGATTCAGTTGTCAGCACTAAAGTCAAGTACTTAACTTGGCTTCTGCCACCATACACCACAGCACTGACCCCTTGGAATTCAGCAGTAGTTCAGAGATGTCACTGTAACACCTCCCACATGGCAAAGAAAGGTGCAGAAACTGCTTCAGCTCTGGCCAAAGAGGATTACTGAACTCACTTGACTGAACTCACTTGAGCTTCCATTCTCACCATCAACGATTAAAGAGGGATCTTCACTTAGATCTCAGGGGTACAAAGCACTCTGGAATGTAGAAAAGGGTTAAGGTAATCAAGGAGGAAGTTGGATTTGGGTGGGTTTTTTTGCACTGTCTTAAACCACTAGCACAGTATGTGATGAGAAAACTGAACTGTCACCAGCTGGAGAGAACCTCTGGCTTTGAAGTGACAAGACCCTCCAGCCACTTACCTGTTCAACTTATGCTTTTGCAAATTTCTTAGGTGACTTTAACAGCAGTATCTATTTCATGTTTGCCATTTATACCAAGGTTTCGAGTAAAGGATTAATGAGCAATTACTGTTTGTTAAAAAAAAGTGTAATGAAGATGTTAACAAACTAGAGGAGTAGAAGCTTCTACAGGTTACTGAAAGCAGCACGGTGATGTGATGGAATTTACAACATTCATGAGGCGCACAATGAAACAACTCCTGACTGGATATTAATTTTGGGGAGAATAAACTGCAATGTCAAAAGTGTTCAGTATGTTTTTTTCCAGAATGGCACAGAAGTATCTCTTTTGGCTGGTTAAAATGGCTTTCTGAGGAGGAATTAAATCTGCAAGGACGTTCGAAAGTGAAAGGTTCCCTGTGAATTAAAGCATGATAGTTTTCAAGAGTAACAAATAATTAATATGGGATGGATGCCAGAGGTAGCTATTTTAAAAATAAACTTGAAAGCAAGCATAGGAGTTCCCTGGAACAGAAGTGTTCTTTCAGAGAATATGCTGTTTTATTGGCCTGTTTGGTAGGCTGGCATCATACAGACGTTATTCTAATTGTCCATTAATAGAAGCTTTATTTTAATTCATTCTAAACCACTTCCATGAACCTCCCATCACCTAAGCCTGGCATTAAAGAGAATTCAAAATCAAACAAGCTACTCAAGAAAGAATTGTCCTTTGACAGAATGGGGACTTCCAAAGCATTTTAATTTTTATGTAGACTGCATGAAACGGAGAGAGTGGCTTCTGTGTATTGATTTGTGACAGCTGACTTCTTACCTAATAATAAGCACAAAAGCTGATAGAAAGGTTCAGGGTAAATATGTGCATTTCCTATATGTAGGAATAGATTAATTTACATATGCAAATACTGGAGAAGAGAGAGAGATGATGTCAGAATAATGTCTCTGTAAAAATCAAATTTTCTAAGGTAATTGTACCAAGTATAAGTGGATGAACAAATAGTTCTGGCTCTTCATAGTGGTCATGTGAGAGAAGTACACAGAAGTTGCCAATAGTTGCATTTACCTTTTACTCACAAATAGCTCATGTAAAGTTAATTAAATACAAAAAATAAATTAGCTACTTCATTTTCTTTACCTAAGTACATAAATTAATCCCAGATTCAGTGAGGAGAAATATTCATATTAGGAAATGAGAAATGCAGTGGTTTAAGTAGTTAGTAATCTGTAATATTCTACATTTTTAAATTCAAAAGTAAAATCAGAAAGGTTCATTAGTTCACTTTATTGGAGTTTCTGATGGAGCAGCTACTGTGAAAGGGATGGCTATTTCTTTTCTACAAATTTCGTTGGATCTCATTTCTGTGCCATATTACAGCAGAGAACACCCTAATGATTCTAACTGCATTTAGCGGGTACTGTGGCAGAAGCACATAATGGCATCAGCAGAACCAGTCCTTACTCACTATTTCACAGGTTTTTCTGGTTTACTCATTCTGTGCAGCACAATCATGAGAGGTACTGAAGCAGCTGTTCAGTTTTATAGATGGGAAGCACAGGGATATCAGGTGGTAAGCCTCTAGTTTTGCAAAGCTTAAGCACCTGCTTCTGGTCTCTTGATTCTGTTCTTGCTCTGGAGGTCCTAGTGTCTTTTCCTGGCTTCACCTTGGTGATGGATGTCACAGGAGTCCACAAACTGTGAGTCACCAGACCTCTTCACAGATATGTCCTCTTTACAACATCCCAATTTGTCCTGGGATAGCAGTCTTTTTTTAAGTACTTGTTTGTGCTGTACTGCTCAGCACCAGTCATAGTGTGACTGTGCTGCTGCCTCTTTAGAGGGGAAAGGGCTGAGCTGCAGTTCTTTGGCCATACAACTCTCTCTTTGATAGTGCTCTGACTTCACACTGTTGCTTTGATCTGTGGGAAAGGAGGAGCCAGGGGCAAACTGCTGCTTGGAATGAGAAGCTTTAACTTCGTGCCCTTAAGAACACTTATTTCCCAGCTGAATTGCTCTGACTATTGCACAGGGTGGCAGGGCCACTGGTCAGCCAAGGAGGTTTGAGGCAGATGTAGCTCTTGGTACCTTTTAGGTAGTAGAGACAAGCAAATACAGACAGCTTTTGTTACGAATTTTAGTTTCTGTAGACCAGGTGTAAACACTCACATGACTGAATGACAGTTTTCTGATGAGATATCCATAATCTTTTCACTTTGGAATATATTAATGTTGTTTTGATTACAATGCATGAATACATATCATTATCAGACTTCTTCACAAACAGCTGTAATTCTTTGGCTTTCTGTGCATGTGTTTTATGTAATACTGGAAATTACTTTCAGTCCTTTATTCCCCATTACTACACCCTCCTTTTACTCTATATCTTAGTATGTCAATGTTTGTGCAATATGGTTTGTTTTGTGTGAAGCAATTCAGAGGGAACTGAATAAACTTCTAATATATTCACATAAAACATATGGAATCTTTTCTTAGATTTATATAGCCCATGTTTATGCCAGACACATCTGAAAATCACTGACTGGTACTGTGTTACTCCATTATTTAGTTATCTGTTTTGGACTTAAGGAGAGCTGCCTTTGATGTAACTAATCCATGGGTAGAACTAGAAGATTTTGCTCTTGCTCACTTCCAGCAATTTTGATGTCCACTAATATTGAGGATCAAGTTTGTAGTTGCTCTCAACTAACTTAATCACATGCACCACCTTTCCTTATTCTAGCTACCTTTTGCAAATCTTTCTTAATGTAATCGATTCCTATATTTAGGCAAAGTTACGTGTTTTGTATTATGGCACCTGCAGATGATGTCTTTCCTTTGGGAATTTAATTGTCCTTCTCCATCATTCCCTTTAGCTGCAGAGACACCTGGAAGACTCCAACTCTCAGGGGGTATGAGGGAAAATGGAAAAATAATCCATCCTCCCACCTCCCTTCTGTAGACAGAAGTTACAAATAAATCTTTAATTTCTTTTCTGAACACTCTGAGATAGACAAAGAGCAAGTCTCACATAACAGGAGACAGCAATGGTTTATATCCCAACTTCTCACCTTTACCACATCTTTCTGCTTCTTTTGGAAAGAGGGCTGAAATACTTTTTTTCCTGTACCTTTGTGGAGCAGCTACCTCTGTTGCTGCCACCCTTTGGAGGTCAGGTAAGTTTGTTGCAGCTTCTCCACCCTTTTCAGAGATATGATATTGAGAGAAGTTGCAAGAAGTAACAAAATCCAAGTGGATGCCAAGCTCCCCAAACCAGATGACAGGTGGTTAGTAACAGTTCTTGGCGGCAGGTGAGGCACCAATGTGCCACCCAATATGACTGGTCTTAGGTGCACACTTCAGAAAGCTACTTCTGATTATTAGCACCATACCAACACTGAAAAACTGGATTATTTGTTAAGTTCTGTACGCAGTCAGCTAAGAAAATGGAAGGAAGACTTAGGCACATTTTATTAGAAATGCAATCACCACTTATAGATTCATCAAGTGTTGCATGTTTAGAATTGGGAAATACTTGTTTGACAATATTGCATAGCTATGGATGTGTATTTTAGTTCTTGAACAGGAAAATTCTATATAATGTTTGCAAAAATGTATTAGTAATTCATTTGAAACAACTCCACAAAGCACAGCTAAGGCTGCAGAGTGGGAGTTCACAAGTTAGATGCTGAACAGTGTGTAGCCTTGTATTGATTGCTGGGTGATCAATGCTACATGTGACAGGCTGGCAGCCTAAGTAAAATCTGTTCATCATTGCCCTCCAAGTGCTCCACAAGCCAGTTTCCTATGCATCTCAAAGACCACCCATCCAGTCTGTTTCTTGCTAGTTTGTCCAGGAGGGAAGTGTGGGAATCAAGTGGTATAATGAACTGATCTCCTTCTTCTTTCAGTAAAAAGTAATGCCAGAGTATCTGGCAATCATGCTGTGCATGGAGCGTGAAGGAAGAAAAGGCTGTGTGGGGATTTCCCTCTGGGACAGTAGGTGCAGTTACTGACAAATGCAGTAATGTTTGTACAATTTACATATGATTCCTCACATCATGCTGCTGTTATATTTGTGTGACATCTGAGCAGTGGAGTTTTGTTTGCACAGAGATCCACAGAAAGTTAATTTTAATCATGCAAATAAGTAGAGTTTCACAGATTTGTATTCTACATTTGAACTTAAATTATTAAATTGGCATCTGGTTAAGGGACAGAAAAAATCAAGTGGCTTATGTCATTGCTTGCCTTGTGAAATAGTATTCATATTTTCAATATTCAAGATCAGTAAGGGAAAATTTAAAATCCTATGTACAAAGCAAGTTAGAATAATTGATGAAACATATTATTTAAATGCATTTTATAAGAGGACTATTAATTTTCTAGTCTGATTTCTTTTAAACACCTGGAATATCATCTCATGCCTTATTAAAACAATCCTAAGCCCTATTTTTTCTTTTCCTTAGCTGCAAATGGCCTTAAGTAGTATTCTCTTTATTAATATGTTTACAATACAGACTAGTGAGCTCTTAATCTTTTACTTAAAAACCTAATTTTTCAGCCTTGGAGAATATCAGATTTTATCTGACCTTTGTTGTAAAAGAAATGGTAAGAATGTATACCTTAGATTTCCCAAATGGTACAGATTTATTTTCATGAGTTCTATGAACTATATATCCCTAAACAACAAGAAATATAATTATTGTAAATTGCATGCTTACAAGCACTCAATTACTGATGAAGCTGCAATCAGAAATCTGACAGGTGAGGGATTAATTCCCCTGAAGCAAGATTTCTTCTTTCTTCTTGTTATGAACATGTGTGTATGGAGGAACTAGATCTGGATATGCCAGATGAATAAATTAAGAAGTCTGTGAGGAAACAGAACAGCTGGAAATGTATCTGGTGATAACCAAAGGCTAATTAACTTCAATAAGCAATTTTCCACCTTGTGATCTATTAGCTATATAGAAAGAGGAACTAGAGAAGTTACATGGTGTGCATTTTCCTTCTGAAATTCAATATGAACTGCTGTTCTACCTACATGGTAATTGGAAAATGGCTGTGCTGTCTGTTAGGGGTATAAATATTAATGTGACTGATTTGCAAAAATCCGTTCACTTCTCTTTATGAACTGACTGTTTTGTATGTTTGTTGTCTTACCAGAGATGTCTTTCTTACTTTAATAGATATTTAAAATGAAGAGTCTACTTTTAAGAATATTTTTCAATGGTGAAGCTCCTTCTCTGATATTCTATGTCAATTTTGCCTTGTCTGGTGTAGCACTTTCCAATCAGCAGTTTCAGATTATGTCCATAGTCCCTGAAGCTTTTGACTGTTGCTTAGAATATCATATGTAGTGAATAATGAAGTCTTTTTTTTCTGAAACTAGCCATTTAAAGACTAGGAAAGAGACATTAGGTGCCCCACTTAAAACTTTTCCCCTTATTGCACACATCCCTATTTATTACACAGATTGTATATATAATTTTTTTTCCTTATGTGTTTAGGATCCCTTGGTCCTGTATAATCCTACAGTTTGTCATCATATAAGAAACTGGTTCTGAGTCCTGCTTACATGGCTTTTTAAAGATAATCAAGAATATGCAAATTTGGGATGAACCATATCTTCATATTACATTCAAAAGTCAGGAGGTTGACATAGGGAATGAATATCATCATTCCTGACTTTAGGTGCCCAGAAGGTAGCTGCTGTGCTTTTAGTGCAAAGAAACAGGGTTACTTCCTTTCTTGAGCTTTTCTCTTTTTAGATGTTTCTGAAAGTGCCTATTGTCCTGTTGATAAGGATGGCTGGATGTGATTAGCCATATAAGTGTGAAACTTGAGCAAAATAAATAATAAAAATGTCAGACATGATGATTCATCTTCTGTCCATACCCGTTTGTCTCCACTAACTATCGGAGGAGTCACTGAGCAGGTGGTCAGTCACTGGAACAGGCTCTTGATGGAAGTGGTCATGGTACTAGGTCTGGCAGAGCACAAGGAGTGTTGGGATGACACTCTAAGTGATATGATTTAGCATCAGGTAGTCCTGCAAGGACCAGGAACTTGGACTTGATGATCCTTGTGGGTCTCTTCCAACTTGAGGCAGCTTATAATTCAAGGATTCTATGAGTCTACATGACTAGTTTAGGTTTAGGCAGTTAAGGTTCAGAAATCTGAAACTAGGTCAGATGAATCCCACCACGTGGTCTATAGGCACACAGAGATAGCTTTTAACTCTGAGAACAGATAGTAAAGGCATGAGGCTGAGGTTCTGCCTTCCAGTCTTGCACTGGATGCTTATTTTTTGCCTTAATGAAATACTGGAGTTTTAATTCTAACTGAAGTAGAGTCTTAAGATTTTACAAAATCAGTATAATACTGAGCATTATCTTGCCTATGGGAAAAGAGAAAATCCATTTGTTGAGAAGCTTATCATTTGCAGTATGATTGTCTTTCTTTTGTACAAGCAGTTTCCCTGTAAGTCACGTCACAGATATTTAATTTTTTTTCTGTATTCTTTTTAAAGGAACCTGCTCTTAAGAACCAACATCTAATGATCTCCTTAATCTAAAATGTCACTTTTACTTCCCCATAGCAACTGTTCGTACTTTGTGATCAGGGATAGGAAAGAAAAAATACTGACCTGGGAGCGCATAATACTTACATGATCAAAGACACCTTCATCTACAAGACAAGTCAAAGAACCAATATAATTCTCCTTACTTGCCACAACAAAGGCTTTTAAAAATAATGAAGTGTAGTTATCTTTTTTAAAGAAAAGGTAAAAAACACCCACACCAAAAACCAAAACAAATCACCCCCAGCCCCTGTAATAGGCAAAGTATGGTATTGTGTTGCTAATTTATGAGATTTCTGGAGAACAACAGGGTTATTTTAAATCTTGAAGTTCTGATTAAAATTTAATTTTATTACAGTAAAAGATGAAAAAACTGACTATAGCAATTAAAATATATATAATTTCTGCAACAGTGTCAATGCAGCAAATACATTTACTCTGATGCCCATAAGACTTACTACAAGATTTGGAAAAATAGCATATAAAATATTCATAAATAGTGCTGTGGTAGGAAGACATGGGCCAAAACCAAGCAATAGTTATAATGACAACATGTAGCTGTATTCCGAAGAAACGTAACTATTTAAAAGATTGTTTGGCAGAGAGTATGTGGATCAAAACCTGGCATTGTTCTGGCAGAAAATATATGTGATACATTTTATGTAATTCTTCATCAAAAAAGCACAGGAGCTTTAATATCCCCAGTAGCTCAAGGTCTGAAAACTTTGCAGTTTACTGAGATGCTTATATTTTGAAAACTGGGTGGGAACTACCTAATTGTGTTAAAACATTTTTGAAAATAGTTAAGCAGTCTGCAGTTTAGGCATTAAAATAACTAGACAAGGATTTTTTGCTTTCTTTTATCTTCATCTCTTTGCTGATAGGAAGCTGTGTGATCTGAGGGATAAAAGAAAAATGCAAAGTATCACTAAAATTAGCTAGGAGCTTTACAATTTGGGTAAAAAGATGTCAAAATATACTCCTTTGGTGATCTTGGGTGTCTCAGAGTACAAGAAAGATTGTGTTCCTGCCAGAGATGTTGTCCTAAATGTTTAAATTTTGCTATAGGTTTTATTGATATAGGTTTGCATGCGCAAGTGAGGCGCTGGTTTCTTTAATGCCTAATCCTGAGGTGAAAATGTCGATCAGTGCCTTGCTCAGGCAATTGACATGCATGCTGCTGTGGGAGTTTCTGCAAAAAGCCACTGATATTGCCAGGAGATGTCTTCTTTGGCTTCATGTTTTGAGGAACAAGGATCCTCTCTGTGTCCTTTGGTTTTCAAGACCTCGTGACAGCCATCATTGGGGCAGCATAGCAGCAAATGAATGAATGAATTAATGAAAATAGAAGTTCTAAAAGCACAGCAAAGCTTACAACTACAAGACATCTAAGTTGTGACAGCGGAAAACATTCTGGCACAGCACATCAGGGCACAGTGGGGGCCAGGGCTCTCTGAGGATGGGCACCAGCCAGGGACCCAGGGGAGCC
The DNA here is from genome assembly GCA_013399695.1 of Formicarius rufipectus. Lineage (NCBI taxonomy): Eukaryota > Metazoa > Chordata > Aves > Passeriformes > Formicariidae > Formicarius > Formicarius rufipectus. The sequence continues at coordinate 103,971 of VXAU01000862.1, read as the reverse complement.
AGAGCATATCCTGTGGCACCAGCCAGGGCACTGCACACCTCCGTGGGGAAGGAATGGGGCATTGGCCTCCTGCCTGGGGAGTACTTACGGCCCCAGAGCTTGGGTGGGTGCAAGGCAGCCCTTGGGGTCCCAGTAGGGCCTGTTGGTGCCCGCAGGCACCCTGACACCTTAATGGAACCCCAGCATAAAGGAAGGAATTGGCCACGAAGAATTTGAGTGGTGTTTGGTAAGGTTTCTTTAAAATCATGCCTTTTTAATAGTGTGTTGTTGAAAGTGTAGCACCTCTTGGTTGGTTTGTAGGCAAAAATAGGCAGAAGGAGTGCTGGTGATGGGGCTCTTGTTACTCAGATCCATTATTTTCACCACTGGAAAAGCAGTGCTGTGTGTCAGTGGGCAGAATACCTGACACTCTGTTGTCCCAGTGCGACTGGTGCGAGAACGAAGGCCGGGAAACTGAGTTGGTGGAGTGGTTGGCTCTGTCTGCAAAGCCCAGGGAATAGAGGAGCCCTCAGGTAGCAGGAGGGAAACCACTCTTTCTGACTACTTCATGCAGTTCACGACTTTGAAGGATTCTAAGTCCCATAAAACAAGTTTCAGGAAGAACTTCCAAGCACTGAGGTCTTCAAATGTATTTAGGAATATGAAAAGACATGAAAAAGTTGGGATGGGTTGGGGGATAAAATTCCTATAAAAAGCTATTTTATGAACAGTCCCACTGCTGTTATTTTAAATTCTGTCGTTCAGGTGAAATATTTACTACACAAACAGTAAATGCATCAGATATGTTTGTGAATACCTCTATGATGGGTTACAGATTGAAAACCCACTTCTGATTCAAAGGAAGATCAACACCACACAGGACAGTGAGCATTGTGTTGTTCTGCTTTTAAAGTTGTCTGGCATGCTGCAGTGCATGCATCTATATACAGTGATATATGCACAGGAATTTATATTATTACTAGTATTAGAATCAGACAAACTTTGTCCATATGGCTGAGCCTATAAGAGCAGGATAACTTACAAAAAAACAGGTAAATACCAATTATTTCTTAACCTCAATGCTGTTCTGTTTGAATGTTCTGCTGTCTCTTGACACTCTTTGTACTTTTCATGCAAACACTGGGAAAAGCAAGGCAAGAAGTTTTGTGTTTGAAACACAGAGACTTCTCTATTTCTTTGTATGGTATTTGTGCTTCTGCCTGAATGGGATGCTCAGTTTGAGAGACAGGTGGAGAGTAAATGGGATCGAAGAGACTTAGGAGTGTTTAATATATCTCTGCAGCTATTTGCCTGGCAAAGATGATGACATTAAATTGCATGCTAATCTTTTTGCAAAGCCAATAAAAGAGCAGATTTTTTTTCTTACAGAAACTGAATTAGAAATCTAAGGGTGTAGGCTGTTGTGGGTTTTTCCTCCCTTTTAAAACTGATATCACATAAACCCCAGGTTGCTGCGACCTTACTCTTCTCCACAGTTAAATACAACAGTAGCAAATTTTAAGGACAAGAGGTGAAGGATTACTCAGGAGGGTGCCAATACAGATACTTCCATTTGAGATTATGACTTGATGAAGAATAGAGTAAAGCAGAGGAAGATGAGCAGCGGTGAGTAGTATTTTCTGTGCTAACAAGAGGGAGAATTTCCTTGGTGAAGTAAAAATGTCCTAAGAGAGGACATCACCTTTTGAAAAATATGTGCTCTCTGTAACTAAGATTTGTTGAAACATGATTTGTCTTTGACTGTAAAGGGTTTAGAGAAAAGAGAGAAAATTTAGAATAAATAGGTTTAGAGAAAATTTAAACAAATTACCACAAACTGGTCATATTTCAGTCTCAAAAGAAAATTCTGGCTTCTGTGAAAGTGACTGTAAAATTTCTCTTGACTGTGATGGAAACAAAGATTTATCAGTTATGTTTAAGAATGACTTTTGCTTCCAGAATCAGTACAGGGAACAAAAAGAAAGCACAATTAAGAGAACAAATTTGTATCTTCTGCAATGATAAACAGAACAGGACAAATTAATCTTTTGACTGGAGTTAGAAAATGTGATTGGACATAATGTTGTTGAAATTCTGCTACTTTACCGAGGACGCGTTTTAGTAAACCCCTGAGGTAACAATAAAAATTACAGTTTGCAGCTCTTGGTGGTAGGGAGTGAGGGTGCTCTTGCAAAGATATGATATACATAAACAATAAGCCATAATGTTTCAGAAGTGACAGTAGAAAATCATTTCAATTTACTTTTGCCTGAAATTATATTATGACATTCTACTTAAACTGAGTTTTATCTCAGTTCTTTCTGCTGACAACTGACCTGCTTTTTTTTTCCGCTTTCCTCATGCCCCATAAAAGCAGATGGCTTAATGCACAGAAGCTCATGGCCGGCAAAGCTAAATTAGCTTTGTCTGATTTGCCAGTTACTACTTAGTATGTTAAAGCCAGAGAAATTATATGCTTTCTGAATAAGAAATTCGACAGTAACTTTACGGTCCTCTCATAATAACTGTGCATATGGTCTCATATAAATCCATACTCTGTACTCAACAACTGCAACACCAATAACTTGATTTCATCAGGAAAGATGAAAAAAAGATCAGGGTTGGAACAAATGAGGCAATTATGGTCTAAAATGTATTGTCTAGCAAAGAACCATGTGCTTCAAGACAAGGATTGTCTTTTTGTTCCTGTACAGTGTCTAGCACAAAGAGAATCTGTGCCATGACTAAGCCTCAAAACATTACTGCAATAGCAATAATAATAAACCATACTGAGGAGAATTATTTGTTTTTTAGAAAAGACTATCAGTTAATTGTTCATCCAAATATATTTAAAATTTCCTCCTCTGCTCTGTTTTTTTAATAAATTAACTTTGCAAATACTGCTTGTAAAACTGGCTTGTAACTCATCACTGAAAGGAGCAGCATTTCTTTTAATGCACCCAAAACACAAGCAGTTATTTGATGCTAAAATCTGGACAACTTGTTTGATTTAGTGCAATGATTCATTACCACTTTCTTAACAAGCCTGAGGTGTGTACTGTCAAAAAAAAAATATTGGGATAATTTGCTGTATTATTCTTGGGTTTTTGTGTGTGTTGATTTTTTTCCTTTCAATTAAAGGTACTAAGTATTTGATGTTCAGCTTGAATTTAATAATTAAAAATTATGACTGCTAAATTAGCTTTTGCAGCCTTTTGGTCAGTAGACATTTCTCAGTCTGCCTGGCTGAAATCACTTTCAGCTAATTGAAGATTTTCTCACTCCATTTAGCTGTTAAACCCTGGCATATGGGGTCTCCTGTTCAAACAGATCGTTAGAGGAAGGTGGCAGAGAAAATAATATTGAGACAAAAAGAAAATCTGGTTCAAATAAGTTGAAAATTTAATGCTCATATTGGCAATGCTGGAACTGTACTCCACTTGTCAGAAGATGGCTTGATGGAAGCAAAGAATGAGCTTTGCACATGACCTGGCAATCTGCTGGGAAACACTTCTCTGAGGCAAAAACAGCCTAGATACATAAGGATAGCTGATTAATTCTTGGATAGCCATGTATCTGTAGTTGCCAAACTACAGTTTGGTAGTATGCTGCTACTGTATAGTTGCTGAAATATTCCTTTGACAGCGTAGTACTTATAAGAATCTGGAGTTTCTTTTGAGAGTGCTTTTTGGTTGTGTTTGTTTTTTGGGGGTTTTTTTGGGGTGGAGGGGACGAGGAGGTTATTTTTCTGTTTGGTTGGTTTTGTTTCATTTAGAGAAGTTAGGGAATTGAAAATAACATAGACATCACTAGAAAGATCTCACATGTCAACTACATAGTTTCTGATCAAAGGAAATCCTTGTACATCCAGCTTGTTGGCTACCTGGTATTGGCTTAGACTAGGCTTCTTCTGAAAAGGGGTACCCATCATACATTAGCTGAGTTTTCCTGTTAACTCATTTACCAAACAGCTCTCTTTGTTTGGGGATATTGTTTGTGTACCTTATTTCAGTAGGACTGCAAGATCTGCACTTGAGTTCTGCTTTTGTTGCTTCTTACAGTGACTTTGTTGTGCTGCAGAGAGCTTGAGTCTCAGTGTTTTTCACTGGTAACAGCAATATCTTTCTCTCTAATTTCGTATTAGTTTAGTTCTGGGATGATGTTTTCAGTTTATCTGATTTGCGCATGTACCACTCTTTAGGTGGTGAACTGTGTGAGAACTTTAATGACTTTAGTGCTTGTTTGTTTCAGTGCTGTAGTTGAGGAAAAAAGACGTGGGGGAAATTGTAAAAATTATTTCAACAGAAACCTGACTTGACTAGTCTTATTCTCATATTTTCTCTACTCTCTTTATGTGCCTAAGTCAGGGATGACAGAACTGTGCTTTGAGTAGACGCAGAGGCTGAAGGAAAGGAGGTTGCATAATATTAGTGAGCCTATTATTGGACTGAATTTCATTAGCTTGTATTGTGAATCCTGAATAGGACTGAATATATTTTCATGTTTTCAATATCTTATAGAGATGATGTGTATCTTGGTGAAATTCTCACTGTTAGTTTACTTCAGATACAAGACTTTAAAACAAATGGCTGTAAAGACATTGAAATATTATTGGTGACATAAATGTGTCCTATCCTTCATCTCCCCATCCAAGAATATATTTACTATGCCAAGTTTTTTCTTTTCATGAAATCACACTTTCCTTTAAAAAGTGTTTAATGAATTATTTCCTGCTATTTTAAAATACAAAGATCCCTAGTGTAACAATATTGTGCTAACAATATCTGTATCTAAAAATGACAGTCACTAATTACACTGTGCCAGTGGGATGGGTGAAACCATCAGAACTGAATTAGGATTTAATAAATTTAGAAAAAGATCCAGTTTTAAGAACAACTTCAGTATAAGAAACTAGAAACTGGTACAAATAATAACAAAATGCTTTTTGTCCCATAAAAGGCTGGGTTTTTTTAGTATCTTCTAAAAGGAATCTTTTCAGCAAGCTTGATAATACAAATCCCCACTAAAGACTGACAGATGTCTCCAGGGCTCTGTGGAGATTTGTGGTGAACAATTTAGGAATGAATATTCATAACGTTTTTGTTACCTTCTGGCATATTTTGTTACAATGCCCATATAAATCCCAAAATGGGGTTAATCATCTGAAAATGATTTAATTACCTGAAAGTTAATTAAGATCTCTCTAGTCATGCATTACTGTATGTTTTCACTAGACTTAATTTACTGATAAAAAGAGGCCTATGAGGATAATTATTAGATTTGGTCAGGAAAACAATTATAAACATTTCCTGATGCAAAAGACTTATGACATTATCCTACACTGTGCAACTTCACAGCTTAAACTCAGGTAACTGTTTTGCTTGCAGAGGAGGAGAAGCATATGGTGCATATCTGACAGCAGATGTGTCGGTGACAAGGAGGTTTTACCAATAAAAATGTAGATAATTAGGAGAACTAGGTGCCTTAAAGAACAGCAGGGACTAGATAAAATCTGATAGGAAGTGGCTTTGAGGATTTAAGCAATGCCCAAAATTTGAACTAATAACCCTAAATACACATTAGGAAGACAACAACAACAAATCAAAACAAAATCCCAAAACAAACAAAAACCACAAACAAAACCCAACAACCCCCCATAAAACAACAACAAAAAACCAAACAAACAACAAAACCAAACAAACAAAAACACCCACACCAAAACTTACAGAAAGTTCATTGCTACACTGCTAGAAGTCCTCAATTTTGGGAAACATGACTGAGGAGTTGTATCAGCAATGTTAGTGTGGGAGAGAACATACTTAGGGGCTTAGTGCTCCCTTCTCCTGTGTTGGCAATACAGCTCAGGAGTCTGTTGTGCTAAAACAAGGTAGCATGGTTAAAACTTTATCACTCATTTCCCAATTTTATTTTTTTTTCTCTTTTCTATATCCCTGCCTTTTCAAGTAGGAACTAGCACGTGCAGGAGAAGTGTATGGGTATCATTTTTTTAATTAATTTATCCTTTGGAGATGTACTAGTACTCTATTGATTCATCCTCATGGTTCAGACTTTGATGCTGCCCACATCTGCAGCACAGACCTACATATCTAGTGTTCAGGGAGTAAGTGATGCTGGTAGTAGGGTGCTACCTCTTGTTGAACAGCTGTCAAAATGTGGGGTCTAAAACAGTTTGTCCTTTTTTTCATCTGTAAGTGCTATAATTTGGACTTTTCTGGTTGTTACAAATGTTTTCATCTTGAATTGCTCTTCCTTTTTTTCATTCTTGCATCTTTCCATTCTGGCCATATAGGTCCTTTTCTTCTTTGCTTGGTTGCCCCACTCTGCTACCTTCACCCAGTTGCTTTTATTCTGTTCCTGTAATTTTCCTTGCTTTTCTTCTTACTCCATGTTCAAATCCAGCTTTTTCCATCTCATCAGTGACGAGAATTGTAAGAATACAGGACAAAGTGTCCTAACTTCTCTACAATGACATATGCCTATGCCTGAGGCCGGACAACTCACTAAACACAGATTTCAAGTCTATATTCCAAAGAAAATGCTGCTAGAGAACTCTTGACAAGACTAACATTTCCCATTATACCAGTTTGGAGGGGATGGGGGGAAGTGAACTGTTTTGATTAAAACTTCCCACCAAAAAATCCAGCCAGAGACAGGTGTCCTCTGTGGGAACTCTCACCAGCTGACACCTGGCAAACACTGAAGACCTGGAAACAGCCCCTCAGGATAGGCGGTATCACATTGTACCAGTTCTGGCTGCCAGCTTCATTTCTCTTGCCCATGGTAAAAGGTATGGTTTTCATCACTCTGGCAGGCACAGTTAAGTGGAGAGAACTTCTGCAGGGTACAGGATATTCATGTGAGAACTCCTCTGACCTTTGCTACTCTTATTCAAACACCTCAATGTTAGCCAGAGAGGTCTTAACTCCAAGCAGTGATGGAAAGTCTGCAGCCCTCTATGAGCAAAAATAATGTTGTGGGCCATTATATTGTTTTACAAAAAACTAAGACAAAAAGAGGCATTTCTAGGCACCCGATTTAGACAACTTTGAAATCTAATCTGTTTTAACCAGAATTCTCAGAACTATTAAGTTGAGCCAAACTGTGCCAAATAATTATATTGGCTATTTCCTGTGGTGCAACATTGTCTGCAAAAGACACTGATCACGTGAGTATAGTGCTTTGAAGCAACTATGGCCTGTATTGAGAATTATTGAAGCTTAACTAATTACCTAGAGAAAATTCAAAAGGTGGAAGCTCCTCCTCCAACTCAACATTCCCTTCTTTCCTAGTAAAATGATGGGTGTTTGAATCAGTGGCAGTTTTGTTACTGATTTCTGCAAATCCAGACAACAATCCCTGAGTGTTTAGTGACTTCTTCCACTTTTCATTTGGTTGATAAATTAAATGTTGCAGTAATTCTTGATAAAGCAATGAAAACTTTGGCTTCCATTTCCTCCTTAATTGCCATGGAAAGGTTTTTTTGTGTAAATAGTACAGATCTTGGCATTTGTGGGGTTGATGTTGATGCTTTTTCTGAATTTCAAAGCAGGTGGAGAAATGCAAGGGTGGCTTTTTAATTCTTCTGATTCCAAGTAGAGTGAAAGTCAGGTAGCATTTCCACTCTCTGTTTTAGAGTCTAACATTGCACGTTTTTCTTCTTTATACTTGTCTGCATGATATAAAAGTGATTTAGAAATTATCAGATGGACAAAAACAATTGCCCTCGTGCTTTTTCTTGCAAATAAAATTGTGATAATTTTCCTTGAATGCTTCTTGTTTATCATGGGCAGTGACTATGCAGTACACTAATTTGAGATAAATGGCTGATTTTTTTCCCCATAAATACTTGAAAACCAAATCATTATTTTCATTTGCCTGATTGCAACTCGGTTGCACTCAACTGTTTGTAGAGACATGAAGATTTAAACCCTTGGAGCAGATCATAACTGGTTTTCAGATTCTGTGTTCAGTTGTGATTTTTGCCACTCGAATCTGTATTAAAAATTAGATAAAATAGTTGTGCTGTTGTATGGTTGAAGTTTCAATATCAAGCAGTTGAAAGATATTTTATCATTTTATTATGGATATAGAAGCAGATTTGTAAGTAATTTTAATTATGACTGACTTTAGGAAAAAATCCTTTTGTCAATACTTTTAATGGGGAAAAAAAAAAAAAAGGAAATTCAGAGAAATAAAGTTGATTTTTACCTGACTAAAATCTGATTTTCCTTTCCTCAAAGGTTTGAAGCACCCATCACAGAGTGATGTGTGCTGATAGAAGTTGTTCTTTTGTAAAAGAAAACAAAGACTCATTCCTGACAGATACATATAGGCACTAATTATCTTTGAACCAGTCAGTACCTGACTGGTTCACAATGTGTTTTTTTGTTCTCGTGCTGCCCCAGAAGGATTTTCAGTGCCATGAGCCCCACTGAGTTCATGCACACACTTCGGATTGCATTTATGGGTTTTTCCTCTGTTTAGTTTTTGTATAATCCACTTGTATTGCCCTGAATGAAGGTTTTATATCTGGTATACCTATAGCTGTTGTATTGCACACCACAGAGGTGTGCTGCAGCACTAGAGATTTCTAATCCCAACTCTAGCATCTTGGCTGATTTGAAATACAAAACTGGTATACAATAATAGACTTTAGCTAAAATGGAATTTACAACTGACTTAACAAAATTAATTTAGATTAAGAGGTGCCCATTCATAGCTTTTAGTTTTTAAAAACTTTCTGCAGACTACTCTGCCACCACTGTTTTCTGCTCATTGCCAGGCTTCGCACAGGCATGGGGATGAGCAATGGGGGTGTCGAACTCCTCTCCAGAGCCAGCACTCCACCAGCACATAGGTGGAGGTGACAGAGGTGGGAGCAGGGGCTTAGTTGCTTGCTGACCCCACTCCTTTGAAGGCAGGAGCTACATCCTCCTCACTGGGACCTTGGGGAGGGATTTTATGGGTCTCTGCATTGCGTGACTTTGAGGAGGGGCAACACATTCCTCCTCCTCCAGTGAGGTGCTAGGATTGCCATGTCATGGGACATACAGGAGAACAGCTTGTCTTTTAGAAGTTGGATCTAGCTATATGTTAGCATGGGAAATATGCCTAGTGGTGAAAAGCATTTAGGTGATTTACTGCACCAGAGTGATCCTGGTGTGCTTATTTAACACACTATTGGTGATGAACTGCCTGTTCAGCATGTTACGTAAATGTTCTCTTGCATGAAGAGCCCATCAAGGTTGAACAAGGTCATAGTAGCAGTTTGATGTGAGTAGATGTGACCAGAGCTCATATGACATTTGTTGCTGGGCCCCTGACCCTTCTCTGTCCACTCCAACACGTGGCAGAACAGATGCTGCTGGCAAAAGGAAAATCCATTGCAGCAATGGAAACATGCATTGTCTCTGTGGTGTTACTTGGTCGTGCCACCCGTTCTCCATAAAGAAACCTGCGGGGCATAACGTGGAGAGTCACAATTTCTTGTCTCTAGGAATTCTGATTTTATAATAAGGAACATATAAACAGGGACGGTGGTGATCTTTCTACAGAGCATGTGCCTCGTACACCACAGACTGATAAAGGCTGGAGTGAAAGATAAGGCAATTCACAGGTCTAATCTTGCCATCATTTTGAATCAACATGCTCATTTTGTGTGGAGAATACACTTTTAAATAACATCCTTTAAACTTGTTAGCACTCTTCTATCTCCTTTCTTGTAACTAAAGTACTTTTCCTATCAGAAAAACTTGTAAGAGTGTTAAATTCAACTTCTTTAAAGGCTAATGCATGCTTCTTTGGTTTTCGTGCCTGTCAGATCAGCTTCTGCACTACTGTGGGAATAGATTAGCACTGCTACAGTGACCCTGCTTCTTTCAGGTCATTGGTAGATTATGTTGTGTATAAAAAAAAATATTTCCCCCTTACTCCAGTAAGAGATCTGAGTCTGGGATCATTAGCTAATACTATGTAAAGACTGACATCCCATCTTACTGTAAGCCAACACTCTTTTTGAAGTAGATCTATCCTGCAATAGAGCTTTTGATCATCTGTTCCCAGCTGTGGATGTATGGATCTTTTATCTCAGAATGTGATGATATACCTTATCATGTGGATATACCTCTAGTGCCAAATTAAGATTGTAGGAATGAAATGAAACAAGAATTAAGCTGCAGAATTAATTCATACAGATAATGGATAAAAACCCATCAGAAATCTCCAGTGAAGTTTATCACAAAAGCCACAGTTTGATCTCTTACACTTGAGAGATGGATGAAAAATGCCTTTTGAGAAATTACCCTAGAAACTAAAATTCACAACTGTAGTGGATACAAAAAAACACTGACTCAGTAGAAAAACTGGTTGCTGGTGTTTCCTCTGCTTGATATCCTCTATTAAGAGCTCACTGTTCCGTAGTCAGAAATTACTGATTTCTGGTCCCACAGAGTCTAAAATATTATCATTATGTTTCTGCTAACAGTCTCTTCGTCTCCCTTGGTACCAACTGTCCTTTTCCTTGAAAAGTGCTAATTCAATTACACTACAGTCAGAGCAATGATTCATGCTCTTCGTTTAGCTTGGAGATTTAGAACTGAAAAAGGGCTTATGTGCTTGAGAGCTCCTAATTTTTTTTTTCCAGCTGTATCAATCAGTGACATTTATAAATATTTTTTTATCTCCTTGGAGCATTGCAAGCTACAACATTGCATTACAAATACAAAGCATTACTGGTTTTAAAAAATGGTGCATGCAAACTGAAATTACTGAGAGCACGCTTTTGCTCTGAGTCTTATTTCAGTAGCTTTATTTTGACTTAAACAACAGAAAATAGCTTGTATGTAGACCTGATATGGCAGCTTGGAGGTTGCAGTGCAGGGAGCATCAAGTCTGGTTTGTGATGAATTAACCTTAATTATTCAAATTCATGAGTGGCTCAACAAAAACCAATCATTGCTGCGTCTCTTCCTCCCCCTGCCCTCCCTTGGCTTTGCTGGTTCCATTGTTTATTGGCATGTGTTACAGCGAATGTCTGCCTGTGACTGGTACAGATAAGTTGGGCTGATGAGCCACGGGCAGGGAGCCATAATAGGGGGGGAAGAACAGCTCTGCTATTTTCCCTTTACTAGAAATGAATTAATGTGATACAAAAGAACAAAAACCTTTCAGCAGCCTTATTGGTCAGTGATCTATATGATAGCTTTAATCTAAGGAAGATTCAGCAATTTCAGTGAAATGATAATTACTGATTGAGAAAATATTTATAATTCTAAACCTTATGTGATTTTTGTCTAGTCCTTAATGGTAAAGAGATAGTGTTAATATCAAAATTATTGAAACTGCAAAACTACAGTGGCAGACCAGCTATGATCCTATGCTATATTCTGTGAGCTTTTTGCTGAACTGCAGAAACTGTATTGAGATGTATCAAGTGATTTTCATGCTATCTCCATTAAAACTCCAAGGAATATAACATATTCTTAGGTTATTTTCTTAATTTTTACTTTGGGTGATAAAAACCAATGTTAATTTGCATACTGCTGAGTTAAAGCCTGGAGATAAAAAATACTGATGTAGTTCATGAAGGTATTACTTCAGTTAGTATGAGAGTGACAGTAAAGCTGAGAGGTACAATTCGAACTTGACCTTTATTGGTCTGATGGCAACATCTTCAGTGAATGAAACTGGAGAAGACTCACTGTCTGGAGGGCAAATGGTGTGACTCGGCTTGCATTCCTGCGATCAAACTCTTTAGCCTCCTTCCCAAAACTGGATACCTTCATCCACAGTCTTTATGGGGTATTATTCCTCTGCTGTCTCCACTCGGTGTGATGTGTGAAAATTGTAGCTGGCTTGTGCCAAAATCATGCCCTTTAACTTGCTGGTGATGTGCCTGCTAATGCAGTGCACTGTATAATTACTACAGGAATATGTAACCAGATTTTCAAAGTCATTTTAATCAGAGAGTAAAAACGTAAGCTTCCTGCATAGAAGAGGGAGAAGAAAATGATAAATGTAAATATTTTAGATTATATTCTGTATGGGGAAAATGTTGCCACGTTAATGCATTCATATAGTCTAATAATAAATGCCAACATTTTAACTTATCAGATACAGGAAAGTAGATGTCAGAGTAGTGAACAGCTGCATACTACTAAATGTTTTTCTTTCAGCCATTGTTTAATTCATGATGGCTGAGTTGGAAGCTAGAGAGCAGATAATACTGTTTTGCAAAAATCCATTTAAAGGAACCTTTTTCATTTTTCCTGCCTTTTTCTACTTCAAATGAGCATCAAAAACATCAAGTCATCCCACATTAATAGATAGTCTACAGGAATTGAATTAATGACCAGACTTAGCTCACACAACAGAGACGTCATTATTAAAAGTGGCCCAGATAGTTTGGCATCTTTATTTGTTGAGAATCTGACCTAACACAAATAGTATCTCAGGTCCAGGCAACCTAGGGTGCAATTGCTGGAACTGCAAGTGTGTGACATGGTCAAAATGTCAGCTACTGATCTTGCCAATATTGTTTTACTGATTGTGTGCTGACTTCAGCACTCCAATATAGGACCTCTTCAGGTGTTGATGCTTTCAAATTGTATCTCATTGATTTTTCGAGCCTCCTATTCTTCAGAAATCATTCTTAAAATGTGAAATAATCTTTCTGGGTAAGCAATAAATAATCTGATTCCCTGGGTTCTCTAAAGCAAACCTTGACAATGAGAACAATTAGTCATTGGCAGCAGATGGGACAGTATGTCCAATGTATTTCTGCTTTTCCTTTTTTTCTGTGATTAAGTTGTATGTAGACCTCTTGAATATACAGTTTTCTATATAAAAAGCTGCTATTAAGGCCATGAAGAGATTTTCAGGGATTAGCAAGTGCTGTCTGAGACTTTCTGCATTCTTTAATACAGTCTCCCTATTTCAGTACATTGACTAGTTTCTTTTGTCTTTTTCTAGAGTTTCCCCATGAAAGCCTTCAGTGCTCCCAACTTGGTAAGAACAGACTTTTTTTTTCCCCCATGTGATACTTATTGATTTGAACACATTTTTACTGAGCTTACATCTATTCAGAATGTGTCTCAAGAGCAGTGCATTTGCTCAGTCTTGGCATCTTCATTCTAAGAACCCATTCAAAATGCAAATTAGAGACCAAACTAACGGAATCGGAAATTTTAGAGCACATGCTAATTGCAGAAATCTGAGATGGTTGTTCTGAATGGTAGGTTGTCAGTCAGGCTTGCATTAATGTGAGGTCTGAGGATTTGTATCACTAGCTTAGAGTAGCTCAAGAGGAAGCATGAATATTCTCTCTCACAGGGGTGGTAGAGCTAACTCCCAACTCTATGCACTTGCCCCTGAAGCTCTTTTAATTATTGTGATCATGTTAGCATAATTCAACAGCTTTAAAAATTAATTCAATGCAGGTCAGCTAGAAACTGAAATTGTGTTCCTCACACTGCAAAATTACAGCATTACACAGCAATCTAAACTACTACAAAGCTACGTGGCAATCCAAGTGTTCTAAGGCTTTTTCAAATGACAGGATTTCTGAATCAATAAATTCCCTCAAAAACAAATTGACAAACCAAGAACACCTCAAAATCCTGCCTTCAGTGTTTGCTTTTTAGGCAGTATGGTTATAAATATAGTTATTTTTATGGAAGTGTGCGTGGGAGGTTTACTGAGCAAGAAATAAGTCTTCAGCTAAAGAAAGTTAATCTTTTAGATTAAATATGTTCAGAGGGTCACATTCAAAACAGTGGTGGTTTTTGTTTGTTTGTTTTCCCCGAATCCACTGGAAATGGATATGTAATGAAATAGAAGTGCAAAAGAATAGAGAGATGTGGTGATCTAGTCATTGTTGGCAACAGGGGCAGAAGTGACTTGGCAGAGCTCATTGCAACCATTGCACCTCTGTCCTACAGTGTGGTTAAAGAAACCCGGGCTGTCATATCTTTAGAGTGACAGGGATGTCTAAAGGGGTGTTTGTCCTGCAGGTGGAAGCAGCATGAGCCATGATGCTCCAGGGCTGGCTCTTGCTGAGGTAGTCCTGTATTCTCACAGACTGCTTCACATGGCAAGCAGGCTCACAGCCTTGCTTTCAAGTTTTCAAGGCTGACTTGTTGGTCTTGACTATACTGCATTGTTATCATGACAAAGAAGCTTCATGAACTGTGTAGTGACATAAAGACAAACAGGCTGTTCTTACCAGCTGATGGCGGAGTGGGGAGTTGTAGTGCAGCTGGTGTCGCTTGGCCAAGAAATGGAGGTGTGAAAATTTCTGGGAGAACTACAATAGTGGGCAACAGCAGGGTAAGTTCCAGACCTGATTCAGAGCAGGCTACAGACTGCCAAAATGCCTTCAACCTCCTTGCCATAGTGTTTGAAGAATTACAAAACTAGAAGCAAGATAAATCTGTCTGATTGAAATCATACAGGGAAAGGCTCAAGCAGGTTTGGTTCTGCTCTCTGGCTCTGAAGGATTATAATAAAATTTTCTGCTAAATTTCCTTCTCAATCCTGCGATGAAGACAAAGAACATAGTGGTTGGTAGCACAACAGACATCATATGTCTGGAATGATGACTTAAACTCTGAGAAACAGCAGTACAAAACATCTACTGATGGAGGGAAGAAGCGGATATCTCTCACATTCAGCAGATATACAAAATAGTTTCACTGTCTTGTGCCAGAAGCAAAGGTACCGGGAATGTTCTCACAGAGTTAGGTTATGTGACTTTCCTTCAGCAGCTCTGTAAGTTTCTTTGTTTAAGACCACAGAGTAAGGTCTTCCAAAAATAATTTCACTAAGCTGTAAGCCATGAGAGTTGAGTCTTTTTATAGCGTCTGAAACTTCTGAGTACCAGCATGTGATTTGACTTCAGCACAGCAGTGGTCCATGTGAGATTTTGTGCCCTGAAGTGAGAGCTGGGAAAGGTACTAATGTGTGTGAAATTATGCAATACAGGAGGGAGATAGATCTAAAGGAGGCATCTGCCATGCAGAGTCGGTGAGAGCAAGTGTAACCATAGCAGAGAGTATCAGAGGATCTTTAATGATGTGAGTGTATTTGTGTTTTTGTCTTGTGAGACTGTCACTGCCAGCTGAGCTGCACAGTGGGGGTTAAAATAGCACATGTATGCGTGTTTGGTGAAGCTGTATTTAGGACATCATCTTTCAGTCAAACTCTGTCTTCTTGCATCTAGTAAGAGTAGTTATGCAACTGCTGCAGGGATGGCAAGAGGCACAAGACAGTAAATGCTTTTGATTAGGGTAAAAAGTGAATTGAGTTGGCAGACAGGAGCTCTTCTGCCTTATAAGAAAAGTGGAAGAGGAGGTCCTTTCAGCATCATGCTGATGCCAAATAATGTGTGCAGGAGAAGAAAATGAGAAGTTGGAAGAAACAGACAGCAAAACAGGAAGAAGGATGAGACCCAAGGCAAATTAGCTGAGAGTGTAAATTAAGCCTGGAGAGATGGCACAGTGTACGTTATCAAAAAAAACAGCACAGGAAAGGTGAACCAGAATGGAAGAAATTTGGTTTGGACTGGGCTTAGAAATGAATAGGAAACTAGAAATAAGATTTAACATGGTTTACGTGTTACTCTGTTTATGTGAGCACCTGGGCAGGGAACTCTTCTACAACAACCACTGTCTTCTACACAGCAATAAATGCTATCATGCCTACACTCTCCTACCAGTTGCTAACACAGAGGACACTGTGTGTACCTTTGACCAAAAGCAGCAGCAGCTCTTGCAGATAATTACCCCAGTTCTCCACTTTCAGGCAGTGATTATCCTGTGAGGACAGTCAAGTTGAAACTATAATGGTTGGGCTTTTAATTTGCTTGGTAGTTTTGTCTCTATAGTTTCGGGGGTAGCTTGTGCTACTCCAGGCATTACTGCAGCTTCAGCATGTCCAGCAAACTGGCTTTACACCGGGGATGTGCAATATCTTACTAGCAGAATCATTTATACTTGCATATCTGTCTGGAAACTTGCAGTAGTTCAGGTACAGATGCAAACATACATGTTCTTTTATTCAACCTGCAAGTTACAAACACCTTTCTCTTTTGCTGAATAAATTGATCCCAGGGACATCTGGACAACCATGAGACAGATTTCTTCCAAATGTGTGGAGTACTTCTGTGTAAATATTTAGACAGTTTGTTATTTACCTGATCACACGTTTGTTGTACATTTTTAGCTGTACACTTTTATCCATGTGCTAACTATGCACCCAGACTCTAATCACTGTCAGCACCAGGAGTTTGTATTTGGATGTTTTCTGGTCAGTTCCCCTTATCATACTCACGCTTTAATGGATGAGACAAGCCACACTAAAGGTATCTTGTGTAAACTTGTGATAGTTCCTTGATGGTCTACAGACACCTTGACCATGAGCCCATTGTCTATCTACTTACCAGTTAGCAATCTCAAGCCATTCATTCAGTGGCACAGTTTTGATAATTCTAAATACAAGCTTCCTGTCCTTTAAGCCTACTTCAGCACTACTGTAATAAACAGTTGTAAACCCCAGTCTTAGTCCTTGAGCTGGTACCAAGCCATCATCATAGGCCAGGGGGCAGTACAACCAAAGAGGCAGTGTGCTAAACCATGTTTTTCTTTTCCAATTTAGTGTCTATAAAGTAGTCTCTTTGGAGTGGCTTACTTTACCTTATTTTGTGTATGCAAGAGGCGAAATTTCCTTTTTGAACAAGGCATTCATTCTTTGAATCTTTGAGAATGCCATTTGCTTAAATCTCTTGTCTAAAAGCCAGGCAAAGCACATATCTGAACTAATATTAAGCATTCTATAGAACTTCTGAGAATGTCATTCATGAACCATAATAAACTTCAGAGAAAGGTATTTGTCAGGTACTTACACCTTCTTGCTAGCCTGTAAAATAGCCCAATTTAAATAATGAAAATTATTCAGCACTTGTATTACTTTTCAAATGTTATTAGGCTTTAACAAACTACACAAAAATGATTTGGTTTATTTCTTTATTAAAGGAATTTAGAACACTTAATGGGTTTTTGGCTGAAAAATGTTTCCAGAGACCCTATTCCACCAGTGATAATAGAAAAGGAAATGTTAAAGTAAGCAGGATAAAAATCTTCACCAAAGTAACAGAAATAATTTGCTCAAATAAGGGTTAAAATTTCTGTTGATTATAGTTCAGCTGATATGAAATAAATGTGCTGTGACATACTAATTCTCCATAGGGTCACAGTCATCTTTCTAACACATACATTGTCATTTACTGAAACTCAGTTCAGTTGCTAGTGGCATTATTAACCTTCTAAGGACATTACACCAGATGTCTGGTTTCAGACTTAGAGATGTTCTGACACACAGCTCCCTCTTGCACATGCTGTGGAGGGAAGGAATAAAGCCTTGCAGGCAAGGAACTGAGCTGACTGGTGGAAGGTGTCTGAGTTCACCTCCTATAGCTGCTACAAACTTCCTTTATGGCCACAGGCAAACTGTTCTGTCAAGAAACACAAGTCTACACATCCCCAAACCCTTTTCCCCCCATGAGTCTCTTGCCTTTCAGAAACATGACAGCATAGCTCATCTTCTTTAGAATGTGCACAACCAGCAGACTTTCTGCTCAGTCTGTTGAAACTCATGGCCTTGGGTTAAACCTCATAGAACTTCAGCAGCAAGACATTGCACGAGAAATAATCCTGACCTGTAAAGAGGTTTCAGAAAGAAGTGGGACGGAAATGCAGAGATACAAAATGGCTTATTTTGGTTCATCTACGAAGTAAGCAATAGGGAGAGGAACAAAACTCTAGTCTGTGATGCTTGTTGTTACTGATGTCACTTTAATAGCCTTCCAGTTAGTGTATGGTTTGTTCCCCTCCATTTGAATTGTCATACTTACATTTGGGTTTTATCTAGTTAATAAGTTTTATATGATCTCCTTAAACAGAATTTTACTTTTTGCAGCTGCTCTCTAGGTAAACAGAGGTAAAAATACATCATAGGAGAAAAGTGCTGTGGTGGTTTTACAGTGAGAAATCAAACTTCATCAATATAGTAGAGTACTGGAGGCAATCACTGTATGAAAAAAAAAAATTGGTTAGTTAAATATACCTTATTTCCAAAAGTCATTTAATATGTTCCTTTCTTACCAGAAGCTCTTTAAGGGACAAAACAGTTAAATAATTGTTTAAAAGGTATGAATCAAAGAGTTACAAATACATGGTCAATTTTCTTGATGGAGAGGTAGTAATAGTCTGGATTTATTACCGGCCAGATTGTCAGCCACACGAATTTAAAATCTCTCAAAGATAAATGGAAAGGAGTAGGATATAGCAGTGGGGACAATGAACCCATTGATCTCAGGCTTGGTCTCTGCTCTTGGGATAGTTCGAGATAGTTAGGAGACAGCAAATAATCTCTCACCTTACCAAAGAAACGGCCCTTTAGCTCTGGAAGTCTGGGTCATTAGGTGCACACTGGGATCAAGAAATGTCTGTGAGAAAAAGGAGTTAAACTCATTTTTCTCCTCAGGCTGAAAACAAACAAACAAAAAAACAGAGTGAGGGTGTATAGAGTTATGAATGTCACGTGGAGGTGGAATAGACAACCATTATTTAGTGTCCAATGAAATTACCAGGTATTCAGACAAGAAAATAAGCAAAGCTGAGTATTTTATTATACAATTGCATATTTCAATTATAGAACTGGTTATTACACAGACGCTGTAGCAATCACAGATGTAAATGGCTTTACAGAGTAAGTAGACAAAGTCAGAAGAAGGTCTTTCCAATATTACCATATAAAAAGGCATTTGAATAACTGGCTTTGGAAGTCCCTACACAAAGATTGCTGAAAACTGGAGTAATATGTGAAAAAATGATGGTAAACTTGCCCTGATCTTTCTTTTTTTCCAAAGTTCCCAGCAGTGGCTACTCTAGAAGTCTCAAGTTTGGTTGGGCAGACCTTTGGTTTGAACCTGTGTCTATTTCTGTGTTCTTATGGTCACTACAGACTCAGGCCCTCAGCATTCTAGTTGGTGTTGGGTTTATATATGTATTCACTGTAGACTGTGGGAGACAGAGATTTCTTTTGCTCTGTGGATGTACAGTCTATAATGGAATGGGATGAGCCCCTGAATTGCTCCCCAGGGCTTCATATGCTACTTGCATACACATTGTAATTCAAAATCAGGTAAGAGTAAATTGAGAATGTGCACAGTAAATAAAGAATCTAGTTTGACATGCTCATCCCACAGCTAGAGCCCTGCTGTTATTTACATGGGAACCTGGCACGTTTTTCCTTTTTATAACTCTTTCAAGTCTTTCACTAAGAACCACATAGTTCTTCATTGTCCACAAAAGCAAGAATTGACCAGCACAAAGAATCCTGACTGCAAGGTTTTTCCTTCAAAACCTCTCCCGTGTTTCTTCTAGTGTCCCAGAGATACAAACCTCATATGTGCCGTCCAGGAAGGCAAAAGATACTTCCTGGCAGAGACCCATTCCCTGGCTCTACCAGTGATACATTGGCTGCTTATTTCTTTTTAGCAGCCCCAGTTTAGGAACATCCCTGATAACTGTGTAATGTAGAACACTCTTTACAGTGAATAACAGCTAATGCTGAATTGACATACAGAATGAGGTAGAATTACTTGGCAACAGGCTCCACACCAAATACTAGCATAAAGTTAAAAAAAATAATAATAAAAAAAAAAATATCACATTTTAATATGTCAGATTAGGTTTCCTTTGGTAACACAGCAATGATACCAGTTGGGCCATTCTCTGAAATTCACACTGACATCAATGAGTGCTGTTGATTGGAAAGATATATAGATTAGGGAAAAAAAAAAAAAAAAAACAACACATTGTTGAGATCATGATTTTGTGGTTTTCTTTTTGCCATTGGTACTATTTTTTTACTAGGCATATATTTTGGGGCAAAAATAGATTTGACTTCATACTGCAATGGCTTTTAACAAAATCTAGATTCTAAACAATTTAAATTAAGTTTTATTTAGAAAGATATGTTTTATGGCTTTTAAAGTTCATTTAAATGTCTGTCTTATAGTTTGTATACAGCCTTGGGTTTTGCAAAGTATAAAATATGGTGAAAGGGTGGACAAATACTGACTCAATTGTATTTTTGAAAAATGTTGGTTTAACTTGAAACTCTGCTTGGTGCTTCACTTAGGGAGAGTCTAAGGCAACAGGGGTCTGAGTGGAGTTATCATGCATGCCCTTCTGGAAATGAGATGTGAAAGATCTTCTGTGGAGATCTCTGGCAGTAACCGTGTCTCACCAGATAAGTCTTAAAAGGAACATCTGAGAGGAAATACATTGTAGCACTCTGATAGCAAATTTTGTTCATTAACTACAATGCACCATTGAGATGCAAGGCTAGGGACTGCTACTTTTAAGTCCCAAGACGATATTTTGTTTGTATAGCTGCGCAATGATGCAGTGTTATCAAGACTGGATAGGACAGAATGCTGTATGTTTGCTACTCTTTAAGAGGCGAGCCTAAAAGAGGATAGTAGCTGTCTTAACACTAGACATTTTGGGGGGTGGAGAGGAGGAAAACCATGAAAAGCTCTTGAGATCTCAAAGTCTGTTGATCAGAGATTTTATAATGTCTTCTTCCTTCTCGAAGGTGCCCATGAGCCTGACCAAATATGCATTCCTATTACTAGCACTTTCCTATTGCTCCAGTAAGGTTGGGATCTAAACTCTGCCCTTTTAAGTTGATCCTTGGTTCAGAACCACTGGCTCTGAGGTGTTCCTTACCAAATACTTCATTAAGGACGTCTCTGAAATTTGCTAGGCCAGACGCTCAGAATTTGTGACTTCGGCCGCTTTACGTTCAATCACCTTTTTTCGTGTTTTTCCTTACCATATGGAAGAAAATTCATAGCAATATGGTGGAATGGGAGGAAAGGAAGATTTCCTAGAAACCTCAGCACCTTTATGACAGTAATATAGAATAGAGTTGGTGTGACATATTTTTTGAATCATAATTTTAATGTTTGTTTCACTCATGGCATAACGTCTAGTTGTTACTGATACATATAAGTACTGAATGACTTATGCATTGATCCTGCATTACTATGAGCTGACTGTAACCATGCATTTTCTTTCAGACCACCAGAAGGAGCTATTGAATTCAAAAAGCATTTCCTTCAAGGCAGGAATTCTTAGTACAGCAGGGCAACAGTAGGATAATAGAGCAGGCACACAGTTTTCCTTGAAGGTCCAGCTCTGAGCCATGGAGCAAATTCTCATTTAGAGTCTGTATTTTTTCCTGACCCACTGTATTGCAGAATGAAAATTGACTGGACAGGCTTTAAGATGCTTTGGGAGGTGATTTCAGGCATCATTCCTTAAACATATACTAACAAATACTAACCAAATCCGAAGAGATGGGAAGTTCATTGAAGCGGGTTTACTCATACATTTTCAAATCCCAGGGAGTATGGAAGCTGCTGTTTTCCATGAGGTCACAGCTCAGAGATGTTAGACTAACAGACCTGCAAAACACTTGAGAGCTAATGGCAATGTCCAGAAGGATAAATAAAACCTGAAATTTTGTTTATCCATGCTGACTGGCAATCAAAATGCACTGGTCACCTGTTAAGTGTTTTCTGAGTTGATATGAAGATGTGCAATTGTTTATTGTGTCTCATGATCAGATTCATAAAATGAGGTACAGGATTTATAGTATCCCCTCTATGACCTTTGCCCTTTATATTTGACCAAAATCCCTTATGCTAACAGAAAGGAGATTATGTTGCTTTGGCTTGTCTTCTATTTACACTTCCTTTTGTCTGACAGCAGCCTGAAAATAGGTGATGGTGGTTTTCAGGTGTCACATTATGTGTGTGTGGCTTTGAATCAGTGTTTAAATTAACATTTAATTAATGCTTAATTAATAAAATAGCATTTGTCACTAAGGTTCCATACAGTTTGCTAAGCCAGTGTTTCCAGCATATTAAAAGAATACTTGTTTTAAGCATATGTATTATGCATGTCTTTGGATTAACATGGGGAAAAAAGGTGTCTGAGCAACAACTTTTCTAAATACTTTTAGGTGGTAGTTCAGGATGATTGATCTCACCACTAGCTCTACTTTATGTTGAGTTTCTTGCTTTATAATGTACTTGTGCTCAAGACGCTCTGCTAGTGCTCAGATAGAGATTTGGGTACATAGAACAAACCAAATATGTAAGCTCTCTGCGGAGCTTACAGAGCAAATGAAAAGTATGCATCAAAAAGTAGGAGCAGAGACAAGAGCTGGGAGAAGTTGAAGTATGTTATGGAAAGGAGGAAAAGGCCTGTAACACTGACTGGATATATAGTTTGAAGGTTTCATATGTTGGGCTCTTTCATTCTTTTACTTACCATATGTGCTAGTTTAGAGTTAAACCAGCAGGAGAAATCAATCCAAGTCAGAAAGAGATTGCAAGTCAGAATAACAATTTAATAAAAGATCACAAAATACACTGAGACAGAAGGAAAAAATTTTTGTGCCACAAAAAAGCCCAGATGTACAACCCAGCACAGTGGGGCACAAGCAGAATGGAGCTCACCAACCCCTGTGCCAAACACCACATGGCCCCCCTGAGTTCAAAGTAAGAAGAAAGGAAGAAACTTGCTGGTGAAAATTATGGTTGCAGTCTGGTGGCAGTCTCAGATTGGTTGAGGCTCTGGTCCTCCTCTGGATCTGAAGAGCTCTCAGTCCCAAAACCCCAAGCTTATCTCTGCTTGGGCTCTGATGGGAACGGCCAGTCCCTCTCCCAGGGTGGAGAGTTTCACAATGGGTGATTTCCTCTGTGAGGTGAATAGTGGCATATTTTTGGCATCCCTGATGGCCCATTAACAGACACGACCACTCAGGTGGGTGTGAAGGCAGGAAAACTTCCTTATTCCACAGAAGTTCCTAAACACCCAGTTTGTAGCCTGAGGGGTTGGCTGTGCCTTAGGCAGCTGCTGCAAATGGACCATTGTGAGCAGCTCATGAGAAAAATGACACAGAGGGTTTGGAATACACACCCACACAGTGACAAACTGACCCTGGCTACTATAACCTGGACAACATGATAATGTTCAGTAGCCTTTCTCAGAGGTGATAATCTTGTGCTAGATGCTTTGCTGTGCAGATATGAAAATTCAAGGTGGTTCATGTCACAGATTTAATCTCTTTGATTGAGATAAAAGACAAAACAGTTGGGAAAAGGTTACAAAGAACAAGCAATGACAGACATTTCAAAGACACTTTATAAATATAGTAGTTCCAGAACAAAATCCATCTGTCATTTTATTATGACCCTTCTTCTAGTAGTCATTTGTGGATATTATTATATAAATGCAAATACTTTTGCTTTTTCTTTGTAGCAGTATCTTACAGAGATTTCTTTTTCCAAAAACAGTTTAACATTCCCTGTACTCTTTTTATTGGAAAGTGGGAATTAGTTACAAGTGGCTATGCATCTGTAATGATCTCAGACCCTGAATATTGTAATTTTCTGTAGTTATGAGACTGTTGCTTTGTTTAAAAACAGAAGCAACCACCAATCTCTGTGTTTATCAGCACAGTGTGTGTTTAGATTAGGCCATATCAGCCTAAAACTCACTCGTCTTCATACTGCAGCTTTTCATCCCCAGAGTTCTATATCACTGTGGCACAAACTACCAGAGAACCTGTCTTGCCCTGGGCCTCACTTTCTGTAACAACTTCATCTCATAGAAACAACAGCATTGTTGGCACTGGGAAGACAGTTTACTGGGAAACCATCTTAAACATTTATCTTTTCTCACAAAGGGAACTTTCTACTTCAGATTCTCAGTAGACCTGCACTTTAAAGAAAAGGAAAAAATGTAGCTTTTATTAAACTAAAGCAAGAAGCTTCTTTGTTATTTTTCTCTCCTTCATTGGCAGGTGCTTGAATAGTCCTAAAAAAATCTAAATGGACATGCAAATGAAAGCAGACAGTAGGAAGTCACTTGTGGAAACGCCTTTCACTCTGCACAAGTCTCTTAAAAAATACACAAGGATGTTACTATGACATATTTCTTACAGGGAGCTGAATCTTATTTTGTCTATGAAAAAAATTAAGTTCTCTTTCAACCTAATCACAGTAAATAGATGATTTCTATCTGTCCAGTTAAACCTGGCTTAAGTGACAGCACATGTTATCTCCTTTAAATATATGCATCAGATCTCTATGCCTATGTTCAGAGTGAACTTCCCACAAAATTCTACATTTTCTCCTTATTCACATTCAAGGTAATTTGGCACTGGTTGGCTGGTTTGTTGACCTTTCTGGAAGGGGTGCTGGTACTGGGAGTTGAATTATGGGGTTGTTTTGTTAGTATTTCAAATAATGGTTTTGTGATGTTTTTGTACCCCTTAAACACCGTGAGCTTAATTTTTGCTAGTGCAGGCACTAATGTACAGGAATCCAGCCATATGCTCTCATCAAAAGGTTTGGATCATTCCTTAGCTTTAGGGTGGTGCTTGGCTTCTTCTGGACCACAAGACTTAGATTATTGGAAAAAATTAATTTTTGCAGAGTCGGTTTGCCAATGTACTGCTCTCCTTGGGGAGTTGTTCCATGTCTAATCTGCTCTATGTCAGTGCAACTTTTCTATAAGTAGGTATTTTTGACAAGAATAAAGGTGTTTAAGTCTGGTCTGCTTACAACATTGCAAATTTGTTACTCATGGTACAGTTATTGACTAGTAGAATGAAACATTCAGGACATTTTGATGGCCTCCTTGTTCAATAGCAAACATCTCTCTGGAGTCACAAACCAGACCCACAGAGAAAGTAGGAGAAAGTCAATGCATCTTTGAACTCAGTCTTAATACTCAGAAGCAGTTTTCAAGGGAGGTATTAATCTCAAGTCAGACTTCTGAAATGTCAGTACATAGGCTCCCTCCTTTAAGCAGTGCTCAGGAGGTAGTTTAAGAGAGCAGTTGAGCCCATCTATCTTTCTTCATTGGCAGGGTGGGAAATTAGGTGCCTAATGAACTAGAAAGCTATTTTTGAAAATATTTATATAGATGAGTGATACATTATCAAAACTAAGTCTATTCTTTGCATGCTGGTTCTATGATGTGATGGTGTCAGTCAGAGCTGACTGTGTCTGATGTGTTCAAGAGGGAAGTGTCTCCCATGTGCAGCATCTCTCTCAACATGTAGCACAGTCTATACATGCAGTCAGACACCGTTAATGGTGGCTATTACACTATGTATTTCCCCTTTTCCCTTTCTTTTGAATTTTCCTTTCCATAAGGCTAAATCTGCCTTAGTAACAGAGGTGGAAAAAGTACCCTGAAGCAGGCTGAAGATCATAAAATTGTAGTTTTTCTGTCCTGTCCCTTTGACCCTTTTGCCCTAGACTCCAGATTAGACCATCTGTGAATCTCGTTATCTAGTACTGTGCAGAACAGAGCGTGTGACTGATCCCTTGGCACAGCAAGTGTGTTGCCTTGGTGGGTAGTGTGGGATGAAAAAAGTACAATAAATGCCTTTTCTGTCTGAGACTTGTTTATCTGCTCGACATCCAGGCCGCTGTGGGAGAGCTCTCCTCTTGGTGATCACTGGCAACCAAAAACGAATCAAATGAAGGCAAAGTTAGAGAAATTCTCCTATACAAAGAGCTGTTCTAAAACAAAGCTGCATTTTTTGTGGTGCATTGTCCTTGCTCTGTGTGAGTCCTGTAAAGAGACAAAAGCGAGTAGGAAGGAAATCTCAGCTGCTTAGTAAATGCCCTAATTTGATTTATTTGCTGCTCCCTTCCCCCACTCAAACTGTTCTGCTAACCTGTTAGTCCCAACTCAGACAAGTAAAACCAGCTAATCTGATTAGTTCTGACATACAGGAGCAAGGCTGCTGGGAAAAACTGGACCCTTACAGCTGTTTCAGGCTTCAGCTCTGATCATAATGCTATGGGTTTGCTGAATGTATAGTGCAGTGTGACAGAAGCCTGCAGCATGCACACAAGTGAGCACTGTGACTGTCACTGAAGATTTCTACCCTAGGTCTGAGGCTGCTGGAACACAAACCATGTTTCGTGTCACCTTCAACGTCGTGACGGAGAAAGTTACGTTCACCTTGGCAGCCTGCCCCTCCGTCACATGGAAGGTAAGCTCAGATATGCATCATGTGAAAAGGTTGATGGCACAGTAAAATATGTTTCTGAACTATTTTTCACTTCTTAAAACTTTGCAAAGTTTTAAGGGGAGTAATAACGTTTTAAGAGAACTGCACTGCAATGTGGCATAAGCACAACTGGTTGGAGTTAGACTAAATGGATCTGGTTCTAGAGAACAGCTTCTCACCTTTTAACGCTGTTCTCATTTGAGTTTTAAAATAGCCAAATTCGTTATCACTTTCCTCATTCCGGTCTGGAAATGTAAATCTAGAAAGGTGTGTAAGTACAAGCTACTCATTTCTGTAAGGAAGAGAGACTGTTTGGGAAAGCTTTCAAGCTTCCTTAGTAATTCAGGGATTGCAAGGATTTGTGAACTGTGTATCAAGATTTTATAAATGAGAAAAAGATTGCATCTTTGTAAGGGACCTAAAACAAAAAAATTGTAGAGGTGTAATAATACTTGGCATGGGATGATTATAAAATTTGGCTGAAATCAGCCATGCTTGGCACATCAGCTCCTTCTCCCATTCAGTGTCTCAGTTCAGACCTTCATTTCCTTGAGAAAAATGTTCCGATCTCATCTTGAAGTGACCAGCATTGTCAGGATGAGATGGGACCAAGTTTGTTGCCTTTCCTTTCTCTTCTAGGGTGTGTGTGCTTTCACTGTAGCAAAGTTTGAGAAGACTATCAGATACCATGATCCAAAGTGTTGCCTTACAGCTTCCTTTTAGAGTTTGTTACTTACAGAGTAGTTACTGTAAGAACCTATCCTCTGTTTGTTATTAAACCTTTCAGATGTGAGATATAAATAACTACATACAGTGGCAGAGCAGTGTAATTGTTCTTGCTTTAGCTGTCCATGATTCATTACGTGGCATAAGTAGTTGTCATACATCTTTGGTGTACCTTTTTCTCAGTCTTGGGCCTATCTTCCCACCTGACTTGTGAAGTAGATACTGCCCAGAAGCTGTTTTTAGAAGGTCTTTAAATGGCCTGGCACAATGTGGCCCCAGCCATACCTGTGCTATTTGTAGCACCTTGAGATAAAAAAAAGTGCCATCAAATGGGGCAAAGTGTGTTTGGAGTAAAATTCATACGAAATGAATTTAACTAAACATCCTCTCACTGTAGGAGAGTTTATGGTGATATTGCTTCAGTTCCCCTATTTATTAGGAAAATCTAGTTTCCCAAATATGTATTCACTAACTAGTAATGAAAAGATCATCTCAACGCAATCTAAAATGGTTTAATTTATGCTTGCTAATTGTGTATTACAGATATTTCTTCCTTCATTATCAGAATGCAAGAACTTAGAGCTCTCTGCCTTTAGATTGCAAGGCACTTGAAGGAGGGAATAGAAACGGGCACTGGATCTTACCTGGCTTGTGGACTCTTGGTACAGCAAACAGGGATGCAAACACCATCTGTGTGCTGCATTTCAGTGCTCGTTTATTGTGTTGCTGAGGGCTGTTAGACATAAGTGCATTGTAATAAATCTCTTGGGAAGAAATTGGCAAGTACTGAAAAATGCATCCTGGCACACTTTTTCAGTTCACCAGCTCTTCTCTTATTTACATTATTTAATGTATTTGATATGTACAGTGTATAAAGATAAGCAAATGCTTTAAAGTAAAAGCTAAAAAAAAAATAGTCAAACTTTGTGAAATGTAGTACATTTATTGATGAATTAAATAAAAATCATGTAAGACAGTGGGCACAATTATATGAAAACAAGATGGGATGCCAAGCCTGCAGAAGAGATGGTTTTGCAGTAGAATTTACATAAGTAATGCTAAGTTAATATAAGGAAAGCTTTGAGGATGGCGGTAATATGTTTTATTGACCAGCTATTACAGTTGGAAAAAATGGCTTCAGATGCACAAGCCTTCCATTTTGAAGTAGGAGTCTAATGAAAGACTGCTTCCCTATGACCTTACCTTGCTTATGTCCTTGTGTCAGCCAGAACTGCACCAGTATTGCAAGTTAATTTAAATCCTTTGAAGCTAAAAGAGGTCACATCACTGCTGGAGGAGAGAGGACAGAGGCATCTACTTCCAGACTGCTAAGTCTTTCTCTTTCAAGAGTAAGTGGCCCTGTCTGCAGGTAATGCTGAGATGTTCTGCTTTTACCACATGCATGACCAGCAGATGAGTCTTGCACGGTGTGGTGGGACCAGGACAATGTGACAACTCTGAAGCTGATGTCTTGGGGTCAGGAGGAACAGAGCAAGTTCTGTCCTAAATTATCTTTTTATCCTATGCTATGCAGTGCTCATTTCTCTTAGAAATTAATTTCTCATTGGAAGTATTGGCAAAAAGAATTCCAGCCAAACTCTACTTTGATTATATGTAAAATATTAATTTATATATTTTGGTGAAAAAAGAACAGGAGTCCTGCTCCAAACATTTCAGAGTCTATAGGGTATAAACCCCCACTGCTTTTGCAAAGATTGGTGGTTTTTTTTTGGTTTGTTGTTGTCTTTTTGTTTGTTTTTTGGTTTTTTTTAATAGTTTAATTGGAGGGGGGAAGGTACAGACACAAAACAACTAGAGGGAAGTGACAGCTGAAAAGGCTGTTGACAAGTGCAAAGGGCTCAGAGTTGAACATGACTGTTCATGTAGGCAGCAGTGCTTGAAAACCAGAGCAAGGAAGCATATTACTATAAACCAAGAGCATTTTTATTCCAAAGCGTGGAGGAGGCTGCTCTCTCACCTCTCTGTGTCAGTCTGCCTCCACTCATTTCCCTGCTCTTTAGAGAACAGCCTGCTGCTACTTCTCAAACTGCATTGACGGGTGAGGAGCTGGTCCATAGGACAGAGGGCTGAGTAATCTGAGATATGTGTGGGTAACACAAATCAGACAGAAGCTGGTATCAACTTGGCCAGCATCTCTCTTCAAAGGGCTTTTCAGGTTTTGCTCACTTGAATTACTGCTGCATTTTCAATCAGTTCCTGCTACTATTTGGGGAGTCTTGTAATGCGTCTCTTTGTGTCCTATACCTGGCTTTAAGAACTGATAACAAGATCATGCAGCTATTGATATACCAGCAAACTTCTACCATTCATTTCCTGACCTGTGAATAGGTGACATGCTGCTTAGATGAATGCAATTCAAATTCAAAAGGTACTAGCAGATTTAGTTACAGAAGGTATTTGCTCATTGAGGCTTAACTGTGCTTGAATCCTATTGATTTTCACTTACTGTTGGTGGTTTGTCTTTGTTGAATCCTGTCTGAACTGTAAGGGGGAAAGGAGCAAACACTGCTGGTTTGTGGCTTTCTATTCAAGGCCGGGAAATTCACTGACTGGGGATCAGCCTAATTCGGGACTTTCTTGCCAATTGATGCTGCGCTTTATCTCCCTGACACGGACAGATAAATGAGCTGGGGGCGGCTTTGCAGTCAGCTGGAGCCTGACCCAAAGGCATTGTTGCCAGCTTTGGAAAGGCACACAATGGTAACCGGCAGTTACCGCCGTTGGGGCTGGGACCTGTCGCTTGAAAGGCTGTTAAGAAATCACGATGTAAACTCCCCCCTAGGGAGAATGTGGGAACAACGTTCAAATCTTACGAAGGAGGTGAAATCTGTGATAACGAAACCAGAAAAACCAGGGGCTTGTTGTTCGTTTGCTTTCTGCAGTGAGTTGAGTGCAGTGCTTCCGCTTGAAAGGGGCTGGTGAGGAGGTAGGATGGGTGGCATGGGAAGTGGGCAGTAGCACACAGCTTTTCTGGCTCAGATTAACCTTCCCTGTTGCAGTTTAAGAAACCTCAGTTATACTTACATAGAGCTCTTGTCATATGCTCTGTTCAGAGAGAGATAAGTGCACTTTGGTGAACAGTTTATTATTATTTTGTTGTTCTAGCTCCTAAATAAGCCCTCAGCATCAAAAACCCATAGTAGTAAATACAGTACAAACAGAAACAGGCTAATCTATGGATTTAGTGTATCGGAACAAAGGATCAGACTGTGAGCAGAAGGACAGTGCAGTGGTGTCAAATGTCGTCCTCATAAGGGAGTGCAAGAGGAGGGCAGTGAGAATTTGGCACATGCCGTAATGAATTGCTTTGGGGTTGAATCTACTGTATCCAGCAAGGTCTTGCATTAGTCCAAGGAGTTGATTTGCTCCTCAGATCCTGTGAAAGCTGTGGAAGTGATGGTGCTGAGGATGTTCAGCACCTTTGGGGAGGAATTTCAGCTTGTTCTTTACTTGAAGATTGTTTTCAGCTTATAGAACAGTACATTTCTCCTTGAACAGTAATCACTGTTCCAACTGTTAAATACAGAGCCGCTAGACACTTCCAAGTGTAACTTCCCTAGGAAGAAAAAAAAAAAAAAAGGTATTCAGAAACAGCTATTGCTTTCAGTTTTCATTTTAAATGCTTTTTTATTTTTTACTTTGCTTTTAAAGAGTACTCCAATATATGTGCCAGATACCTGTATATCAGCTTCTATGAACTTTGTTCAAGGCTCACAAGCATGTGTGACGTCTCTTTATTCTCCCTGCTTGTGAGTGCAGACTCACATCTTGAATACCTGTTAGTGGACCTTGTCACTTTTTCATTCACCCCAGAGGACATTGACAAAATCCCTTGCCTCTTCACAATATTGAGTCCTGTAACAGCCTGTGACCCCAAATACTTTTCTTGCTAATCCTGAACACCGCTGCACAGTGGCACAACCATCTTTTGGATTATGATGCCTAATTTGGGAGCTACAGCCATAGAAGCAAGTACTTTTTGAAGTGATGACTTACTGTTACGTCCAGCAACAGTCTCAGAGCTTTATTATCTCCAGCCATGATGATAGATCAAGGTTTTTTTCCTGTAATTATACTTCTGGGAATTCTATAGCTCCCACATGTCTCCTCAAAGTTCTTGCTAGCAGAGATCTGCACAGCTTTAGTGGACTGAAATTCCTTCCTCCATCTCTCCCTGGTTATTTTTCCTAATGTATAGCATACCCTCCTTTTCTAGCTTTTGCCACTCAACAAAAATATTGGTATTTTTTTTAAGCCCCTTACCAAACCCCTAAAAGAACGTGACGAAATGGATAAACAGATTTTTGCTGGGAAGGTCAGGTGGTGCAGAAAATCGAGTCCCTGATGTTCGCTTGGTCCTCAGCTGCAGTTCGCCAGCAGATGGCAGCAGATACGTGAGCTTCGCCTGGGATTCCGTGAATGCTGAAGGGCGGCAGCGCTTCATCCGAGCCATTCGTTTCCAGCCAGAAGAAACAATCTGTAAACAAGCAGTTGTGCAACTTGCAACAAGGAGAATAACCACGGAAATATTGCTGCAATCGGGACAGAAGAATTAAGTGGAGGCCGGAACAAAATCACTGCAGTGACTTGCACAGAATGGCACGAGAAGCATTTTGGTATAGTTGTTATTGTCCTTGTGGTGACAAAAAGAGACCTTTATTTGCAACTTGTAGCAAGTGAACAACATTCAGCGAGTCACGGTAAAGTTGAAACTGCCCTGGGTCAGCTTTGCCCCGTGTATGTTGACCCTTTGTCTTCTTCCTGGGAAGTTCAGGATGGGTATTTTCGCTAGAGGTGGTTTCTAGCCATTTATTTGTTTTTCTCCTGAGCTGTATAAGCTCTAGTTATTTTGTATTTAATATGGGCTGTTGATTACTGCTCTCTCTCATTCTTTTCTGTATGCTGCTCATTCAAATATCTTGTTGTGGTTGCAACTTCTCAACTTCTTCCTAACAACAGCTAAACTGAGAAAAAAAAAAAAAAGAGAGAGAGACACAGCATGAAGCAAAAGCTGCTAAACTGTGGTGTAATTTCCATAAGAAAATGTCTTTTCTCTTATAAGACAGTACTGATTAGCGCTGGGCAAACTATTTGTGGTAAATCACTGGATAATTTTTTGCTATTATTGTTTTCAGTTGTACCACCTCTACATTTTACTACCTTCCTGGAGGTTCAAAATTCTTCACACAAGCATTGTTTAATTCCGTCAGCAATTTCTGGGTAGCATTATCTTTGTGTTCATTTCTCCATCAATAAGTGGTCAATGACCAAAATTCTAAGAGTTGTCTGACTGGATACCAAAATTTATTTATATGCNCTTTTTATGGGTATAAAAATAGGGGTATTCAGTGCTTACCATATTCTGAGCCAAAACACCTTTATTGGTTAAACTTTTAGAACAGAAAGGCAAAGGCAGGAAATCAGTTACACTATTGTGCTGCTTCTTTAGCAGGAGAGCTTGCTCTGGAAAGCAGTGCAGAAAACAAGTGGGACTGGCTATACCTCTGACAGTGCTTATACCACATATCTGAGGACTTCAGTTGAAGTAGTCAGGATTCTGCTTTGGCCTTAGATCTTCATATTTTCTTGCAACTCTTAGAAATACCTAAATATTTCCTGTGCCTTTGGCAGATATGACTAACCAGAGTCCTTTTAGCTCCACTGGCATCAGTCAGTGGTGCTAGGGTATGTTGAGTTGAACTACATGTGTGGGGTACAAAGTCCTCCCAGTGTGATAACACTAGTCTCCTACAGCTGTGCTCTTAGCACAAGTGATGATCAATCAGTGCAGGAACAACTCAAATTTTACTTGGGAGTTTTCAGTCCATATCCTTTGGCAGGGACGTGTTTTGGGAAAGGCCTGGACATTAGTGGACCTCACTACTTAATTTGACAGAAATAGTACTGGAAGAGTCTTGAACATCAATGTCAGTGTCTCGAACATTGTAGTTAGACAGTACGGTAAATCTGCCTTCAAGGATCCTCATGTTTCATCAGAAATGCTATGGCCATCTGGAGACAAGCTTTGATTTAACATAAACTCACTGATCATTCAAATTTGTTCAAAAGCACTGATGGATCTATTTTTTTTTTTTTTACTGTCAAACTTGATGCCCAATCACATATTATCTGTTTGCACATTCTCGTTCTTAGGATAGATCAAGGAACATCTGCCCTCATAAAGTCTTCAAGAAAGGATGAAACCATTATACAGCTTAAACTCTCTCATGTATAGTGCATTTAATGTCTGAACTGCAGTTATCTTCTCATGTCTGATCATATCCATTTTATACTATTGGTGGTGCTTAGATATGCCACCATGGAACCACAGCCTAAATGCAGAAATGCAGCCATACGAGAAGTTGATGTCAGGTGCAAACTGCCAAGTCACACCTATGCTTGGACACATTTGCTTTCCCAAGACACACTCAGATTGACATGCACTGTTTCAAATATTGTGCTTAAAATGTGTGCATTTATTAATTGATATCAACTCTATCTTTAGTCATCCTTTTCTGGCCTGATGAGATATAAGGGAAGGAGATCAGAGGAGGTAGTCAGGTAAAAAATAGGAGGGAAAAGAGCAAATGCATCGAAGCTGAAAGCTGTCATTGGAGAAGATGCCTAGAAACACAGTAAACTGCCAGTGGGAATTAGAAGGTCCTTGCTGAACACAAAGAAGTGTTGATCTGAGCAGTACAGAGACTGGAAAATATGTTGACATAGCACCAAAGCAAGGGACATGTGTCTGGGGGAAACTTTCAGAGTTGTCTTGCTGCAGTGAAGTTTTGGATTCTGACCAAAAAGAATAAACTTACTTTTTGTGAAACACTGATCTGGATGAGAATACATTAGGAAATTATAAGTGTAGCTATGCATTTTGTTGGTGGAATTCAGTTTCTCTTCCAGTGCAGGTGTTTAGCTCTTGATAATCATAGTAATACTGAGGTATTATAACTCAGTACACTTTGTGCATTGTTTAATAATATGTGAAGGTTTCAGTATTACTGTTATAACATGAGCAGTTCAAACTTAGGGCAGCATGTAGAAATCCTCCTCAGCAGTGATAATTCATTCCTCTTCATGTGCTTTTACAGCATCCATTGTCTTAGTGCAAGTCTTAGTCTTAAAAGCATTCTAAGTGCTTTACAAAATATAAAAGGACATGGTCCCTGGCCTAAAGTGCTTTCTGCTTTAGTTCAGACATGACAGAAGATATGTGAGAAATAAGAGTGAGACAGTGCAGGGATGAGTGAGACTCAGAGCTCCTCTAAAGAGAGCACTCTAGTGTGATCTTGATACAACCTAAGCATTAAATTGTGTCCAGCTCCCACTCTCCTTTTTGAAGTTAGCTTATATTTTTTTTAGAAGCAATGGTTGTAAGACCATTAACTGGCACTAAAAGAGTTCTGAGTGATGACAGTTTCATTTTTTACTTTTGATAAGAGCTCCTGTGAGTCCCATCACAACTTGGGGCATTATAAAGAAATATGTATCAATTTATCTTAATATGCCGTACTTCAAATCAGAGTGATATACGTGCTGATTTAGAAGAGCTTCAGCAACTCCTGCAGAAGGGGCAGGGACCTCTGAGTTCTGGGGGATGGGCAGTTGATAAAATACATATTGCATACAGCATTTAACACCCAGTGTGGCCACAAAATAT
The DNA here is from genome assembly GCA_013399695.1 of Formicarius rufipectus. Taxonomy (NCBI): domain Eukaryota; kingdom Metazoa; phylum Chordata; class Aves; order Passeriformes; family Formicariidae; genus Formicarius; species Formicarius rufipectus. Next base: position 69,389 of record VXAU01000862.1, on the reverse strand, counting down.
GGTATTTCCTGAGCTGTACTCTGTTCACCTTTCTTATAAGGCCAGCAACTTGCAATCAGACTAGCAAAACCCCCAGTGGGTCTTTGCAAAACTGGTCTCAGCAGAAGGGAATGTTTAGCAGCATCTTCCACTGCTGAATTGAAGATAGCTGTGTTTTTCACAGAAGTTTTTTTCCTGGCAACACCACCTTCCTGAGAGACAGACAGAAAAGTAGAGTTTAAAAATCTTTGTTTACTTTTTAAAAAAAGTAGTCAATTGCCCTGGTGAGCTTCTGGGAATTATTGAGGCTCCATAGTGCAAAATTCACCAGTTTCCCAAGGAAACTGGCCAGCTTATCCATGTGATCATGGATCATGTTACACTGGCTCCACTGCTGTTACTGATCCTGAGGGTTAGGAAATACAGCACAGTTTTCCTCAGGTCTCTCTATCTGCACACTGAGATGGAAATGTGTCCTTTCTACTGGCCACGGAGTCTCTCTGTGATCAGAGAGAGGTAGAATAGCTTCCTTAGGCTGGAACTTTGGATTCAGGGACAGAGGTAACAGACAGACACATCTAACTTTCTGAAAACACTATACCATTTACTTCCTTTCATGCTTTTAAGCATACCTGCCTCTGTCCTCCTTGACCAGACAGTGCTAAATGTCTCTCATTTAGATGTGTTCAAACCAACACTCTAACACCTAGGACTTTCCAAGGGAGGATTTCAGAGGACCACATTCATGATGGCAGTGAGAGTTCTCATGAAGAGAGATTTACATCTTATAGTTATCAGCAAGTAGCTCTGTAAGGATGTTACATTGGATCACCAGGATCATTACATCTTCTTTCACTCTGACTTACAACACTCAGGCTGAATAAGGAGATTAATCAAAGCTGGGGTCCAACATGTTTGTCAAAATGCACTCAAAGTCTCACTATATGACTCTATATAGATTTTCACAAATCAGTGGCTCTGAACGTTATCCAGCATCACCCTGGCCTTTTCTGGCCAGCCCCAGGCTTTGCTTGTGCCGGCTTTGCTTGTGCCTGCTTTACAGGCTCTGTCCCTCACATCCAGTTAGTGGAAGGGTGTTGAGGCAATACTGAACCTATGTACAAATGAGATGGAATTTTTAGCAAGTGTTCTCCAACGTAAACTCATTCTCTCTTGTTTTTCTTGTTCCCCAGTCTAAAGTTAGGCTATTTCACCTCTCATTTTCTGTTATCTCATTTCCAGGTTGAACAAAGCTAAGGGAAGCTGTTCACCTTCCACTAATGCTGTCTCGCATGACACGTCTTTCAGTAAAATGGTGCTGGGAACTAAATTGCGGTGCTTAAAAAGGGAACTGAAGGATCAAAAAAATTTCCATTTAAAGTTGATAAATCACTAGATAAAATTAATTAAACTGTGAGTTGTGCATAACTCAGGGTATAGATTATGCAGTATGACAGACATTTTGTTATCTCTTCTCTGTCTTGCTGCCCTTTGGGCAATAATATCATCAAGCCCTGGAAGAACACTGTAACTCCAGGTACGCTCAAAGATAAGCTGAGAGGCTTTCGCCATTTAAACATCTTTAGGGTCCTAATACACTAACAAGAGATTTACATAGACCAAAATTTACATAAACTATCACTTATGAAGAAGTTCTCTTTCATTTGGGTGCCAAAATGTTACTTCTCTCTGAAAGTCAAGGAGTTGCACTAGTATTTAACACTATGGCTGCCACTTCCCCCAGAGCTCTGAAGTTACGTTTTGGGAAATTAGTAATGTGTCTTTGTGTAGTCTGCAATCTTTGCTTTGTTAAAGAGTATTAAAATATATGGAGTTTGATACTTTCTTTGGTGCAACATTAAACCAAGCATTTCTTCACTTTTAAAAGCTGACATTTTGACCTTTTTTACTGTATTAGAAAGCAATGATCAGCTCAGCTGATTGCAGGAGTTGTTTGCCTTCTATAAACTCAGATTAGCTGTTCCAGTAAGTTGCTATTATTGTATACTACTATAACCATTAACTACTAACTCCTTAACACAATGGATCTTTGTATTCTGAAGAAACTAGAATGCTTAGTGGGTCCAGTGCCCATTATTTAAAGGATATTAGACAAGGGTTTGTACCTGAGTTACAGAAAACATTAACCATCCAGAAATTCATCATGCATCATTCCCTTTAGTTACTGAGTCCTTGAAATATCCACTGATTTTTGACGTGATATGAAACATCTTTGCAATTTTCTCTCAGAGTTTTGCAGAACAACTTTTGAAGTGGGCGCTAATTGCTGGCTTTTGAGACTGAAGATCTTATGAAAGAGGATCCATAAGGACCAACTCTTTAGGTTAGGAGGCACACAGTATTTTCACTCCTGGAGGAAGGCTAGGAAGTCTTAGTCATTTCTTACTAAACAGAGTCATTGCTTTTTCTAAAGTAAGGGCCTGGCATGCTCTGCAGGTGACCCAAAAGCCCTGGTCCCTCAGTCATCTGAGGGTGGTGCGTTGCACTCATATTTTACTGGTGAAAGTAGTGTGACAGTTCCAGGCCTGGAGGGGCAACAATATATACATTTGAGTCTTAGCTCAACAAACATTCAGTAGGCAGCTGGAGAAAGGACCTTGATGCAAGAGGTGGGAAAGATTCCCGGATGCCAGGTTATTTATTGTCAAATATCAGATTTATAAAGGTGAAGGAAAATAACATTTCTACCTGTAAGCAATGTACCATTCATTTGTCCAGTAAGTGAAGGACTGTTTGTCTAAATGATGAATAATCTGAGCTGCTGTTTCTGAACTTAAAAATGTTACTTGTGAACATTAGTCATGAGGGTGACTACTGTTCTTGTTTGTGCCAATGTTTAGCAAGTCTTAAAAGATGTAGATTTAGTAAATGATCTCCAGACTTCAAGATTCTGCCCATTTCTACATCCAAAACTCACCGGCAAGAGGGAATAATTTATACCACTCTGAAGTAAAGAAACAACAGGGTGAAACCATTAAAGCAGTAGGACAAAGGCCTGGTTTTCTCTGGGGCTCAGGAAAGTATTCAGCTGATTTTGAAAGCTGCTTTAAATGGAAGGGACCGTTTATAACATACTGAACATATAATTTAGAAGAATTTAGACATATAGCACCATGTGTAGCTCAGTAACACGACCTGAATCATTTGAAGTTACAGCTGTAAAACTCAGAATCCAAGCCTGCAGACTGAACTTCTTTGAGGAATTAATATTCCCCAATTAGAGATCTCATTGCCCTCCTTGTGTTGTGAGCAGTTCCAGTCATTATTCTTTGCAGTTTTGTCAGCAGAACAATTTACCGCAGCCTGTCCATGTGTAGTGAATCTGTAATGAATTATGGAAATTTACTGCGAAAGCCTGACCTTTTCCAGTGTTTGTTTCAGGATTACCCAGTACCTCTGTTATCGTACGTTTTGATGGTCTAAGCAGAAAGTCGTAATTTCAAATATTGCTTAAGAAATTCAACTAAAAGTCTATCCAGACCCAAGAAAACTCATCCTTACAAAAAATTTATTTCCTGCAGCCTAATGTAATGCAAATGCTATGCTGGATAAACTGCTGGAGAACATAACAGGCTTTTCACCAAAGCAAGTAGAGCTATTGCAAACACCAGAATTATTTAAAGTTATCTATTGGTCAGATATACACCGCACAGAATGTGACAACCATTAATGAGGATTTCAAAAAAGCTCAGAAATGTGGCTCAGTTTACTCATATATACATAAAGGTAGTTATTGTCTAAACAGTTGTATTTGTGAAGTGCTTTGGCAAAGTATTGTAGTTTCTTGTCCCAGCCAGGGATAGTACAAAGATGGAGTAAGAATGAAAAAATTCATTTAAGTTTTATAACTATTACTTGTTATCCAGTATTGGTTGGATGACTATATGGTTGCTATGTCTTACAGCATCTTGTCAGCTTTTCCGTTCTCAAATCCATATGCTTTACACAATAAAGAGCAGGTTCCAAGAAATGTACTGAGCTCATTGCATCCAAACTCTCACAGCTATTCTACACTGAAATGATTTTGAAAAGCATAGCAGCCATGACTGGGAGTCAGAATGAGCCTAACCCAGTAAAACAAAATTCCAATTTGAGATGATTGTCATCATTTTAATTACTTTAAATAGCTAAAGCCAAAGCAAGGGAAAGTTTAATTCTGAAGAAGGCAGTTAATCTGGGAAAGGAATCCTCTGACTATCATTAACTTATCTGGCCTCTGATGAACATGGGGTTGAATATCTCAGCTGCTGACAAGATACAATGCTCCGGATATTTGAGGTCTAATATAAAGGCCTATCAATCCAGGGAGAAGTTTTGGATTACTCTTCTGAGATCTAATTCAATACCAAGTCAAGCTGGAACTACTTCCTAAACAAAACCATAGATATAGGCAGATAACAAAGGAGCATCTGTATTCTTTTAGGCAGGCAGAAAGGATGAAGACTTATTTCAGAAGACTTGAGATAATATCTAGTCCAAAGAATCAGAGTGTGTGTGCAGATGCATCCCCTTAAAATGATGACCACACTATTCCCTGATTTACTGACATAACTGCAATCCAATTTAAAATCCTTTGCACTGAAGCTGATTTAAGCACCTATACTTAAAAGGAGTCATAAAGGATTATAAATTTATCTCTTGGCCATTCTTTTCTTTCAGGTAAAGGGATAGTCTTCTTCAGCTTTAGGGTGCTCTGGTTGGACCATTAGTGCTTCTTACTCTGAGTGTCATGAGACGTTTAGAATGCTGTGAATTCAGACCTTAAAAAGAAGTAGAAGTTACAGAGATAGTAATGGGACAGGAGATGTAGAAACCTACAGCACCATCTGCACTGCAGACCTTTGTTGTTTTCAATATAGCTGTGTCAGTGCAACCCCTTGAGGTTAATGAACCATTCCCTGGTGCTGTTGTTATTCCAGTAACCCACAAGAGCAGTTTGCAGCACTGAAAGTCTTGTTTTGCCTCTTGGTGAAATCCATTTATGCAAGAGGTTTGTGCCAATGGTAGCATCACAAAAAATGATGCTGTCTTGGTATAGCGGGCTGGGTCATGTCCTATATTTAAACTTCCTCTTTGTAGAGCACATTTTATGTTTTAAACTTATAACAATTATGTGTTGAATATGGGAGAAGAAAGCAAATCAGAACCCACATACGTCTGCAGTCTAAACAAGATAAAAAATATTACAATATTGCAGTGAAACACACCTATCAAACTGGACAAGAGATGTATGCTTTTGTAGGGAGAGGAATAGATACACTACTTCACTTGCATGTTCCGGACAGATGGAGCTCGCTTAGCCCTGTAAGGTCATCCATCTAAGAGAAGGATACTCTAACCAAACCTACATCCTGAGGACCTCGCCGTCATCATCCAAGCTTGCTAGGCCCTGGCAGATGAACCTCAGGAGTAAAGGGTGGGGCCAGTTCTGCACACGCTGTGCCTCACCTAAAAAATCCACTGCACAGGCTCAGGGGTTCAGTCATCAGGGCACTTGAAGCAAGCGTGGGTAAAACCCACCCAAATCCTTGTTCACAAAGTCTAGCCATGATGATGACCTGTGTGGATGTGGAGAATTTCTGCCCTAAAGGATTTATAAATCAATAATTCCAGTTCAGTTTAAACAGAAGCTATTTACTAAGAAAAGCCTTTAGAAGACTGTTTCCTGTTACAGTCTGTAATGACTTCTACATTTTCTGACATGCTGGGAAAGGAATTTTCTGAAACAAAACAAGGCTTGATCTAAAAAACTACTGACCTCCTTGTATAAAAGCTGCTAGATACATTCATTTCCCAGTGACCAAGTTTTGTTTCACCTAGGACTGAAGTTCAGAGCTTCAAGGCTGCTGTCTGTGTTCCTGTTAGCAGAGGTTGTGTCAGGGGAGGCTTAGGTTGGTTATTAGAATGAAGTTCTTCACCCAGAGGGTGGTTGGGTGCTGGAACAGAGTCCCCAGGGTAGTGGTCACATCACCAAGCCTGACAGAGCTCAAGAAGCATTTGGACAATACTCAGGGGGACATGGTGTGACTCTTGGGGGTGCTCCTGTGCAGGGCTTAGGGTTAGACTCGGTCCATGTGGGTCCCCTCCAACTCAGCATATTCAGCAAATCTGTGAATTCCGCTAGATCGCAGAGAACTACTGTACAAGTCAGTCTGCATCGTCATGTTCCACCTTTGCTATCAACACCACCTGCAAATTCATTTAGTTCAGAGACAAGAAAGATCTTGTCTATGGTGGGGAGTGGGAGATTGTTCTGTAAGTAATTTTAAATGGCCTTAGTGTCACAGATTTTTTTTTAAACTTTTTTTTTTTTTTTTCCTTTTAAGAAGCTATCCCATGGTCTTTGTTTTTAGGAAATTCCTTTTCCTGAGCTTTGTCTTTACGTCCATACCAAAACGTGAATGTGAAATCTTAATAAAGCACTTTCCTTGCAGTTTATTTTCAAAAAGACTACATGAAAAATAGATTTTTGAAGAGATTTTAGCATTGAATTCCTGGAACTATTAAAATCTATAGCAACTCCTCATGAGTTGAATAAGTCCAAAATTTTAGCTAGGTAAGGAAGATACTACTGGGATCTTTTTCCCCTCTATGACCTTTTGAACTAACAGACACTTAAAAAATTCAACTACAGCACAGATTGTGTAGAACAGTATGGAGAACATCAACAAAGATCAAAGAACATCTTACTTGACTTCCAGTAAGAAGACATTTTGCTACCAGATGTTTTCATACTCTTTGCCAATGTACTTTGAGAGCTTGCTGAATATTGCTTACTTTAGTACAATCTAGCAATATATTTTATGAACTTCTGAAACACATTGTTCCTTTAACAAGCCTTAGGGCCTGTTTCAGAAGAGGTACAGTTCTATGAACTTACGACATTCAAGTTTTCCACTGAAGTGGTTATGCCTCAGCTCCTGTCACAGAAATACAGCCTGGCATATAAAGGTTAAGTCAGCTGTGCCTAACACAGTGGACTGTATGATATGTTGGTTCAGTATCTGTGAACTGGACCACTGAACTATCATCATAGGGTGGGTAATTTGGACTCCTTAGAGTAGGCATTTGTGCAGCCCAATGGCACAGCTGAATCCTTAAATGTGTGACAGTGTTGTCTCTACTGGTGCAACAAGGAAAATTACTACAGAAACACCAAACTCCTAAAAGCAATGTACCTCAAAAATGTTTTGCTATGGCTAAGACTGTAGGATCTAATGATTTATCGTAACCTCTTTGGAATGTTTTGCCTCAGGAACTGTTTTGGATGCCTCCTGTGAACAGGTGCTCTGTAGAAACTTTGTTCCAATTTTATGCCAAAGAATAAACACGCATTTTATTTTTGAGGTATTTTGATGCTTCTGCATCTATTCTTTAATAAAGTCAGAAAGTGTGGAGGAGACTGGAAGTTAAAAAGGCAGTATATAAACGTTTCTCTTTCATCACACTGTAAAAACACCAGTTTCAAATCAAGTTACAAATGATCCTTTGTGACAGATTATTAATTCAAATGTGCTTTCTCAACCCTATTAAACAGTCATCTTCCCTGGAGGAGGGGCTAGGCACAAGTCAAACGCACAGACCACAGTGACCCTGGTCGCTGCGTGGGAGTTGAAAACTCATCTGGTGGAGGGTTTGTGAATGACCTTTCTCTTTGTGCCGGGCTGCATCAGGCTGAACACCCATGTAATTCCCAAACCCCCTTAATCCAGTGCAGGTGAAGCAGTTGCTGCGCTGGAGGGGGCTGCAGGGAGCGGGAGCACCGCTAGGGGGCGAGCGCGGGAGGCGCTGCGCGGGACCCGCACGCCCTGCGGGCGCTGCTGGAAGTGACTCTGGGGTTCGTCTCAGCACCTCGGAAGTACCTTTTATTCCTGACAATATCTGTATAAATTCTTCATGAAGCTCTTCTCCCGTTCAGCTTTACAAAGAGGAGGCGATGAGTCTCAGCTTTCTGGAGCGTTTGGTTCCTGGAATTACACTTCTCAGGCATTCATTAGGAAACATCAGAACAATTGCAACATTTCCCCTGATGCTTTTGGAAGGATACAAAATATGAATACCATTAGTTTAAACAATTCTGTTATTGGATAATTGTATTGGTACCAGGTTTTATTGTCTTCTTGATACCACACATTATGAAGTCGAGTTGAAACACTAGGAAGAGGGAAGGAAAAAAGTAGCATGGTATCCTGTGAACACCAGCAGTATGATTGGCTTCTCTTTGTTTTCAGAAATAACCTAATGAAAGGCTCCCTCAAAAGCTAAATGCTTTTGTTGAACCCTTTCTCTGAAGCTATTTACCAACAAAGACTTCGGCCTACAAATCAACACAAAAACCTGAAGAAGAACACGGATAAAGGCAACAAATTTTCTGCCAATCCAGTGCTATAACCTCATATAACTTTTAATTTCTACATAACCAGGAGATGAGGGTTTTGCATCCCTAAAGGTCAGAATTTGGGTACTATCTGAAGTTCTATTTCTGATCCCTTCAGTTAGCACATACTAGGAAATGATAAATCTGTATAATTTGATAGTATGATTTTATTTGGGTTCTCATTAAATTAACTGAATGGTATTTTTACTTCTCTTTGTGAAATTGTTCTCTGCAGTTCAATGACTGCATTTATTTTATGTGGCCTCTGTGCAGAGTTTGTACTTCAGTTGTTTTTAGGCAACCTCTTAACACAACAGTAGCCCAAGCCTTATATTTTCCATCAAGCTCCTGACTACACTGTGAAAAAACCCCAAACTTCTACTAATGCTGACAGTAGTATCCATGTGCATTTTTCAGCTGGATATATTAACAGTCCCTGTAGATGTGAAGTTGCAAATTCAAAGCCAAAGTAACTATGCTGTCTCCATTATTTCTTCTTCTTTCCTCCTAATTCAGAGCGATGATGAACAGATACACTATGCTTCTTTTGATCGTTGATTTCCTGTCCTCAAAGGACCTCGTGAAATTGCCTCTCCTTCCCATTTCCAGATGGTCATTCAGAGGTTCAGCTGAATTAGGTTTTGAAAACATTATCTCGTTCTGTTCCCTGTGATTATGTTTTTATTACTTTTATGAGAAGGGCTTGCTGAAGCCTCTCAGATCTGAATACAGCCCGTTGTTGCCTGGGACTGGGATGGCACCACAACCGTCTTGTCCTTGTAACCCAGTAATTTTGCAGACAAATTGGTCATAAATGATCTAGAAATACAAAATTTATAAGAGTCTCTTTTTGCTCAGGGCAACTTTATCTTACCACATCTATCAGGATCTTCAGTTCTTCCTGTCTTCTACCTGCATGCTGCATCTTTGGTGTTGCCTTTGTTGCAGTATATTTAAAACATACATTTGGGTTATCCAATGGTTTGTTTTGCACACTGACTTGGTGAAAGTGCCAGCAGCAGCACCCAATAAATATTCCATTGCCAAAATGTCACCAACTATCAGTTTTCTGTTTCTTGTCTACAGAGATTTCCATAGAAATTATGAGATGGAGATCACAAGAACTGTCTTTTTTTAACAGGCCTCATTGATGTTCTTCAAATGTGGAGAAGTACAGAGACTTCTGTTTCTCAAAATATTTCCATGGCTCATGTTTTGATTAAAAATGTATGCATCTTATTAAATGCATGAGCTGCCTCACCAAGATGTGAAACTTGTGACCTACTTTGAAAACAGACCTACTGCAGTCTCCCAACTTCAGTTGAACTCTCTTTCTCATTATCTGCAGCAATTTCCTGAACTGTGTTGGAGTCTGCTTTGGATGTGACCTGCTGCCCATAGTAACTCTTGCTGTCATTCATCTTTATGTTGGCAATCTTCCATTTTATGCCAACATTCCTGAGAGAAAAACTGAAGAATGACACTGAATCATGTCAAGTCACTGTAATTCTTTCTCAGTTAAAGAGATTTATTTTGATAACCTGGGGCTCTGGACTCTGTGAAGCATCTGAATGACTGAATGCCTATGCTCCTCTGGCCTTTGGTAGTTAGATGATTTCATGAATCTCATACAGAGTTGAGCTCATTTATCTTTCTCTTCCTTGTGTTCAAGGTTTGGATTGCTCTGTGCTACTTTTCACTCCCGTAAAAATATTTCCATTTTTTTCTGTCATGTGCCATCAGAGTAAACTAATATTTATCAGAATAAACTGATAGATCTGATAAAAATATCAAAGTGCTTCTGGAGACAGCATAGTGCTGTCATCTACTGCCCTTATTATAACAATATGCCTATTAAAAGAGGTGCCTCCCTCCCTTCCCTTGGAAAGGGTGGTGTCTGCCTGCCTGCCTGCCTGTGTGCCTAGATGCTTGAGTGACTGCAGAGGTATTTCTTCAGGTCCAAATAAGCCATACCAGCAACACAGACTGTGAATGAGGCAAGAGGAAGCCTGGGGAGACATTTAACAGAATACAGGGAGACAGGAGAGAGAGGGGACGCGAGGAGTTAGGAGTGTACTGTGGATGAGAAAGCAGAAAAATGAAGGTGTTTTGTGGGAATATAATCAAAGAGAGAGAAGGATTAGGAGCTAATCAGAAATGGAGAGCTTTTTGGGTGAAAAAAGAGGGCCAGAAGTAGGTGCAAATCATTACAAGAACTGAGGGAAAGGAGTGGTCTGTAGAGGATGATGAGGTACAGGAATCATCAGCATACATGGGCAGAAAGAAGATCTGTGTTTCTGTCCTCTCCCTAGACAGGACATGGTACTGGAGACCCTGTCATCTCAGACAACTAAAGAAGAAAGAGTGCCCTTGTGTGCCTGTGTAGACTTAAAACTTGACTATGATACAATCATAAAGTGGGAAAGGGGGAGAACTTTCATTTTGTAAGTTTATTGTAAAAACTTGGTATGAAGTGATATATTTGCTTCCATCAGAAATTGGCAGCCACAGCCTGGTTTACTTCACAGTGCTTGTAACTTCTTGATGTGCATCTACAGGAGAAAGACATTTTCCAACTCTGTACCCTTTATGAGGTTACTTTAAATTAAATTCATTAGACTCTCCAAAGCTCATTAATGAAATTCTGCCATGCTTAACAGGGCCCCAAATACATTATGATATTAGCTATGATCTTTTGTTTAGGCTTTGCCTTCAGTTTAATCATAGGCTGTTTTGAGAAAAATAGCACTAGTTGAAGGGTTTATTTTGCTATTGAGAATAAAATCTGTCAGTTTTTTGATAAAAATTCTATATGTACTGTAAATTTTACTATCATAAATAAAATTTATTAATAAAAAACCCATGATGAACATAGCCTATAGTTGATAATATCCACCCCAACATAAAATTATTATGTTCTTGTAGGTAATTATTTCCAGTGAAAAACTCTGTCAGCAAAATGCAGAGGAGACAATAATTTGTCTCATTTGCAATAATAGTGCAGGTTTCATCATAGTCGTGTTATTCAAAGTTTTATCCACAGTATTGTTCAAGTATCCTGCTAGAAAAGAACCAATTTATTTGTGGAATAAGATGAAGTGTTTGGAAAATCTAATTTTCCTTACATATGCTTATAAATAATATATGTAAGAAAAAAATCAATGAAATCTATTATTTCCAGCAGCCATGTTTTGCATCCCATCACCTGGATTTCAAGGAAGCAATATTCAGCTTAATTCAGCTTAACATATATTTTATGAAGGTTTTCATTTTTCTGTTAAGAAAATGGGTTATTGGCAGTATAGTAAGTAATAAATCCATAGACTGAATGTATCTCCTAACATTCGTAGATAGGACATTTGTAAAGTTCACCCTCTAAATGCATGGTTCATAATTTATTTCAGGAAATAGAGTATTATATATTTGAGACATTTTGTCTGCAGTCATATCTGGACCATGTTTACTATGAGTTTGGCTTAAGAATGATGAAATCTTTAGAGTTTGATTGTGAAAGAAATTTACTTTTTAGCTCTCAAGTCAAGTGAGGAAACCCCTGAAACTGTGTTTCTGCTACTTCTTCAAAGTATCATTTAATGTACAAAACAGCAGTTTAGTTGACATCAAATTAAAGCAGTACTATGTTTTGCTTTTACCTCTTTAAAATTTAATTGTAAACAGAGTTCTGAAGAAAAATTAGATTGGAAGGAGACTTTTAAAAGTCCCTACATCAAATGGTTTAAGCTTTTTTGGTTTTGTTGGCTAAACCCCAGAAAATTTCAGGAGAATTAACCAATAAAGGTGCATTTGTTACTGTGAGAAAAGAATGTTATTCTGCTTATTAGAAGAAAAACAGCTGCACAGAGAAGTTTAGGTTTGGACTTGAAGTGGAGAAGGGTTTGTGTGTGTGTGTGTGAATCTCTAGTTCTTTAAGATACACCAAATAAGGGTTAATGTTATCTCTAGCCCCAAAGCTGCCTATTATCATCAGCTGGCCACTGATTTCCAGCTCACATCTGCTGAGTAGAAAGGATGTTAAAGCACTAAACTAAGAGATTAAAGCAGAAAAATCTAGTTGTGAAGATCATAATTGTGGCACACACATTTATCCCAAAGTAACAGAAGCAAAGAAATTCTTTGTAGTCTTGCAGCATGAATATGCTGTTCCTTCACTTGAGTAGCCAGTTATCTCCTGCTCTGTCCCACTCTCTGCTTTCAGTCACATTTTGCAACTCTGATTCTGATGGTTTTCCACATTTCCTGATCACAGCAGCCCTCCAAGCATGCTGCAGAGCTTCAGATCACTAAACCTGGGGACAATAGTGAGTGCCTTAGAAGAGGAAAATTTGAGGAAATGCTTTGTAAATTGATGCAAGAAAACAGACATTTCTGGGAGACAGACTTCAGATTGATATTCAGGTCTGGTCTGCGGTAAGCAGTGGCCATGTATTTGCTTGGGATGGAGAGTGAGAAAACACGTACTGTTGTGTTGCTGAAGTTGTTTTATTGCTTTCAGAGACAAAGCATAGTCAAAACCTTAGAAGTTGAACAGAAATGTTCCCTATGTAAAGGCACGCACAATTTTATCACAATCTGTGTTACCTAATAGTCCTATAAGTTGTTTGGGATATTACATAGATATTCAGATTGAATGACCAAATTTTCCCCAAGAGGCATAGAACAGGTTTGTGCAGACACACTGTATCTGACCCTACAGCACCAGCACTCATTTTGGGAAAGAAAAAAGATGATGCATTTTTCCAGTACAGCACAGGGTTGGAAGAGACTGTGGCCTTTCACCCTGACATTCTCAGCAAAAGTTGCACTTTGTGTAAGTGACTCATAGGACATGCCAGCTATGGTAGTTAGGAAACATGTTTGTGCCCTCTGGCTTCATTAGAAACCAATAACCAGATCAGTAAACAGACCACTTTTTTTGGCATTTTGGGTAAAGTCACTTTTTAAATGTTCTTCTGTATTTGGAAGAGGACATGACTCACTTAGCAGAGTAACATTATAAATGCTGGCTTGAAAGTGTCCCATAATAGCTCTTTTCATTGTGGGCTGACTGCTCGCAGGGGCTGGGAAGAGTACACCCTGCCACTCAGACCTGCTGTCCTTTTTTCCCTTGTTAAATCAATTCTTTGATGGTGGTGTGGAGACAGCTGCAAACTTAATGGGGCTAAACACCAGTTTTCTCTGATCAGATTCTTTGCCAGGGTCTTTGTGTATCAGCTCTCAGAACACCCACAGGAAAAGATCTCAGAACAACATGAGTTATAAATCACAGTTGCATGTTCTTGTGTTCTTTGTAATAGTTATGCTCTTATTGTTGCTTTAGAGCACTCTAATGAATTTTCCAAAGATGGAGAGAAGTAACTCCTTCTTTTCATTTTTTTCTCTATTTTTAGTTCAGGAATCACATAAAAATACAATTTCAAGATATAAAACAGTCTACAGGAAGTGTAGTGAAGTGAAGCTTTTTAATCAGACTCCTTTGCTGGCCGGTTTCTGAGCCAGTACAGTTTCTAGTTCCTATCTATGTTCCTGTGTTGCTGTAGATTGCAAAATTCTCTGGCTTTTCATGTGGAGGAGTGAGTCTCATCTGCACCTTGCTCTACCAATATATTTAAAGGCTTAGATTTAGAGAGCTGAGAACCTGAAATAGTTCCTAAGTGGCACTTTGTGGTCTTCACATTTGTAGTGGCATTTTCCTGCTCTGAAAACCTTTTCTTTTAAATTGCCTTTGAATTATCAGATTACTTTATTCAATTTATCTCATTAGGAAAACAGTTCTGAGAATGACCTTCAGTGACAAGACTAGAGAGCGTGGTGGAAAGCAATAGGCAAAATAAGCACAAAGGAGGGTCAATATTACCATGCATTTGAGGTGAGGAGTGCTAAGACCTGGAATTGAAACGCATGCTATGTACTGGAAATCAATAGTTATGCTAGAAGTACCACAAAGAACAGGGCTAAGTCAGTTTTCCATATCTAAACTAAATCCAATACAATTAGCAAACTTTAATTTGCATATTTTGTTCAAATGGCCAATACTGAAGAGAAGAAACAAATAGTTTCAGAAAATGCACACAAGTATGTATGTATGTGTAATTAAACTGTAGAACCTAATGAGAGAAACAAAAGAGCACTAATCATAAATGATTTGCAATATGTCAACATTGTGAATTAATTTTTAATAACACAGGTAAGATTTCCTGAGCAAACTTTCTTATGTAAGATTTGTATTCCCAAAGCGTGATATTTCCTAACCAGATCCACAGTGTTATTGATGATGATATGAATAACTAGTAAGCCATTTTGGGGAATATGGGAATAATACCTTTATGAAGAAAGAAATGATTTACTGTGTGCATGAATTTTGGAGGTTTTCTCTTCAACTCAGCTAGAGGTTTTTTTAAAGGTTCAGCTATCACCAAACTGCTATAACTGTTCCCACTGAGATTCAATACTGAAGGAAAAGAATGAATGTCATTTCTGATCTTCTGTTGCCTGTGTTTAGAACAGCTTTAATGATAAGCACAGAGCACTGCTGCTCATGATGTTGTAGCAGTAAGAAAAATAGGAAAATATTTGAGACACAAATATTTTTAAAAGTGTATCTCTCCTGATATTTACCTTGGGGATAGACATTATTGGAAATGTTTGGTTTAATTTGAATAGTCATTCAAGGAATGGCTTAAAATATTTCTGTATCAGAGGCCACACTTGTGTGAACTGTTTGCTTGAACAAAAACCACTTTATTTGAAAGGGGATATTATAGGTATATTGATATTTTCCATTGTCTGTTGAATCAAATTTCTTCTGTGAATCCTGATCAAAAATCAGAGATGGTTTGGATTGGAAGGGACCTTAAAGATCATCTAGTTTCAACACCCCTGTCATGGGCTGGGACACCGTCCACTAAATCAAGACTGCAGGTCCTTAAGGCATATTACAAGATAGCTTGAAGAATTGTGTAGTATGAAACCTGGGTAAGCGCTGAACAAATGCAAGATGCTTCAGAAAGTGTCTGAAGGGACTGTTCTGAGAGGACTTGAATTAACCTAGTCCTTATAAGGTTGCCTTCTCTTTGGTTCCTTTTCCCTTTGGCTGATACAGTTTTAGACATATTTTTAATTTTTAAATTAATCTGTTTGTCTTGTAGCTTGTAACTAAGTGCTACACTGAGTAGTTCCAAGGTATCTGTAGTATATTAAAAATCTGGATAAAGGTGATAAACTGGGCTTATATAAATACATAATCTTTACTGATTGTCTACACAAATCTGATTAAAAATCCTAGAATCCCCAAATGTTGTTTTGTATCTTGAATAAAACCTTCAAGCAAGAATACTATAAGTAATTTCAAGGTTAGGCATAAAACCATAATATATCTAGGATATATTCACACTTTTGTTGGCTCTTCGAATTACTGAGTTAGACATCTGTTTATACTGTTGTTTTTTGACTTAGTGAATATGCATCTTTACTAAATATCTACAGCCATAAGCATTTCTATATCAATAAATCCCCACCTTTTATATTACAATTAGGTCAATTGATAGTTCACTCTCATTAAGCTGAAACAACCTACACCTCTCTCTCTCCTAAAGATATACATCCAAAGAGTAAATTGCAATTTTGAGAAAAAAAAATATAAAGTATCAAGTGAGGAAACACAATATAATGAAGAAGGTATTAAAAAGTGCATAATCTATTCATATAATGTCGTTGAAAATGCAGGTCTCTAGTGTTAGGTTCTTGTTTGCTAGTTTGGTTCTTGGTTTTCTAGTGACATTTTGGTTACAAAGACTGAAATACAGTCTGCTGAAAATCAAACCCTGAATTTACTCAAGATTTGAATGAAAATTCTATTGGTAAAAATAAATGAGAACATGGTCTGAAAAGTTGGTTGAAAAAAATAATACTGTATAAAATGTCTCTTCCTTCTCTGGAGAAATATTGCTCAGATGAGGATGTGAGTTAAGTAATACCAAGTGCGTTGCAGAAGCTCAGAAAAGAGTAATTGATTCCAGCTGGGGTTAACTCTCAGGCTTGTTTTGAGTGAAACTCAAAGGTCTCAGACCAATGTGAAGCCAAAACATGCAATCTGTTTGCTCAGACCTAGAAGAACTGAAACTGCTGGTTCTCAACAGCTGTTTCACCCATCTTTCTCTGTTAGTGGTTTTGCTAACTGATAAACAAAAATGGAAACTAAATCTACTTGGGCTCTGTTTGTTTTTTCATCCATCCTAAATAATGTCTCTCTACTGATTTGCTTATTTCCCTCATGTTTGTACTTAGTAACATGTGCAGCAATCATGTAGGGAAAAAGACAATACATGGGGCAGGGTAGTGGATCAGCTGGGAACTAGCCTGTTGTTGAGTGACTAGGCACAGTGTGGTGCCTTCTGACACCGTTCTCACCGGGAACTGGGGCTGCTGACTAGACTGATGAAGGTCACTCCAGTTTGTTCCCAATCACGTGAAAGACTTTGACACTTGGTGTGTCACCTGCCACAAGACTACTTGTTTTGCCAACAGATGCTGAAGGAGAAACAAAGACCCTATAAACTAATTTATTGGAAAGCTGCTTATAACTGACTTTATTTTCCAGAGTAGTCAGCTAGGCCTTCACACACAGCTGGTTTGGGCATTACAAACTCCACAGTGTTCTGCTGTTTCACTTAGCCTTGCTGGTAACACATTTCATTCAGCTCTCTCACTCATTCCATGTTTGCTGGAGGCATGAACTCTGCCTTTTGAACTTGTCCTTAAACCCACCAGAAGGCAGTGTGAGCAGAGAACACTGAAAATGAAGCTTTCTTCATCACTAGAAACTGGCTGTAGCTTCAGTACATAGCAGCTCTTGTCTTGCTGCCTTTTATTTTGGAAGTGAGAACACAGCAGATGCCTGTCAGGAAAATGCTGCAGCTTATGACAGGAATTAATAAAACAATGAACACTGTGCTGGAGGCACTGAGCGTGATCTAGCTAACATGTTTGTCTGGGAAATCTTCTGTTTCACATCTAGAAGAGTTACATACCAAGCAGCAAACTTGTTTCTCTGTAAATTATAATTTTATTATGGGGGAACTGAATGAAAATCAAGTGAATGGCAACTTGTGCTTGTTAATGAACTTGCAGAACTTGGAATAACAGCAATCATGATTAGTTTTGACCCAGCAAAAAACCAGGTTACATGCCTGGTTTTCTTTTTTTGGAAGTTATTAAACATATTGTTAAAATTGTTGTCTGCTGCTACTGTAAGTATTCCCTATTTCACTCACCAAGATGTTGCATTTCATTGGGACAATAGTATTCTAGTACTAGCCCTTATTCTTAATTTTCATCTAGGTAGTGCCCATAGGCCACTATAAAGCTAAACTTACACAAAAACAGTAAGGAAGATCCATTCCCAAATGAAACATATATGCTTTTGAGATTAAAGCCTATGACAGCTGAGCAATTTATGATATTTTGCAGCAGGAAAACTGATCACAGAGTAAACCATTATAAAAAATGCCAAAAGTCATTATTGAACAGTGACAATTTGCTAATTAGTATTCATGTGATTAAAAGAAAACCCTCTTTTCCCATTTGATTACTCTGATGGTGAAGAACATCTGAAACAGAAACACTTATCACCACCAAAACTAGACTCCCTGAGGAAGTGTTTAACTGATTATACCTTCCCATGCCATCTAGTTTCTGTAAGAAAGGTCAGAAACAGCGAGATGTCCAGGAGATTACACGTTAAATTGAGCTATAAAAATATTTTGTTGTTGTTTAGGCATGAACTCTGTTCTGTAAACCAAGATACGTTGTCTCAACTCTTGGCAGCAAGGCAGCATTAGCGCTCCAGAATGAGCCAGTGGCAATGCTGTGACCAGGAGATCTCTCAGTGCTGGCTGAGCAGGGAGCCTGGCTTAGAGACACCTTCTGACTTTAGAGCAGCCATATGTGTGTTGTGATAAGGTATTGCTCTTCCATAGCCTTGTGGGTTCATACCTGGTAGTCTTCACCACACTTCCTTGGTCACCTACCAGATTTAAGAAAGATTTCCTGGCACACAGATGAACTAGTGAGATACTGAGAAACAATACCAAACTCCCAACCACTCACTTAAACAAAACCAAAAGAATCCTTTGAAATTGTCTGCAAAGGTTCTGTAGGCACTGGCATTATTTGCACATGCTTTTCTTGTTAATGGCCCCAATGAAGAAATACCTCGGTTTGTGGTGACCATTAATTTTAGGGGTGGGTGTGTGTGTGTGTAAATGAAAACACTTGCTTCTGGAGCTTCTTTATATCTATCTTAAAATATCTAAGATAGCCATTCAACCCTCCTTACTGAAATTGTGGGTTTTTTTCAGGTATTTTTACCATTCACGAAGACAAGCAGGATTTACAGTTCTTATGAGTATTAATTAATTGTTTATTGGCTCATCAGTCAAATAGGGAAGAGTTAGCCTGTGTTGCTCTTTGAAACTGTCTGGTCCTTACTGAGTTGCCATCTGCCAGTGCTCTACTTTCTTTCCTTAGCCTTATATATTGCTTCACAATTTTTCCTCTCACAAGCTTGAGTTGTTAACCATTACCACTTATTACTCAACAATTACATTTCTGCCTGTGTTTTTATCTTGTCTTTGTTGTTTTTTTTAAGCTTTAGCTCACATTCTTTTTAAAACCTTAACAACAATTTTACCAGTAAAATTAAACTGAGGTCATACAGCCTGGCTCCATCAAGCTGTACTTGGTATAATAGATGGCTGAACCTTGGGACCACAGGTTTCGGCTGCAGCAAGTTCTCTGTGGGCTTTGCAGAGCTGCCTGCACAGCAATATCTGATGATTAATTTTATAGTCCTGATGATTTCATACTTGCCCTGAACAAGATGCTTATAGGAACCTACCTATTTTTCAGTCTAGATAGGTCTACAGCACAGTTATCCTTTGAGTGTGGTGTGGTCAGCAGTGGTTATATACTTTCAGAAGGAAGATGTTCTATAGCTTTTAGCTTAACAGTGAGCGATTTAAAAAGCATCATAAAGAGAGTGTTGTTTGTTCTGCTGAAGATAACCTTCCATCTTCAGAAGGTGATCCTGAATTATGGTTGAAAAGATGAAGGAGGGTGTTATGTTCATGGCTGTGACATAGTAACGTTGCTAATATTAAAAAGGATAAAGAATTGCTCTTGGGATCAAAGAGATCAAAATGCCAGAGAATCAGAGAAAGTCCTGAACAGTGCAGTGGTAACTCATGAAGCTTGTCTTGCCTACACTCCTTTCCGGGAGAGATCAGAAAGCTACCTGGTAGTGATACAAAGCATAATGGAAGTGGGGAGGCAAGGGTGCTGGTGCTATACAATTTTGGAAAATTGAAATGAAAATGGATACATTTTATATCTTAATAAAGATAAGTCAGCAGTGGGCCATTCCAGCAATGAGGTTTAAACACTTGCTGAAGCTCTATTAACAGAACTGTGGCCAGTAGACTGAAGGATGGGATCATTTAGTGCTCATGAAGCTACTATATGGAGTGCCACGTCTGATTTTGGGCTCTACAGTACAAAAAGAATGCCAAGGAACTGTAGAGAGTCTGAAAAAGGTTCACTTGGATAGTCAGGAAGATGGTACATATGGCATGGAAAGGGTTACTGAAGAAAATGGGTTTTCCTAGCATGCAGGTGAGAAGGCAAGGGGACCCAGCTTGCTGTCTCCCACTACCTAGAGGAGAGGTATGGACAAGGCAGAGACAGGCTCCTTTTAGATGTACACAGTGAAAGGACAAGATGCCATGGCAGAAAGTTATAATAAGAGCAGTTTTGCCTAGATACACAGAAAGAAATGTGTACGCTGTTTAAAGAGAGAGAGATTTAAAGTACTGTAATAGGTTGCAAAGACAGGCTTCAGAAGAAGCTCCTTAGAGCTTTACAGAATGTGACTGTAGAAGTCACTAAGAAAACCAATTTACCACTTGAGTTAGGTCCCCTTTGAGTAAGAAGTTGGAAGAGAGTTCTTTAAAGATTTGTCCCAAGTTAAATTATTCCTATGATTCTCTGCTGGCACATTACATATCTTATCTCAGCTTCTTTTCATTTTGTGTCCCTGACTGAGCTGTTGAGCGGGAAGTTAAAAGGTAGTACACAATTCCTCAAATTGGACGGGCAAGAAACAATCTGAAATAAAACTAGTCCTTCAGACTGTCAGATTTCAAAGAGGTGGACTGATTCCAGCTTTTGAATCCTGCAGTCTGATTCAAGAAGCTCCTGTATCCATGTTGATGTATTTGAGTTCTTATAAATTAATACTGGCAACGTAGAATTAGATTATCTAATTAAAGTTTCATTTCACTCTGAGAAATTGCCTTGTTTTTTAAAGCCATCTGTGCTACAGAAGCACAGATGCTAAATGATTGAAAAAATAATTTTTGTCCTAACTTTGAGTTAAATCTTTACACTTCAGAATGTCTACTTGGACCAGTACTTGACCACCCTGACTCTCCCACTCCCATTGTAAAGCTGGGCACATCTCAAAAGATTTTCAGTAGATGATTTGAAAAACAGTTCCTCATATGCATGCTCACTGATGTGTTTTGCTATACACATGTAGTTTAAATTTATATTTTGCACTCTACAGAAGCAGACATTTTGTGGTGCAGATTTGACTGACAAGCCCATTTGACTGACAGGCCATGTCTCAGTCTGGAGTGAAGCAAATGCAGTGGGGTTCCAGAACAGTGTGTCAACATGTGTGGAGGGTTACTGGATGTGCTTGAACACCATGTTCCTGCCTGGCCTTTCAGTGCCTTTAGAAGAGATTGATGCTTTCATCTGATCCTTTTCCTATCACTGCCTCAAATGTAGTTAAAACTAAGAAATGAATATTCATGTCTTAGCATTTCAAACACAGCATAATTATGACAATATTAATTTTTCCTATCGTATGTGACTAACTTAAATACAAGAACTATTACATTTTAAAATAATATAATCTCAATATCAAGGTGATAGTCTTCACCTGTTTTCACATAATCCAGTTTTCTATTTAGAATACTTAACCTAATTTGCAGGTGTGATTTTAGCATGTGTGTTGAGAGAGGTACTAACTAGAACTAAACTCTCTGTCACCTGAATACATGAGTAAAATGTTACTGTAGACTATGTGTTCATACTTTCCCTGAATAAGATGCTTATTGGAACCTATGTATTTTCTGAATAGATCTGTTGTTCTGAACCCAGTGATAATTGCACATTGATTCTCTGAAATTCACACTTTACATGTGAGAATAAGATTTTAGCAGCTATGACGGTTTCTATTTGATCTTCTAAAGCCTAGAGAAAATTAACTTCCACTTAACAGGACTTTGCTCACTGGGAGGGATTTCACCTAAATGTAGAGATCTGAAATGAATCAGACACTGAAATGAATTAGCATATGCTGATTTTCTAGGTTCTCTTTCTAGTCACTATTAAGAGAAATGCACCTCCAGAAGCAGATTCAAATACCTGATCTGTATCTTCAGGAAGAATTCATCACACTATCTGAACACCTCCTCTTTATGCATAGCAAATTGTTTTCTTATCTGAAAAAGATCTATATTATTATTTCATTTGAGCATCTGTTTTTGTTTTCATCTTCAACAGCATCATCTCAGAAAGAGGAGATGAGTTTGCACCACTATAAACTAAAGACAAACGTTGTCCAAAACCTTATTTATTCACCTGTGGTAGTGCATGTCCCAACAGACTGCAAGTTCAGTCCCTTCACTGCACTGAATGGCAGACCCAGCCAGGCATGATACTGGCACACTTTAACTACTTACAGGAGGTAAAGGTTATTTAAAGATTCTTCCACAAGTTTAAATCACTATAGGCATATTTTCCATGCTTTTTTTTTTTTTTTTTTTTTTTTTTGTAAAGGAGCACAATGCTAGGAGTACCTAGTTTTACTTCCTTCCTGGAAGTCCCTCCTGCATTTTTGTTGGATGTGGGCTGGTGTCTGTCCCCAGGAAGCGGTTACACTGTCTGCATTAACCTCCTCTATAATGTGTACAGAAAGCTCTGGATGTGTCCAGCAATCCCATGTGTGTAATACCTACTCAGGAGCAGCCTGTGCTGAAGTCCTGACCAGCCTCCTGTCTCGACCCAACTCCTGTCACCCCTGCAATGTTCCTATATGGTTGTGTATGAAGATATGAACAGGGCAGTTCTGTGCATCAAAGGCTCATTCATAAGCCCTGTGGTTTGTCCTGTGGTCCAAGGATGATAACCTCAGAACACCAAGAAAGTAATCATTGGAAAGTAAAACCCAGAGGAAGGAATTCATTATGAACCGTGGAGTCTCTGGGTTGCTGATGTGTTATCTTTGCTTGTCATCCTGACTCACCAACATGACGAGTTTGTCTAAATGGCTGCAGTTAGGTTTGACTTTCCTTGTGCCCACAATCAGTCTCTCCAAAAGCACTCTCAGACAGCGTGAGAAAAGCGTGACCTGACTCATGCAGAGCATAGCTACTCCCAGGAAACTTGAGTGCTCCAAAATCTTACCCTAGCTGGGAGCACTGCTATTGTGTCAGAGCTGAGGGGTGCCAGGAGGGCCTGGAGCAATCCAGTGACGAGTTAATTAAAAGAAAACAAGTTACAGTTTCATCTCATTTGCTGAGGAAGATGGTTGACTCTGTTGCAGCAGGCTACCAGCGATCTGCTGTGCTGGGATGAAAGACCATCCTCTTCAATCACTCCCCGGCAGAGCAAAATTACCAGTGTTAGGAAAACTCATTTTGTGGCATTAATCAGAATGGATTAAAACGGAACAGTTTCTGAGCTGCCCTGCAAGAATAGCTGTGGGACATCAAAGAGAGCCTGTGATCCATAAAACCAGAAGACTGTCCTCTGCTTTGAAATACTGTAGTCAGCCAAACATTTATTGGCATGACATGCTAACTGCATTGTGCTTAAAAGCACTTGGGTGTTTAATCACTTGTGTCCTAGCTCTTCCATTGTAATTTAATCAGGTAAATAATCATCTGGTGTGTTCAGGTGCTTCTGTTGGAGGCATTTGATGATCCATTTAAAATCTTGGACTGCTTGATTTTAAGTGTTCAGTAATGATGGA
Source organism: Formicarius rufipectus (assembly GCA_013399695.1). Classification (NCBI taxonomy): domain Eukaryota; kingdom Metazoa; phylum Chordata; class Aves; order Passeriformes; family Formicariidae; genus Formicarius; species Formicarius rufipectus. The sequence continues at coordinate 45,894 of VXAU01000862.1, read as the reverse complement.
TAATGGACTACTACAGAGTCTACTCATTCCATTAGGAATAAGTCCACTGTTATATATGTTACGGCTGCACGCAGTCATTTTAAACAAGAAGGTTTCCCTGACTGCTTTAAAAAGTATTTATCTTCTCCTAAGGAAAAAAAAAAAAAAAAAAGCAGACTGTGTGTAAAATTGTGGCATTTTATAATTAAAAAATATTCTTGCCTTGAAAATCTGTTTCAGATAATGTATTTGAATTTGTTTTATAGCAACATATTTGACAGGAGGAAAAGGTTATCTTACAAATCCAAAAATCTGGATTGTCTGTGGAACTTGGAAAAAATACAAGATCTCTCATACTATTTTTGTTCCTGAAGAATGTATGTACAAGCTGGAGAAGCAGCAGATATATGTGATATGACTTTCAAATGCAAAGTGAGACAAATATGTGTCTGTTCAGACTCTTTTCCACTATATGTAATATTCCACATCTATAGTCATGTGTGTCATTGCTGAGTGGAAACCATTAATTTTTACTTAAGACACCCACATTAAAAGACTGTCATTAAAGCTGTCTCTTGCAAAAGTTCTTGGAATATATATTATACAGTTCTTTGAAAAATTCAGCTTCACGGTCAGTACCAATCAAAAAAACGATGAACCAACAAAATACAATGCTAAGAATTGCTAAGAAAGGAGTAAAGAATAAAACATTTTTATTCTATTGTATAAAAAAAATCTGTGCTTATACTGTGCAGAAGTCTGTTCTCCCTGGCTCAGCAATACTCAGTGTCATTGGAAAAGATCCAGAGGCAAGTCACAAGAATGATCGAAATTGTGCAGTGGTTTCTATGCAAGGAGCAAATAAATTAGGATTCTTCAGTCTGCAAAAATGAACAAACAAACAAAAGGAAAATACAACAGAAATGTATAAACTAATAAATGCCTTGAAGAGAATGGATAGAAATCTCTTGCTTATATGATAAGGTTTAGAACAAAGGAGGTGATGTTCCAGATGTTTCAAGTTTTCAAGTTTACCAAAATAGAAATCCATTAAGAGCTATTACATATGCGGGCACAAGTTCTGTCTCATGAAGCCCCTGAAGACTGGAAAGTGTTCTAATGAATTACTAGCATGTGTTTTCTGAGTTTCGTTTTACTTTTTGCTAGACATTCACTTTTGGCTAGAGCCAGGATATTGAACTAAATAAATATTCCTCTTGCCCCAGTACAGCTATTCTTACACATGACGATTTAAACTGCAGTTTTAAACCATGTGAACTTCAGTATGGAGCACACTTGAGGAAGGAGGAAAAGGGACAGCATAGCTAGATAGCCACGGCAAGACACTTGCAGTGCGCACTCTGTCCAAGGCAGTGCCATTGGGTAGGCTGGAATATCACCAGGTCTTTTGTCAAGTTCACAGTCATGTAAAAGACTTTTTTTTTCATCATTGAGAATCAGATATTTATGCTAGTAGAACTAAGACCATGTTAGGTCTTTGTTTATTTACATGAGTGGCAGAAACTAACATAGCTATTGATTACTGAATTACTATTTTAATTTTTCTAATAAATAATGCCCACTTCAAACTTCATCAGAAAACTTGCATGCTTCTGTGTTTTGCCATGACTCCTTTGCTTGCAGCATTGCATACAGAGTTTGGGTCACATATTCTGATTTGCAAGGAAGGACTTGAGACACAGGAGACATGTTTTCTGTCTTTTACTCCAGAGATTTACCTGCAGTGTCAGAGCAGCAGTTCTGTGAAAATGTCACAAGGTTCAGAATAATACTGGAAAGATGTTTGTGAACTCAACAAGATTTCATGGTTTGTTTGGTTTTATTGTCTCCATCCAATTAAGATCTGCACATGGTATGAAGAACTATGTCATGTAGGAGGCAAAGAAAAGGATCTTAGACAACCCTACGTAAGTTGATTAAAAAGTTCTTTCCCTTTGAACCAGGACTGAACTTCCAACTGCACAAGACTTGGAGACACATTCAAGCATCCGGTTTCAGGAATGCCAACCTATGCATCTCTCATACTGATTATTGCATTTAGAAATAGCCTCTATACAGCCCTTGTCAGGGTCCCTGGAAGACTTTTGTTTGCACTAGAACATTTTAGTACATCAGATGTTAATTTATGTTATGTTTTTGTCACATTAACTCACCCTGACCTGCACCCTTCCCTGTGAGTAGGTGGTGCAAGCAAGGTGGCTGTCACACCTCAAGCCTGAGATTTTTAAATCAAACTAACCCAACTTCACTGCTAAACCGTTGTACATATTCATGTGAAGCCATGGACCATTTTCTAACATTTGGGCTATGCTGTATTACTAAATCTAAAAAATATTTCCATAGTGCCAAGGAGGGTGAGACAGTCACTTCTGGAATTGTTTCTCTGGAAAATTGTACAGTATTTAGAGATTCATTTATCTGAGGTATCCCAGATGAAACTGCTTATGTTATGCCTTTCAAAGCATGGATGAAAACCTGCCTGTAATATCAAGATTAACATCTGTCCTATGTAACTGACTCTTTACAAACTGTGCCTTTATTATACATTTTTGCATCAGAACACAGGGTCAGTGACCCAATGTCTGCTTGTAGGAATGGCATGAATAGAACAGTGAAGGTCTCCCAGCTTCATCCAGGCCAGATTTTATATCTAATCAAGTCACATCACTTGTTACTGAAACCCCTTCTAGTGTGATGTAGCAGCTCAGTTTATACAGAAAAATGGATTACTTCAATTTCTGGAGCATTCAGTCAGACCTTTCCTTTGAGCATTCACCAGTATTAATGAAAAAATACTCAGTTTGCTTTTGTGGGACTGGAGTCTCCATTTTATCCTCAGGAAAAAAGAACACCTTTTAGTAGATATATTTTACTTCCCTTCCTCTGAGTCAGAATCATCCAAGGAAAGGATGAGTCAGTAAGCCAAAATGATTTTTGAAGAGATGACTACATCTTAAGAGGAATGAATTGTCACGGTAACCCTCCATCTCAAAGGTGGTTCCCTACAGAGGTATATGGAAGGGAGGAATACCACCCATGGACTTTGGACAGTGCCAACCCTGAAATACCCATATACTTTGCAGTGGCTGCTGTGACTGTAACTTGTGTAAGTGGCTCTGACCCCAAAGCAACATAAAAGAGTGACATCGGTGGCTGCTGCTCAGGCTGCTGTGTGAGAAAACTGCTCAGCAAGAAGCTGCCCCCCTGCTTAGGGTGGGCTTTGTAGCCAGCACTGAACTCTGAAATATCACAGTCCTATGGCTGCCAGGATCTAAGGTAGTCAGTTTTAGGTGGGTTCCTGCCAACCTCTATGTCTTGGTGAAGCAGGGCAGAGTTCTGTATCTGTAAGGCCTTTCTTTGCTCCAAGCATGCTGTGGCAGGCAGTGTTGAGTGCTGAGCAGGCAGATGCCCTTTGGAGTTAATGCTTTTCCGACACTGCTGTGTGCTGTAGGGAACTGCGTTCTGCTTCTGCAGTACACTTTTTGAAAGGTAATCCATTTTTGATCCCGGAGAAACCTGGGGGATTGTCCATAAAATAGGAAATTCTCCCACTTTAGGATAATTTTCACTATAGAAGGAATACATGCACAAATTTAAGAAGGGACCATTCACAGAAGCCTGAAGCATAGTCCTAAGTGAGGAAGGATGTGCAAGTGGCTCAAGATTTCTCAGAGGCAAGAAAAAAAGTTTATTTCTCCATCTGCTGCAAAATTTATGGATGTGCTGTAGAAATAATTTGGGCTGGGATTTTTGAAAGCACTGGCTGCCTAAGGACACAGAGTTAAGACTGCCATCCATGCAGAGTATCTTGAAGGGTGGTAGAAAGAAATTTGGTATGAGCAGCCATGGTGGTGAGAGTGGGGTACGAGGAAATGTGAGAGGACAGTAGAGCTCTGCTATCTTCTGTCTCACTCATATATGTGGGCTGAAGGCTCGCCATGGATTTGCAAAGACTCACTGAGGCTAGCACAATTCTAGAACAGAGGGGGTCACAGGGAGGAGAGGAGGAACAGAGAAAGGTCGCGTGGATACTTCTTAGAACAGTCTCCCAAATGGTAGTGTTTCTCAGTGAGAGTCTGTCAGAAAGTTCAGTGCTTGTTAAAATGTCAGACATCCCACTACAGTCGAAAGTTTTCAGGAATCTTACCCATACCATTCATTACTTCAGAGTGCTGCCCACAATGCCTATGTTAAAGATTTTTCTTCCTTTTTAGAAATACACAAAACAGCTGTGCAGCATCCTCCCAACCTGTGCCTGGGGAGCTGATTAAACAGTCATCTCTCAAGTAGCACTTATGAAAAGTGAGGACTTAACTGGGATGATTTCTATGGATAGGTATAGTAAAAGCATACTAAGGTTTATTGGCAGTGCTGAAAGGATGAAGTGCAACTCAATAAAGGAGCTTGGTCAGTGCATGAACTGGTAAATGAATAATCAGTGGCACCTTTTAATAAACGAACTATTTGAGTAGGAGAAAAATGATACTGAAACACATTTAACCACAACATTTTCAGGAACATTGCATGCCTCCTTCAAAAATAATTTATAGACTTCTTGATTCTGATATTTATTCACATAAAAGCGCAGTAAATATTTTGGTCTCTTGAAATCTGAAAACATATTTCTGTATTTTCCATGTGCTAGCCTAGGCTTTTGCTGCATGTCACTCATGCCAATTCCAATAAGCTGAGGTACTGAAGAGGGTATTTCTTCTTTACCTCCCTGGAAACAGAAGTAGTGCTTAAAAATGCCCTGGCAATTCGGTGTATGACTCCTATTTTAACCCACAAACAAAGCACTCCACAGCTGCTTGGATGACAAACCATGAGGAATTGCAGCATGTGATTGCCTGATACATCTGCTCAACAAGTGTTTTATCCAGTTTGCTAGAAATGATGGCTCCAGTTGCAGGTTGCAGGGAGTGGGGCATAAGAGCTCTTGCAATACAAGCAAGCAGAGCTAAGGAACTCCATGAGTTCACTTGCCTGGAGAATGGGGTGTCATGTCTTCTGAGACCTCACCCACCAGCTGGGATTTGGACCAGATCGATCTGCCACCAAACAAACTGGCTTCTTTGCACCAGAACTATTCTCTGGGACTTCAAAATCTTCCTGTTTGGGACTTTAACTGAAGCAAATTTAAAGCTTTTCAGCTTTTGTTGTTTTTGGTTTTTTTTGGTTTTGTTTTGGTTTGGTTTGGTTTTTTGTTTGTTTGTTTTTTGTTTTGTTTGGTTTTTTGTTGTTGTTTTTGTTTTTTGTTTTGTTTTGTTTTTTGTTTTGTTTTGTTTTTTGTTTTGTTTTGTTTTGTTTTTCAAAACGCATTTCTTAGGACAAAACCCTTATTAATATTCCTCTGTTCAGGTGCTCTGTTATTGCAGGCAGGATTTCAGGCTTCAGACTGAATGCATTTGGAGGCAGGAGCAACAGTGGCTCCCTTACACTGGGGCCAGAACACACCAGTGCAGAGCACAGTCAAAGGGAGCTTGTGGTGCCATAGATTCTCTTTTTGGAAAATGCACAACTGAGACATAACACAGTGTGTTTCTGCATGCACAACTACACAACCATCCCTATCTAGGTGGGAAAGTAGCCTATTTCTCACTTCAGTGGATACAACGTCCTGTTTTGAGAGGAACAAAAGTATAATTTAATGCAGCTTTCTCTGTAACCTGAAATTTTCAGAGGAAAGATTGTAAATGGGCACACTCAAGTGTCTCAATTCTGTTGTAAAATGAAATGTAGAAACAACAGCAAGATATGGAAATTTTGTACTTAAATTCCTCTTATTCCTCTGATAGAAAGCATCAGCTCTCATAGTCTATTAAGTATAGTACAGGGACATTGGTCTTTAAAAACAGAAAATTAAGATTTTTTTTAATTACTTGCAAGTTAGAAGAATTTGCAGAGCCAGTCTTAAAAAAGACAAAGATTGTGTGATTGATCTTGTTGGCCCAAGACAATGTTATTTGCAGAAGCACCTGTACTGAAGAAACCCAGACAAATTACAGAAGAGAAAAAAAATCTGACAAACATCTTTCCCTTACTCTGGAATTGTCTGTGAATTTATTATATTTGTTCTCCATTTAAAATTTATTTGCTTAGTGATTTCTGAAGATAATATTTCTTTTTATGCTTTGTTAATCACAAGAATTCATTGCATCAGTGGCTCCCAGAATCTTTTGGGTGAGCCTCCCACCCACACTCTCATCTCCTTCCCTGCCCACTCCATTCCCAACAGCACTGTAGGTCTGACAGATGAAAGAAGGGGGAGATTTGTATCATAAATGATCTGGCAGCATTTCTTTTTGCTGTCTTCTGTCACTCCCTGCCCCTTTGCTATTACCTGGGATCTAGAAGGGAATCTGACAGCATTGTTGGGGCCTCCATGCTTTCCATCCTCTAGTGCAGTGGGAGGCAGTGCATGTCTCAGACTCCCTGCTTTGCTGTTCCTGAATCCAACTTTCACCCAGTGCTCAGTGCGGAGGAGTCAATCTGCCTGAGGGAATATGGGGTATATTCTGGTTTAGAGTGGTTTATAAGGCTACCTGTCCTACTGATGCTGTATGACCAGCATCTTGGCACAGCTGAACTGTGTAGAGAACACAGTACATGCATGTTTTTTGCCACTTAGGTGTATTTTATTCTCTTACCTAATTCCTGATCATAACTCTTAAAACTTGGGTTCCTGTAAAGCAGTCTGAAAAGTATTCTCTGCACAAATCCATTATTCCATGGCTGCATATGTCTGGGACCTAGACATTTGAATTTATTTTGCTTGTGACTGGTAGGGAAGTTATTTCGTCTTCGTTAAAGTTGGGTACTCATTTTAAAATTAGTACAGTGCTTCCTGGTTTCTTCCCTTTGCCTGGCACATCTCCTTAGCTTATAAAGTTTTTATGGTTTGGGGATTGTCTCTTGCCTTCCATTTTGCTAACACTACCAAGCCAAATCTGGATAGGAATTTCTAAGGGCGATCATAGTACAAGTATTAGAGTAGTAGTCACAGCAAATTAATTTTTTAAGTAGTAGTCACAACAAGAGTAGCAGAAACAGAACATAACAGGAAAACACACCTCTAATCTGTATATGTGTAAGTCAAAATGGCTGAATAGCTTTTTGCAGGGTTTGTGCAGGTTGAACTCAGATATTATACTTCAGCCAGACTATGGAGTGAATCAGATAATGGTTGGGGATGGTACGAACACTGTATTAACGAATTATGCTGTTGGGTGGTTATGTAGAAAAGGATTACCAGTCTCATGAATTGTATCCAGTGTGATTGATTTCCTGACTGTTTAATGTGAAGTCCCTGATTAGTCAGCCTCCCAGATGTTTTTTCTCTCCTCTTACATTCCTATTTAGATATGCATTATCTGTTTCTTTTCATATGACTTTTTCCATTTATATTTTCTTCAGCAATGAATTCTTTTCTCCTCCCACCTCCTTTTAATTCATTCCCAAGTTTAAATGACAAATAAAAAATGCTAGATTTGAAAACTCTGGCAAGCTGCTAGAGGATTGCCAAAAACCAAAGTGCACAATGTCTTCCCCACACTATGAGGCACTGGAAGATAACTGCTAATAATCTACCATTTATAAGATGCACACAGGTCATAATTCTAAAAACTTTAATACCTCTGCATGACTTTATTTTCCTGGCTAATTTCAGTGGAGTAAATGAAAGCATACACAGAAGTAAAGTATCCCAGACTAAACTTACACAGAGGGCGTGTCTGTATTAGACTAAAGCAGGGAAAAGTCATGGGCTCACACACAGGGTCCTGGTTGTCTTTATTGGCAGCTTGTTAGATATGGGTCAGACCAGACCAGCCAGGACTTGTTCTGCACCCAGGAAGTATGGATGAAGCTCCTTGTGGGAAGCTAAGAAAGCTTAATAGTGTGGATGTGGCCAAACTAAGCCTTCATGGCAAGAGACCAAGCTCTGCCACTGTTTACTGTACTCAGACAGAAGTATTCAGATAGGCCTCTGCTATGTAAGAGGATGCTGCAAGGACCACAGGATCCACCAAGTTCTGTTTCCACAGTTAGATCAGATGTCTGTGACGGTTTTCATAACTCTGCCTGTCCTGAGTAGTTGAAATTATGCTCTGCTTAGGTACAATTTCANTTTTCCCTGAGCTTTCTGGACCATTTTGGAACTGTCCTGCTCTTTGTCCTCATTCCTTCCTGCACACAGGCTTCATAAAGTCCAGAAGCCCCAGCTAGTTCCCTGAGTGTGTCTTCTCCTGCTGATTTTCCAGCTCATATATAGAGAGCAATCAGGCCTCTTGGTACAGTGCAAAATTTCAGATATATTTTGTAGTGCAAGGCAATAGGGCTGAGCTGTGGGGATTAGGTTAGCAGTGACAATTCTGTCTCACTTCTCAGGAAAAGAATGGACAAACTGTTCTCTTTGCTAAAACTATTTATGACCTAATGCCTGTTTACAGAGTGGATGTTTTCTTTTTCTGTTCCACCTTTCCTGGAAGTGGTATAAAGAGTGATATTCATTAATTCTCTTCAACAGATACAAAAAATTAAAGGTTCTTATTACAGGAAGAAGTACACTTATGGAGTGACAGGACTTATTAATTACCTTCCTGTAACATACTGAATTCTTAACAGTTTGGAAAATACAGCACTTAGATGCTGAAAAAAATACCATTAAGGTTAGGGTCTTTATAAAAAGTGCATGCAAAATAAATCTGTAAGAAAGAGACTTGCAGAAGTAGAGCCTAGAATTGCTCTTCTGAGTTAATAGAGAACAAAACTGGGCATTTGAGAGCAGTGAAAGACCTGGCTCAATACTTCAGCATCTCAGTTGCTTAGTGTTTGAGATACATTTACCTGCAACGCCGGTTTCGTTTGTTGCCAAACAATTTCAAAATCCAATGTGAGCCATGCTCTGAAATGAGGCTGTGGCCCCAGAAGTAGGGTCATTTCTGGGTACTTAGGAAGATCTCTAATAGCTGCTCTGGCTGCATAAACTTAGCAAGAGTCTGAAGAGTCTGAACCTTTTTAAATTACTTCCCTGCGGAGAGATCAAGCCATCAACCGTGTTTTAATCCTCTCCCTTACTCCATGAGCTTTTTGCTCTGTTAAAAGGCCAATAGAGGCAGAAGTATTATGAAGAGGTCATATATTCTCTCACAGATATTAACGTAATGAGTTGGAAAACAATCTATGACACTAAGAAAGACACTTTTCTGAAGACAGTTTGAATCCAAACCCACAAAGACTCAATGCTAGGGTCTGAAGGTCATCTGTTTATATTATTTAGTACTTACATACTGTTCATCATTATTTTATTTTCTTTATTCCTTTTCTCACATCGGATCACTTGGATAAAGTGATGAAGATTTCCTTGTAATGCAGTGTGTTGATAGTAGTCTGTTAGTTTTACTGACATATAGTTCCAGCCATGCACATTAAAATAGAAGCCAAAAGGCAGTAATAAACTAAGACCATACAGAGAACGTCTAAAGGAGTTAGGAAAACTTTTTATGGAAGTCTTGGTCCCTTTTGATATCAACAGGCAGGCGTACAAGAGTCTTCCTAGTGAAAAAATTACGAGATCATGGCTGCATGAATAACTAAGAAGGAAATTAAAACAAGGCATAAACGAATACTACAATTGGCAAGATATTTCTAAGAACTGGTAATATAGAGGAAGAGATAGTAACTTAGCATAGTGTATAATAGGATAAAATTAGCTGCGTTTTTAAAAATCATATGGTACTAAGAAAAATGCCTTAACTATAATTAATTTTTTTCTATTTTGTATAATTTGCAGTGCTTCCTACAGAAAGGATAGAATTTGTATGCCTCTTAGTGGTGTCTTTGACGTGACTGATATATTTCTTACGTGGGTTTTTTGTTTCCTTTCATTGTCTCCCCTGATAATCAGTCAGTGGTGGCAAAAACACTGTCATTGTTGTTCTTTTAAAGAATTGTTACATAAAATGCAATAGAGGAACTCTAAATTGTTGCATGAAACTGCATGTTGTTTGAAAGCTCAAAACTTCATTTTTTTACAGAAGACAAGCTCTTAAATACCTGGACTGTTAGCACATACCCAATTCACAAACCATGAATTTACCAACACACATTATACATGGAAGTTTCCTTCCATAGTGCAGCCAATTCTAAGCAACCAAACAAACAAATTTCAGGCTGGCAAACAGTGTTAGTTTCCTCCCTATTTAATCCAAAGCACTAAAGTGCCTTTATAATGTACTGAAAGCAACACAGTGAAATAAGAGGAACATTTTCAAGAAGAGAATATATTAACATCTGCCCCAGGAAATCACAATTTGGGATTATCAAATTGGAATGACACCCAATTTTCACCCAAAAATGATTTATTGATCTGATTCTTATGAAGCTTTCAGCTAAAAGAATCCAAGAACCTGTGAAGCACCATTTGCAAGAAATTCTGGGTGCTGTTTGTGTATATTCAAAGAATAAGACTATTTGCTTAAATAAAGCTTAAAATTTACTTTCTCTGAAAACAAAACCAACCAAACAAAAATAATACTAAACCAAACAAAAAACCCCAAACCATTAAAATTCTGTGAGAACATGAGTAGAACCTGATCTCCTAGAGCATGTGGTTTCAAGATTTAGTCCATCAAAGGATATTAATTACTCTCCCAAGGGCAGCCCTGCCTGAGAAGGCTAACAAGTTTTCAGAAGAAACACTCATTAGTGATGAGATTGGATTCCTCATCAAGGCACCTTTTTTCCCCACCTAATTGCTAATGGACTCATAAAAATCCCATTTGAGCCCACTGAATCTTTGTAATACTGTAGAAAATAGTTTGGAGTGTCAATATTACAATATGACCCATGTTACTTGTTTTTGGCTGCCACAGTGTAAGTCAGTGAACAAATCAATTACATTTTCTGTTAAGATCACCTCAATGCAAATGCAACTTGTATCCTGGACTCCCCGCTCTCCTTACTTTGCAGAGCGTTCCTGCAGAGGGGTTTACTGTGGGCCTTGTGGGTCTCACAGCAACCCAACACAAGAGGCAGACTCAGAGGATTGGAAGGACCCCTAGAGAAAAGCTGGCAAAGAGAGACTTGTGTTTTGGTGTAAGCAGCTAGGAGTAACTCGATACTGTGGTGATAGGGATAGTAAAAACTCCTGGATAAAGACAATGCTGGCTGTTAAAGATAAAAACATTGACAAGTACTGCCTTGGATTAACGCTTCAGGTTGTAGTCAAATGTTCTTCCTAGAACATGTCTACTGGCTGAAGAGATTTTTATTTCCACCTGCTTCTTGTTGCTTCTGTGATCACTCCCTATTCCATTTTCAGTAAAATGATCAGGGTTAAACATTTCATGCAATTTAGATCATTTTGATGGAGACAGGTCAGACAATCTTTACATAAGGGTACCTGATACCAGCTATGTGGGAGACAGCCTCCATCAGGATGAGAGTGATCAGCTGGGCATGGGGCAGCACACAGGTCAGAAGAAGACTTGGGTCCACAGCTTCAGATGCACTGGTGTAAGGCTATTATCTATTCAAGAACCCTGTCTTTAAATATTAGTAACTCTGATAAAGAATTGTTATAACTTTCCCTTTGCAGGTTGAAAGTACTTAGAAAAAACCGCAGAGTTTAAAACAGAATGTCTGAAATCCCACCACATACGAAATTTCCCACTGTGCAAAGAAAAAAATACAAGACCTTGATGGAGCAAAACACATTGGCATGCATCTGATGACTCTAAATACGTGAATAATCCCATTTCATGCCATAGATTTACTCTTTAAAGGATAGGCTCATATGACTTTTAAGACAGGACAGAATAAGCCATGCCATCATGGGTATGTCTGAAGATGATATCCCTGCTGCAGTAAATATGTGTAGCACATCCATTGGAGACACTCACAGAAGACCCCACTGCAAAGCAGCTTCTCAGCCTGCCTGAAAACTAAATGTGGGAGATAAAAATCATTTATGATAGAAATACGGAATTTCTTTCCTTTTCTCTGCCAAGTTTTGACTTTTCATGTGATTGATATGTTGGAATTTCAGTCTTTCATGACTTTGAAGAACAGGAAAGAATACTAGTTTCCCACAGGGTGTACCTGGATTGTTAAGAAATGCTAAGCAATGCTGTGGACAAAATAAGATGTTTAGTGATGACTAAAAAGTTGGGAAAAGTATGTCCACCATAGCCACAAAAAGAACTTGGAATTTGGTAAGCTGTTGTTCCATCCACCTTAGACTGTTTCCTTATTAAATATTCCAGATATTAGAAGTGTTCCACTGGCAGTTTAATTACTGATGTGGTATAGGGCAGGTCAGAAAACACAGCATTCACAAAGACAATTGTGAAAGTGATGCACGATCCACTTCAGCTTTTCACCATTGCTAGTGTTGGTGAGGATATACAGGGAAATGGGTATCATAGCAGTACATGAAAAGGTAGATAAACTCACATGTTTTGTTTGCTTTGCCCTGAAAAATGGCTAAAATTTCCATTGCTCAAGTGCCCACCTTCAACTGCACAATTGCTTTTGGCAGGAACTCCGGGAAGTTTTAATGGAAAAAGTCTAGCATAGCTGCAAGATCAAGAGGTGAATGTCTATCTGCTCTCTCTGCAGATAACCGAAAACATGTTCCCAATACTTTTCTTGAGTATTGTTATTATTGCTTGCCTAAGTGGAAAAGTAAAATAATGGCCATTAACATAAATTGGCTGTATATTGTAGTGAAACAAATTCCAGATTTTGGGTTCCTGCCTTTTCCAAGTTAATATTCCACAAAGGTGAGACAGTAACTTCTATCAGGAAGTGAAATCATTTATAATCTTAGGATATAGTTAATCTTCCTTTTTTTTTTTTCTTCCCCTGAGTTTCCATGGAAAAAACATAGATATTGAAAAAGTTAAAAAAGAAAATGAGATTTTGGGAAGCAAACTACATAAAAGAAAAGTAGTTTTAAAGTAGTTAGTAATTTAATCAGTTTTAATGACTAATCAGAGGAGTTTTTTTAAATCTAGAACAGAGATGAAAGGCTATTGAGGGACTTGCAGGTGATTATACTTTTCTTATCTCTTATTATACTTGTAAGCAACTTTTTCATAGTTCCAGTTGGGACAATAAAATATGATTATGTTACAGGTGAGAGTGTCTTTTTATATGTTATAGCAGCAGTGTAGAGAAATCACAAGTATCTCACTTCCACTCAAAAATTGCCAGAATATCTGAGCTCTACAAGTTATCATTTTGAGCTGCACTTTTAACTCAGTTAGGATGAAATCTCCATCCATCAGGGTGCTATAGCTCAATTATTAATCATGTGCATTTTAATAATTTTAATTTTTTGAATTTACATATATGGATAGTAATCAACAACAGAAAAATATCGAGAGTGTAAATGGTGTTTTGAAATGTATTGCAGAAGAATATCCAGTGATTAAGGCATGGTACTTCTTTATGCACTCATATTTTGAAGGGACCAGACAAACCCTTTGTGCCCTGTCTGGTGCTAATAGACACTCTGGTGGACTATTTTGCTCTCAAGGCCCAGAACTTCTGCTTTTTTTTTTCCTCAGTGTTTTTATGCCATTGAAATTCTTGCACCTGACAGTCCTCGAGTGAGCATAATCCAAGACACACCACACTTCCTGACAGCCTCTTTTAACAGGCATTCCAATGCCTTCTTCATACTTCATCTTTCATGCTGCCTTAATCATCTTCCCTTGAAAGAGAAATGATACTGCTCACCTACGGCATTTCTAAATATACACTTCTTTGTTTAAATTCTCCCTTTTTGAGATTGACAGTGAATTTCTAGGGAGGTAACTGAGCTCTAGTTATGTAAGTTTTGTGTTACTTTTTGGGAGGTTTGATTGGGGATTTTTTAGGACTTTTGCAGTTACATAACTTTCTGTTATTTTTAGGGATTTTGCTTTTACTCTTGTGGGAATTTTACAGGCTATCTGCCCATTCTGTTTGGCAGTTATAATGATATAGTGTTACAAAAAGTACCCTAATACAGTGTTTGGAAACTGCACAGTATCAATCACTTCTGTTTATAAAAGAAGTCCATGTAATATTTCTTAAGGAATCAGCATCAAAACTGATACTAGGAAGATTTGCCTGGTTGCCTGGTGTCAGCTAAACTTCAGTTGTATTGTTGTACTGCATGAGGCAGTACTCAGATGTGTACCATTCCTGTGTCACATTGTTTTCACGGCACTAGTACCATGAAGGGATACAAATGTACAGCTTCTATACACACTTTGGGCTTTGTGAAGTTGTTCCAAGAGCATGTTGAGCTACCAAAACCTATCACTGTCTGATGAAAGAAGTGGTCCCTTCCTGCCTTCCTGGATGCTCATTTCTGCTCCAGGGTTGCCTAAACACTGAGCTAGCACAGTGGCCTTAAATTGAAGTAGACCAATGAAACACTCTAGGTAAAATGAAACTGTCAAAAAGCTGTTTGGGAGCAACTTTGGTGAATTGAGTGAACTAAATGGAGCAATCTTCTTTGACTCCCTGTTAAGCGCAGTAGAGATGGTAATTTCTGGAAGAGTTCTTGTAGCTCTGATAACTGAATCTTGGCACTATGGAAGTAAGGCAAAAGCACAGGCACTGCCCTTGTTAGAGCTTTGTGAAGTAGGGTCATAATGGGAGGGAGTGGGACCAGGGCAGCCACCTTCTGAGCAAATGCCCTCAGGAACAGAGAGGTGCTCACAATGCTGATACCTGCATGCTGCTACTAGTGTGCTCAGTAAACTACGCTTGCCACACTGGTTCAACGAGGGTAACTTGCCTCACTTTTATTCAAGTGCTGTTAAGAATAAGGAAGGAGCTGGGCTTTGGCTTTCCTCCATTACAGCACAGTCACTTTGAGTCTTGCAGCAATTCTCTGAGGTGTGGCGAGCTCGCTGCCCTCCACCCTGCAGGCACATGGATGGCGATGTGCCACCAGGGCTGGTTCTGCCAGGGCAGTGACAAGACTTGTTTCACACATGCTCCCTCAGACACATTTATTACAATGGCCTAATGTATTCCTCCAGGGGTTTCGCCAACACTAGTTTCATACTATCTACAGCTAGACCTGTAGAGGGAATAGGCAATAGGTATAATTAAAATTGCTTCTACTTATTTCCTGAGAACTGTGCTTCTCTTGCTTCCAGCTGTGTTCCTTGCTAGGAAAGGTGCCAGCTGAAATGGCAAGTATCTTCCCTATGGCTGAAAATGTGAAAGAAATCATTGTGTCTCACTATTTCCTTTCTGCTCCTTAGGAACCTGAGAACTTTTCAGGGCTGGCACACCACTAAGGCTGAACTTTATGGTATCCCAACACATGCATCTGCATTAACTAAATTTCTCAGTCAGAGTTTTGTTTGTGTGTGCATGTGTTTGTCCTGTAAACCTGTCTCCTCTCACTGTTTTGAGGAAAGCTTGCACTGGTTTTGGTTTAAGTGCTCGTCCTGCTTGGTTATGAGCTGGACCCATGTCCCAGACAGCTCTTGCAGGACAATTTCCTTCGGAAAACCATGGCTTTGTGGTGTGAGGAGGGACCATATGCCTTCTTATCACAGCCTCACAAGAAGGCATGAACATCCAGCTCTGAGACCATAGTGTCCTTTGCACTTCTTCATAGCTGTGTGTCCTGGCAAAACATGGCTTAGACAGATTTATCACATCCATCAAGTTCAGAGGTAGCGACTAACATCTTGCTTTATATTCAATATGATTTCTTTCCACCAAGTTTGTAACTTGCTGCTGCTGTGAATTTCAGAAAGCTTACTTTACTCCCCTGGAATAAATAATGAAAACAATCAGTCTCCGTTAACATACAGGGATTTAACATCCTGACATTTACGAGCTCACAGTAGGAGTTTAATTAATTAAGGATGATTCTGCATTCTTCTCAAACGAGATTGCCTTTTTTTGTTTACTTTATCATAAATAGTCTTGTATGTTGGAACACTTTGGAAACTACCAGGGGGAAATATGCTTCCCTCCTACTTTGAAAATATTCTCCCTCAGCATTTTTGTGTGTTGTTTTCATTATCTTTGCCTCCAGTAAAAACCTTAAGATAGGCATAATTTTCAAGGAGAAGGCTTCTGTACAAACAGCCTTCAGTGCATGTTAACAGATTTAACAAGAGATTAAAGAAAAGAATGAGATTAATAGGAAGTATGAAAATAAAAAGGCTAAATCCATCCTGCCAGTATTCTCAGGTCCAAGTGTTTTTGTTTCCCTCACAATAAAAGTATATCTTCCAATCTGTTGCAGCCTTCCATTTAAAAAAGTAATACATTTTTAAAAAAATCTATTCAGTATACAAGTTTCATGCTTTTGAGATTCTATTTTGAAAACAGGGAGGGAAAATAGGAAGCATGTATTGCAGCTGAGATCAGCTCTGTAGGAGTAAGAGCAGGACAGTAATGTCTAGTGACAGGAGAGAAAGAACAGGATAATGCAACAAGAAATAAGATGCCAAGATAGCAGATTTGGGCCCAGGAGCCCTCTGATTCTGTTAGCATCACAGCACTGGAGCAGAGTAGCAGCAGCAACTGTGATGAGATTCTGCCCAGAGCCTGAACAGTCTTTCCAGATCCAGCCTGACAAAAAAAGCCTCTACTCCTCCCGCTCAGAGTAGCAGAGAGAAACCCTAGCCAAAAGCAGCGAAGCTGCAGAGCCCTATGGGTGGCATTTTTTATCTACCTGCATTGCTTGTAACATGTGAAACTCCTGCATGCAGTGCTTGATTAATCTAGCATTTGAGGGTAAGTGCTAGGCCATGAAGTGTACAATGCTATTGATTTCCAAAAAATTTGGAGGGGAAAAAACAAAACGACCTCTAAAATCTGGAAGCACAACTTCAATTTTTTATTTTTTATTTTTTTAACAGAGTCATAACTCTGTTCATATTCGTGGGTGTACAGAAATCAGAAAAATAAGAAGTACCATACACTAGTGTAACAAGCCCACCTCCTGCCCACTGTGCCTCTGCCTATTCTCCCAACAGAAAAGGATACTTGGAAAGATGCAAGGCTGGCACAAAAGGGTCATGGAGGAGTGCAAGAAACGTCTACCATGTGCAAAGAGCATGTCTCAGGAGCACAGCAGAGAGTGTGCCTCAGTAAGGCAATGAGCATGCCCTGAGCACCTTGCTGACAGGAGGGCTGATACCACTACTTGTGTGAGCACATTTTAAGCTGACTTAGACGTGCCTGAGCAGCTTTCTAGGCAGTGCAACTGCACTGTTACCAGTGTGTTAAGCTGAGGCATGCAGTCCCTTAGCTTTACAGGTCTGAAATTTCCTTCTGATAGGAAATCCTGATAGTGCAGCCTCTGTGTGTACCTGACACCTGGGGCCAGAAAGAGAGCGGGTGTGAAGGAGCATGACTTGGCAAACCTCAAGAAGGGGTTTGGGGTTCTTTTCTCTACCCTCAAGATTATTTGTGGTTTTATACTTTGAGCATCCAAAGTAAGACATAGCTCATCTCAAATGCGGGACCCAAGCTCCCGGCATTGGGCAGTGACACACCCTCAGGCCTCCTCCCCTCGCATCCCACAGTTCCTGAGGTTCTGGAACAACAGCCCAGATGTACTAGCAGGATCCTTCTACCTCCCTCTTCTGTAGCCTTGTGATTACAAGGATTGTATAGGAGATAAAAGATGTGAATGTGAATTCTACTTGGCATGGGGATGTGATTAGCTGTCTTGGACAATTAAGGTGAAAATTACTTCAGGAGGCAAGTTAACTGATCTAACACATGAATACTGCTGAGATGTAGAAGATCACCTGCTTCCAATGATAACTTTATGCCAAACCTACTAGTTGTTGGGCATCCTGTAGCCCTATAAACTCCTAATCCATGAGAACTGAGATGAGATGAGATGAGATGAGATGAGATGATGAGATGATGAGATGAGATGAGACATTGCAAATAACTTCCTGCTGTATAAATTAAATAAATTGTCTGGCAGACAGGTCTGAGAAATGGAAGAGGTGGAAAGGACCACCTTAAGCTGGGAAAAGGGTGAAGAATCTCCGTTTCAGCAACAGTGGGTCATTGGATTAGCCCAACAGCTAAGTCCTACATTTCTGTTATATCCAGCAGCCATAGATGGGCCACCACTGGCATCTAAAAAACAAGCCCAGTGTTTTAATGCCAAATAACATGCAGAAGCTGCCTTTTTTTTTATTTTTTTTGGCCTTACACAATTACATTTTGTTTACATTTAAGACATCAAAATAGACCCTATTTATGCATTTGCCTAGTCTCACATTTGAGACATTGTTTCTTATGCTTCTGCTGCTAAATTAAAGGCTCCCCTAGTTCTTGTATAACTACTTCTGATAAACTAAATAATTTGATCTCTTTGAGTTTCTTACTGCAAGGCATTTTGTCCAATTCTTCTGAAGGTTCTTTTTAGTGGCTTTTCCAATTCAATACCATTTTCAGCCTAAGTCTGCTCAGGACATTTGTAAATTATTTTGCTGATCATTAAAAATGCAACTAAACTGCAGCGCACCCCTGGAGCGACTTGTTAGCCTGTGACTGACAAGGCACTAGTCTGAATCAACAACGTTTTCCTTTTAAGTATATGCAAAGTCTTTCTGTCCCCATATCCTAGTACATTTGAGGAACCCAAAAGTAAAATAGCAGTCTGGAAAAATCTTTGCTTCACAGAGAGGATCCAACAGTAGAAGACACAATTGTATACGCAGCTCATATGCACAGTGATTTTTCAGGTGTTGCCTGGAAGTTGTTTTTTAAATATATCTTTGGGGGATACATTACTTTTGACTATGACAAATTTGTATAGTTAGTCAAAATGATACATATGCCTACAGGATTAACAGCTGTGTGGAAATTAGCCTTTTATATTTTGTTGTTTATTTTTGGTAAGACCAAACTATTTCTCACAGAGTCTTTTTTATTTAATAATAAAAATATTCCTATTAAATAAAATGAAAAATGACATGATCATGA
This sequence comes from Formicarius rufipectus, assembly GCA_013399695.1. Lineage (NCBI taxonomy): Eukaryota > Metazoa > Chordata > Aves > Passeriformes > Formicariidae > Formicarius > Formicarius rufipectus. The sequence goes on along the minus strand of VXAU01000862.1, from coordinate 26,910 downwards.
CAGCACACAGATATCTGCTCAAGCCAGTGACTCATATCAAATGTTTGGGTAAAAACTGAAAGCATAGCACAAAGCCTTACAGCACAGACAGGATCCCATTTCCGGAAGGTGCTGACAATGTCTTGGCATTCCAGGAGCAAAATCCATAAGGCAAAATTGTTTGTTCTCATCCTTATGCATTTAGGAGTTCCAAAGGTTGCATTTACTCTCCTCTTCTCTACACCTTGGTATTTCCTGGCACTAAAAGCATTACACAAAATGGTCAAGTAATTTCTCAGTCTTTCTCACTATCTAAACAATAATGAGCTTTTTATCATCCCCTCTTTTATTCTGTATTTCAAGATGATAAGCTGGGGTTTAAAAAAGTCTCCAAATACATTGCATTGTCATGTATTAATTAATAGATATAGCTCTGACAGAATTTCCCATCTGCCCTGGGGTGGAGATGGCAACAGGAATCCGGTACAATGCAGTTTAGGGAGAGCTTAGCTTCTGCAAAAAAGCCTCCAAGAGATCTGACTTGCAGACTGACTTACTTATTGTAGTTGCATATCTGCAATGAAAGGGAACTTTCCTGGGTCTGCTTATGCTTCCCCACCTGCCAGCAGTGTCTCTATCCTTGTTCTGCTTAGCTTTAATTTGCTGTGTGACTTACATTGTGTGCATGTAATCTATATAACTTTCATGTTGAAAAAAGCCAGAAATAAGTAAATGCCCTCTCTGCAGCCTGCACATGCATGACATGCTGCCTGCTATGGCATTTCCTTAATGCCATTGCAACATGAGTTTAATTGTGAATGTAGTCAGGTTGTTTTCTGTGTGTTATCCTGGACTCAGATAAAATTCACACATAAGTCCAAACCCGTGTCAAGCCCTGCTTAGCTGTCTCCATACTAAATCATAGCTATGTTTTTGCCAGGCGAGGGGGACACATACTGGAATCTTTAAATCTCTTGCTTTTGGTTTGCTATGAGGCCTGGTTTAGATTTGTACCTCTTAGTGGCCCAATAAATCAAGGCACTTTAAACTGAGAGCATTCATGTGTTGGAAATCCAAAACAGACACTTTTAGGTGGAAGATTTACTAACTGGCATAAATTATGCCAGACTGATCTCACCTAACCATATGTTCATATTGGTCTTCCCTAGACCTATATGTACCTCATTTGGCCACACATCTGACTACACAATATGACCTTTATTTACATTATTTACAGCTAGCCCCACAAATGATAAGTTCTGGCTCTGTCTCCAGTACTCAGCTGAGCAGTAAGCCTCTTAAATCAGCTCTACAAGCCAGCCAGCCACCTGGAACAAGCAAAGTTTGTTTCCAAAATATATGGACAAAGCAGTCTTCATGTATCCTCTCTGGAGCACTGGCTCACAGGAAGCAATGACTTTTCTATGTGATGTATTGCAAAATATTTGCAGTTCTGTACTGATGGTTCCTCTTATTCTTTTTCTCTAAAGTCCTAGTCAGCAGTCTCCTTGGTTGGTGAGGGTTTAGCCCACCTTTGTAGAACACGAGTTGCATGCAGTAAAATGTTTATCTTTGTTGATTTTCTGGGACTGCTTGTCTTTTTTCCAGAAGACTCCACCAGGGATCTATATCAACAGTTTTACTGTCTGAAACAAATGTACAGAATTGAGTGAATCTACTGTTCAGAACTGTCTGGAGGGGTAAAATTTCATCCAAGATAAATTTTGTTCACTATTTTTCTTGGTACATTTGCTTTTTTTTTTTTTTTTTTCCCTACAGAGACTTGAAATACTAGCACCAAATTGTCTGAAGCATTTATCTCTTGCCAATAAGACTGTTGGTTCAAACCTAGTAAAACATGTTCAAGCCTTTCCGACAGAAGCACTATGTACTTTATGAAGTCTAAATTAGCTTCTTTATGAAATCAGCATTGGTTATACAACCACCATACAGTTTCATTAAACGTGGATTATTATCAAGAACATCCTTTTAAGAGAATTTTGCAGGCTCCTTTCCAAGGGGAACAGAGAAAATCAAAGAAAATAAAGGAAATACTTGTTGATTTTTCATATTTAAATGCATTTCTGTTTGGGTCATGTGTCATTTGAACTTTCCTGTCTTCAGAGGACGTTAAAAAGGTACTTTGAGGTAAATTCATCTAAATACCCTGTAGATGCATTTCTGGGCAGCTTTTTTGAAGACTGGTTTTCTCCAATGTATCTGATTATCTGATTATTTTATAGCTCTTTCTGTGTTTAAGTTTCTGGGTAACATTTGTATAGTCTAGTTTTGGGCATGTTCTTTCAATCTCAAAGACTGTTGAGCAACAAGGTCACATATAAGCTCTCTGTACAAAACCATTAAATGTTCCTAGGAAATTATGTAGTAAGCTTTTTTACTCTGAATTACTCCCTAGACTTTTATAGCTGACAATTCACACTTAGTGTGTTTAGATTTTTATTTTTTTATTTACTTAAATTTCAAGATGGCTAGATCCCTCATGTCATTTTCATGAGACAGCTGCTGCTGTTTTTAAGATGTATCAGAGCAGCAAAGTATCTCTCCGATCTTATTCTCCACTATCTTTCTTCCCATTTCTCATTGTGAAGCAGAAAGTGCTCATCTGGCTCTGGTACCTGGGGCCTGGATGAAATTGCCCACTAGAAGACTGTGTAGACTAATACAGAAAAGTTAGATAATGGAGGTAATATGAAATTGGAATCCATTGGAAAAACTGTCCCTCTTTTTCCTCCCTTAACTCAAACCAATTCAGCATTTGGTACTTTTTGTGGAAATTAAATTTTAAAATTATTTGAAATATACAAGATAAAATATAATCAGCAATTAATTTCTGTAAGTAAACAAACTTCCTCCCATTGCATTTCAAGGCAGTGACACAAATGCAGTAAAACAGTAGTCCTTGAATATTGATGGTCCTTGGGGACTAAATGGCCTCTATAGAAAGAGGTTTACAGAGGATACAGGGCTATCTGGTTGCTTAGTGTTTAAGCTGTGCGTTACCGAGGTGTTTTACTTTTGGTACTAAGAGAATTTCCAGCTGACAGGGAATGCCATTTACCATAGGCTGTTTGAAGTGTTCCCAGAAGACTTGGTTTTGTAGGCCAAGATATGACTATCATAAATCTAGGTATGTCCCAACAAGGATGGGAGAGAACAAGGGTAGCAATGGTTTACGTTATTATGACATCATAGTGTCACTTAAGTGCTCGCTGAGCTCAGCTCAAAATACAGAAGAGAAAGCGAGAAGAGAGAGGAAAGATATCCAAGGGGGAAAGAAGCTGAAACCTTAATTTAAATAGCTCACAGATTGTCCAAAGGCACAAAACAGTATTGTATTTACAGTACCAAAAGTACTGGGTTTAGCAGTTGTTCCTTATGTATCCGTGAGTAACTGACTCTTTCTAGGTATAGTAACGATCAAGTAAAAGCATTTTGTCTGAGCACACTTCATGTCCCATTTCATAGCAAACAAACAAAACTATTTTTATTGTGTTGGATTAAACCTATGACCCTCAAGGAATGGCAGCAGCAAGATAGCAGTTCCAGAAATATATAAGGTTTAGCCACACAAGTAATTTCACGTTTTTAGCATATACCAGCATGCCTGGTATATTTATGGGGTTCATAGTGATGTTTTTCAGAATGTAAGTTTGTTTTTTTCAATGTAAGTAATTTTATACTCCTTATGTTTAATGATAACATAGACCAATGTTCTTGAGAAACTGAGAAATGGATGGAGAGACAGAAAGGAAACAGAAGAGCTAATAATTATTTATAGAAAATACTTTTTGCATTTCTTTAGTGAAATAAAAGGTCTTTAAACAATTCTGATGTCAACAAAAGGCAGTCTGGAAGCTGGAATAATGTATGGTGCAAAAAGTTCTTCTGGTAAATGACAATTAAGGTCCCATATGTTTTCAACAGTGTTGAATTAGAACTTCCAGGACTTCCATGGGATATGGCACTGCCACTCAGTATAAGAACATGGTTTGAAGTGAATGAGCAAATGAAAACTTCAGAGATGAGGGGATACTCCTAACAGAAACATCTTAAAGCAAAGTGGAGGGGTCAGCCAGTATTCAGAGAACAAAGCGAGAGATTTTTCATGTGTGGGAGGAAAAGGGAGGGACACTGGCCTTCTCATCAGTGCATTTGCACTGTAACCCTGACTTTCCCATGTTTGATCCTTTTTCCCTGTCAAAATTTAAGTCCATGGCAAGGTTGGTAACAAACACATCTCTTATTCAGTTACGCAGAACTTTACTGTCATATAGCATTACAGTGACCCAAACTCAGCATAAAAAGGAGAAATCAAAGCAAAAAATTACCAATTCCATGACAAACTTCTTTGACTATATGAAAAACAGGATGCAGCTCAACCCCCCTCAACCTCATTCTTGCCTTTAGGTTACTTGAGCAGCAAACAAGCTTTGTAGTTTCCACTCAAACCACTGTTGTTTTCCTATGGGTACAAAAGGAGGCCCAAGAGCTCAAAATTTTCTGGAAGTGAAAAGCTCCTATTGAGTGAGAAACTACACCCTATCCAAGGGACCCTAGACCCTCCTAAAATACTCTTTGTATATGGGTGAGTGTTTCCACCCATCTCTCCAATGCATGTGAAAAAAATGCACAAGATTTAAATGTACAGAAGAGAAAGTTTGCACCTCAAACAGTTATTTGAGACTCCCACTGATGTTTGAAACTCCTGTTTCAAGTATTCATAATTTGCTTTGTGTTAGGACAAGTGGGTTTTCAAAGGTTTCATGATGAAATAATAAATTAACATTTTATCTCTACAGTATGCCATGGGATGTAGAGTTCTAATACTTAAATTAAGGCCTGGAGAAGTCTTAGAGCTGTTGGGGTTTTTGCTGTTGGTTGGTTGGGGTTTTTTTGGTTTGGTTTGGTTTTGCCTTTTGGTCTATATTCCCTCTTTGACTGCTTACAATAAAGTTTGTGAAGGGTTGAGTCTCTGACATCATTGTGTGTTCTTTGCTGGCTACACTGAAATGTGCTGTTTGCTGATCTACATTAAGATTTACTTGACAGAATGATTGCTCTTTTGGGCCGTTGAATCTCGGATGTGCTTTCAGTTTCTGCTGTGCTAGATTACTTTGGAGGATATTGCTGCAGAGAATTGAGCATAGTGCAGGTATACAACTCCAAGGAGATACTGAGACCTAATGCACCTTTGTGGCAGTCGAAGTCATATTTTGCATTTTTGCAAAATATTTTTAGAGTAAAATTATTATAGTAGTCACATATTAGTTATGCTAGTTATTTCTCTTTTTCTTTTTCTTTTTTTTTTTTTTTTTTAATTATTTTTACTGCAAACTTCCTGAGACAGGATAAGGCTTGATATAAAGGGGTGCCAAGCTCTTAAGTCTTGAGGAACCTCAATGTTTTCCACTGGCAGTGCAGAGCCTTCTGTGGGGAACATATATGCCTGTTGACGGTAGCATGGGTACATTTTCACATTAATTACATCCAGCCTTCAGTAACTACAGATTTTTTAAAACTGTAACCCAACCCCACTTTTCTTTTTCTCTTGCTCTACTTCCTACTGGCTTTTTTTTTTTTTGAGTTGAATCTAGAAATTGTTCCCATTAGAAAGTTAATTTTCTTTCCAAGTGGAAAAGTGAGCTGAACTGACCTGCCGTAAAGCTCCCCAGTTACTTGGCTGCTTCTGGCACCAGAAAGACAGCAGAGCTCATAGTGGGGACAGCCAGGCAGCCCATCATGTTAATTGCCTTGGAATTGTATTGGTGTGGTGTAATATGAGATGCTCCCACAGCTGTCCTTTCCAAATTCTTTAGAAGTAGTCCCTTGATCCTCAGGGATCAGTGAACCAAAGAGGAAAACCACTGCTTAACTGATCAGATTATCAGCTAGCTCACTTGCACGGAATCATATCTAAACACTGCTTAATTTGGGATATTAATTACAGTCTACATTGAAAGAATATGCAGAAGTCTTTAATTACATGCAAAGATGTTAGATCTTCAAATTTGTGGCTGGAGCTCTCATTCCAAGGGTTTAAAAGGCTGTAATTTCTTGTGATAACCATTTTACTCTCTAAATTGGTCTTGGCCGTGTATTGGCAAAGTACTGGCTGCTCTATGTTGTCAAATGCCACCCAGATCAAACCCAAACCAGACAACTGTTTTGTAAATTTGATATTTCCTCATAAAGCTTCAACATTGTCTCAGTTTGTTTTCTTACGTATCTGATTGACTGTGAGTGAACTCAGGCTAAGAAGTTTTTTTCACTCTAAATTGTCTTTATTATAACTTCTTGCTATGCAATCTAAAATGTGAATCCCCTTATGTTCCCGGCTGAATCAATAAGGGGCTGTGCCCACCAGTGTGCTTAGCCCATAGAAAGTAAATCCTGTATGTCCCATGACTGACTTCTTATCAAAACAGCACTGATATATTTACCAATCCCATCTGCAACCCCATTATCTGTGAATGGAAGCCAATACCATTCTGACATAAGAAAGTACATTGTTTTCAGAAAAAAGTAGAGCCAATTTTTGAGGAATCTATAAAATGGTGCTTTTGCTAGTTACTGAACTAAATTGTCACATGGAGAGCTTGCACATTTAGCAAAGCTGAAAACAAGGATAGAGATGGAGAGATCATTTTGTAATGCAGCTTTTTTGTGCAGGATTGTTTGTACTTTAAAGATCCGTATACTTAGAATTTAAACAAAGAATATTATTTGGAGAGTGAGAAACTGAAAATTTCCCTTGGCATAAAATAATTCAAACAAGATTGAATCTTGCTTCTCAGCTTTTCTGAATACTTTTTTATGGCAGTTTGTTATATTAATTTGAAGAAAAAGAGTAATACTCTTAAAACTACTTAGAACTTCCTTGAAGTAAAATTCTAATTAAAATCCAATGGGATGCATACAAATGCACAGAGCAGAGAGACAAATCACAAGCCTGGCTAAGGTTTGTGTCTGGAGTCTGAAACCCTTACCAGGATGCATATTCTCAAATGATGAGGGTGAAACTCATGGTGAAGGAAGAGTGCCTATATGATAGCATTTTTCACATAGCTTTTCACAAAAGCTTTGCAGGAGGGACTTTTGTAGCAGGTTTCTTCACAAAAGAAGGTAATTCTGAACCATATCTGATGCATTGGTGATAGCTTCCCTGTGGAGATTAATCAATTCTGTAAGTTTGTTCACGGACTTCGTAGAGAGTATCTGTAATAGGTACAATGAAATTTAGTTCTCAGTTGCTCGTTAAAAAATACCAAACTGTATTGCTTCCAGATTTGTGAAGGCTTCTGGCTGGCATATAATACCAAAAAATGTGATAGTCCCAGTGAAAAGAAAGAATAATATCCAATTTAGATTACGTACATAAATTTCTGACATACAACTCTGCCTAAGTGTAAAACTATTATGGAGTAAATCTAATTTGTTAGTACAAATACACTTCTTGATGCATCTGCCCAGCAACTATACACTATAGAAGACATATTTCTAGACCGCTTTACTGATGGACACCTCTGCCTTTTCTGTCTATCAGTAACCTGTTGCTCTGCCACATTACCTGTTCCACATCCTGCTCTCAGCACAATGCGTCACCTGTACTGATCCTGACTATCATGAATATGCTTTTCCCTCTATTTTGAACTCAGTAATAAACCAATAAATCTGCTGTGTCTATTTTTGCTACAGGTGGGATTTTCAAGACTGTTTAGTTTTACCTTCCACTGAAGGTAATAGTTCTATTTCTTTTCTAATCAATTTAAATAAACCAGACCAGCATGGATTATCCTTAGAAATCTGAATGTGCTTGTTATTTGAAGAAAACAGACTTAAGTAATGAGAACTAGAAAGATCCCTATGTAGACTAATTCATCATTGCTTCCCTCTCCAATTTTTACTTTGTATTTGGCAGTGAAGAAATGCAAGTACCATTAGGGCTGTAAAATAGTCATAACTGTCTGTTAAACACCAGTGATATAGACAAATCTCTCTGATAGCATCTTAAAAGCAGTGAACTTCTGTGATTCTCAGGTAGCCTTCCACGAGGCCAGGGATGGAAAGCTCAGCAGAGGAGGTGGAATAAAATAGGTTTCTAGCAATGATCAAAGACATTTTTCAGACAATTCAAAATCTGAAAAGAACTAGTGTTTTATCTCAGGCAAGAAACAACCACTTTAAGTCTTTCATAAATATAGCACCTTTTCAAATAGCAGGAGAGCTAGACTGACAAGTCTACAAGTTCTATGTTTACCAGTATGCTTTTTATCAGCAATGGGTGGTCATTTTATAGTAGTTGACTTCACACTGGACCACCCTGTATTAGTATAGTTTGTACTTGCTGCCAGAAGGGAAACAAAGAGGCCACAGCTGAACCACAGGTTTGAAAAACAAGCAGTGCAAATTAGCTTGTGTTACAGTACCACAATTAAATGGTTTTTGCCATCTGCTGTGGCTTCCGAGCACATAAATGTGAATGCATCTGTCCTGCACTGTCTGCATGACAGAAATACCCCCACAACCTCTGGATCCTCTCACTGAATCATCTGGAAAGCTTTCCTCCTGTAGAAGTTATCTGAACTGGAGTTTTTCTAAAGAATCAGGAAGGCTGGAAGTGACCTTTGTACTGGCCCTCTCCATGTTATTCCTTCTTCACTTACCTCTCTAGCTGTTTCATTTCAGCTAGAATGAAACAGCTAGATATCTGGACATCCCGAGGTCTCTAGCCCAGCCTACTGCTTGAAATACCTCTTGTAAGAGCAAGTTCTTCAGGGCCTTGTCCTGTTAACTTCTGAGTGTATTGAAAAGTGGAGGTTCTGTCACCTCTCTGTGTAACCCAAATCCTCATGGTAAAAAACCGTTTTCTGTCGATGGAGTCAAAATTTCCTGTGTTACATATTGTATCAATTTCTTTTGCCTGCACCTTTGAGAAGCATCTGGCTGTCTTTTCTGCAGTCTCCTGTTAGATAGTTGAAGTATTCTTCTTAGTTGTTACACACAAAATAGAAACCTAACTCTTTTTTTCAGATCTCGGTGCCCTTAAACCTCCACCTTGGGGTTGGAGGAGTCATCAGTGAAGGGAGGTTCAGGTCAGGCTGAAGGTATTCAAACCTACAGCTCAATATCCTAGGACATGGCCTAAGCTCAGATTGGAATTACTCTTCAGAACTTCCCAGTCCTGACACTGTAAGGAAAGACTGAAGACTTCAGAAACCCAGAGAAAGTGAAGAAACAGTGGGAAGCTTGGCTCTGGAATTCTTTTGCATTCTGTTTTTTTGCAGCAGGGGTATTATGAATTTTGCATAGAAAAATAATTTTGTGAACTGTATTAGTGGTACTGGGAGCAGAGACTATGAAGCTGTAGGATCACTAAGATACACAGTCTGAATTCTTCCTTTTGGTCTGTCTCTGTGGCCCCAAGAATCTTTTCATCACTCCATCTCTGTGCAATGGCCCCACTAGGGGGAGAGATAGCTAACCACCATGAGTTAAAGTGTTTGCAAAAATACTCTGAAAAATAAAAAGGAAGTGTAGTCAATGTTTCACACACTGCTGTCTAACAAAAATGTGTTATTAATCATGTTTATCATGAAACTGATGAAACCACTAATACATTTGACACAAGGATTTTTCCATGCAAAGTGAACTTGAAGGATTGTTGTAAACATGAAGATGTTGGACAAACTGAGAATGACAGACAGCCCTTCTCAGCCTCATGGGTTTAGGAAAGGAATAGACATTAAAGATGGTACTCATCTGGCCAAAGGCAGATAAATGTCTGCTGGACATCATAAAAATTAATTTCCTCCTAAAAATGTCTTTTTCTCCCCAGTGACAGTGAATCTCAGATGCTATCTGAAATTAAGCTCACATCCTGTGAGAAAGGCAATACAATAGGGTAGAGATCACAGTGAATCTGCAGAAAAAAACCCCCATCCCTGTTGCCTTATTTAGGGGGAATGAAACAGCTAGAGAGGTAAGTGAAGAAGGAGTAACATGGGGGGGCTGGAACACAGGAGAGAGAAGCTCTAGGAGTTGTAATGAGAGACAGTGATGGTGTGAAGAGAGAGGCAGAAAGAGACTAGCTAGTCAGTGAAAGATGTACAGAGCTCCCTGAGTGTTCAAAAGTGGTTTGGCAGCTGTCCTTTCTGCCTGAACACAAATCTTCCCAGAAGGCTGTGAGCATGTCTGGAGGGCATAACCCCTAGTGGGTCATTCTCTCTGCACAGTTCTTGGCTGTTTGGTGGTATCTTTGGCTGCATCCGTTTCTTTTCCCTGCTGCCTCCAACAGCTGCTACGTTATGCTCCTGTTTAGCACCTGTGACTCCATCAGATATCTGGTATCAAGGTTTTTTTCCATCCACTGTGTTTTGATAATAGCCTGCCCTCTGTGTAAAAAGGACAAGGAGACGTCGCTAGGTTTACACGTTGTTCCCCACATCTAGGTGCTGCAGTGCTGGCAGCACGTGGGATTTCTCCCCTTACATCTTTTGTATCTCAGTCTGGTAGACTTCAGACAGGGATATCTAGTTCACCCAGTACTGAGATATCATTAAATGACTCCATGTTTAATGCACACATGACTTAAGGTGATAGGATGTTTTGCTTCAAGACAAAATAGCAATTGTTTTGAGCTGCCTGGAGGTATACACCATTTTAAAACTACCATTTACATCTTGCCCAAGGAGGGAATTTAAAAACACAGGCCAGTGCAGTGCATTTTAAATGAATCCCTGTGAAACAAACACTTGAAACACAGAGCTCAGTACTTAACCCCTGATATATCAGACTCATAATGACTCAATAAACTAGAAAACCATTCTAGAGATGCAAGGAAAGAAGCTAATGGTCAAATAAATGTAGTTAGCAGGCAAGATTTATGGTAGTAAATGGCTGTGCCACAGGTGTAAAGAGGCATCACTGCCCAATCACTGCAGATAATGAACAACTGAGGTTCATCAGGGCTGCAACAGCCCCTAGTTCTTCAACATCCCAGGAGTAAAGCTCACACAGCTGTGTGCCATACAGAGGCTGTATCATTTATATTCCTGGAGTCCCAAAGGCAGATCTGGGTTGCCTGGTCTACACTGTCTAATCCATAGGGAATCTCTCCAGGGTCTCAAAAGAGATTCTAAGTGCATAAACTTAGCCTGGAGAAATCAAACTGCACACACTGAAAGTATATATTGCCTTAAAAGAACAAATTCAGCTTTTCCTATAGCCAATGTGCACTTACTGTGTTGGTTGGCTGATTTGACATTGCTGGATTACTTGGGTTTTATTCTCCAAAACTTTGACACTCCACTGTAAGCTTTGAAGTCTGCAACACATAACCACAAGGTGATTCAATAAAAGTCAGGGAATTTTAGAATTAAAGATTCACTAAAGGGTCTCAAGAGCCAGAGTTGAGCACCAAAGATAGCATTCCATCAGAGAACCTCACATCAGGACATTGAACATTTTCTCCTCGACTTTTATGCCATGGTTTATGTTTTTCACAGATGACCAGACTGTACTTTCTCTTTGCATTGGTGTACCAGGAGGTGAATATCCCTTCCCAGTGTGTATTATCCCACTTCTGCTCAAGTAGGCACCTTCTCAAGTTGTAGTCTGGTCTCTTTGTGTGCCCTTAATGTGATAGTCTGCATAATAAATTTTACCACCTCATTTTTTCTATCACGCCTTTTATTGTGGACTTACAGGACTACAAATCACCTCAGAGGATTTGCTGAACATAATGCGCTACAAGTGAGGCTCCCATAATTGTCTCTGGTTTCTTACTGCTGCATCCATGCATTTGTAGCTCCACTGTAGCCTCTCCTGTCCTCTGGTCCTGCATGTCAGATGCAGATGATCTGTGGTCCAGCAACCTGGTGCCTCTTGCCTAAGAGGCAGTGAGCAGCAGAGGCTGCTGAGCTCTGCCACACTTTGGGATCTACTTCTGAGTAAGGTGTCATTAATGGGCTGCAGCCTGAAGACACAATCAGTAGTTTTCATGCAGCTGTGTGACCAGCCCCCCCTGCTCCCACCCTCATAGCTTTAGCAGGGACCTAATAGTGATGTGTTCTGGCTTTCTTAGGTCATAATTTTTTTTTTTCCACTCACTTGGGAAACAGAAAAAGACAAATTGCATTGGTGAGAATCAGCCATCGGTAAGATACAGGTTTTACAGGATTTATTTGCCATTTTGTTTTCTTTTGTAATTATAGTAATTACATTGTCCATGTCACACTGCAATCTCGGAGACAGTTCTGAAGACCTGAACTGCAGAGTTGTTTGCATTTGAAATACTCCTGCATGTGAAATAGAACATCTTCTGAAACAAACTTCCAACCATACTGCAATTCATGCATGGTCTATTAAAGGGAAGATTTTTGCAGGATGCTAATCTTTCCTCCCTCATAGTTTGTTCTAAGCAGGTCTAGAGCACAGAGGAGCAAAGTACTCATTATTGTCTGTTACCTAATGCTAAACATGCAAGTGAGGAATCTGTTCCCATATAAGAGCAGACAAAAAGATGTCTGACCTGCAGATGTCTGAAATAACAGTTTGTTCTCATTCCACACCTTACCTTGCAGGCAGCTGTAATGATTTGCCCAGAAGCCTACTGCTGCTCTGTGTATAATCAGGTAGCTTCACTGAACTTGAAATTCGATGTTTAGAATATTGTTTGAGCTGAGGCAAAAAGATCTTTATGACTTTTTATATCTGAACTACTATGTCTAACCAAAATATCTTTATTTGATTACTTAATTTAGCTCTTCAGTTCAGAGTAAGAAAGCCAGCTCTCCATGTATTACCTTTCTACAATCCCTGTGGGACTTCGATGTTGTGTTACTTTGTAGCCAGGTTCTCCTGGAAATGTGGGATGTAATAAAAACTATTTTAAGAAGAAGGTATATTTATGTTTTTGCACATACTTTCATACGCAGCACTTCCAGACTGAAGTGGTTTCTGAGAGCCAAAGTGATTATGGAGGGTCACAAATAGATGCTGTACATTATAATTCGGTGTCAATAATAAGTCAGATCATGATTTGCCAGTAGATGTGAGGAATGCAAGTATTTTTGGCTCTTGGCTATTGAGAAGACATACGTGGCTTGTATCTCTCCTGGCCCTGGAAGGCTGTTCCTCATGTGGATGTTTTCTGCCTGGTTTGTTCAGATGAGGTTCTTGGTCCCCCAAGGCAGCTCCCAGTTCACTTCTAGGACAGTTTGTTCTGCCCAAGACGTTGCAGGTGTTCTCCAAATTTTGTGGCTGCAGGGACTGAGATTCAGACAGATGGTATTACAAACAGAACATGTGACCTTTCCTCAGGATCTCCTACATCAGTGAGAGTAATAATACTGTAAAACAATCCACAAAGAACTGGATAATTAAAATAATCCAGTGCTACAGAACCAGCTGGCTCAAGCCACAGTGGTCTGAACAGCAAGCCTTTTCGTACCTTTGCCTGGCTCCAGGGCAAAGGAAAAGAAGAAGAAATGCCTTTCAGTCCTTCCCTTTCATTTTTTTTTCCTAACTGTTGCTGGATTTTGCATAGGTTTCTCAGGGTATTTGCTTGAGACGACACATGGTGAGCATCACATCCCTGGGATATAGGCCTGCAGCATGCAATGACCGATTGCACGTCAGCACATGAAGTCGAAGTGTGACCAATGGGTCACTGCACACAGATGTGACAGGACTGTAGGACACGTATGTCTTCTGGGTGTCACTGAGCTTAGAGGTGGCCTTTCCAAGCCTGGTTGCCACTTCAGGGTAGCAGGGATGTATCTGAGCTGTCACTGCTGGTATTATCTTTGCTTTCTAAGTGAGATAAATAGAGAATTGGATTTTGATTCCAGTTAAGTCTGATACTTTTCAGAAGTGTTAAATTCATTCGTTATTTCTGTTGCTTATTATTTGTGAAGATCTGGCTTTGTGCCCAGCATGTTGATGAGTTCTGACTCCATTGATTCTATCAGAAATATGATAAGATGGAAAGCAAGTGTTTTTGTTAGTGAGGGTTAAAAGAAGCTGTGAAACAAAGATGAGAAGACTGTTGTCACACACCATCTCTATTTATAACATGAACTATTTGGATTTATAATGTGATACTGAAGAAGCATTTCATCTGGGGACAGTAAGGACTATGCTACTTGGTAAGAAGGATCCAGTCAGGCACTCAAAGGTGCTTTGGAAATTTCTGATCACCTAACTACCTCAGGGCAGGCACATGAATTTTCAAGGGAAAATACTATGCAGCCCATTTCTTAAGTTGTCAGTAGGGGTCTGTTTCCCATTTATCCTACCCCCTAATTTCCATTTTTTGATTCTCAAAGATAACCATTCTGGAAACACAGGTCAATGAGGAGTGCAGACTCTAGGGACATGAGAACAATCCGACTCTGCAAGATGTGACAAGAGGGTTTTTCTGTGAATGTACTATCACCATCACTTACCATCCTCAGCAGCATTGTTGCATCTTCTGCCTTTCTTGGCTTATTGCATTTCTGTTTTTGTCATTTTCTGGAAGCGTGACATTTTTTTTCCCAACAAAGGAACATAATTATTACAAAGGTATATGTTACAGTGGCACATTTGCTTCAGCTCTATCTATTTCTTTCGGAACAGAAAATAATTTGAAAATTGCCAATGAAACAGTAATTAACTACCTGCATTTACTTTACTAATGCTGAGGCTACTTTCTGCCTATCTCCAGACTCTGAATAATTTTGCAAGCCAACAGTGGGTTTGGATTCTGATTTCCCAGGTGATTTCCAGCTCACAGCCCTCTTTTAAGTCAGTCATGGTCTTTCAGCATGTCATCATCTAGAAAGGGTTTTGTACCTTTAATCCCTTATAATTAGACAGGCTTGTATTTACCAAAAGTGCCAAAGAGATGTCAATCCCCACTCACTTGCCCTTGCCCCTTCCCCTCCCAGAGCCCAGTGCTAAGGGCACAAGGGCAGGAATGAGTGTGATCTGAGAGTTCATGAGAAAGCCCAAAGCTTTCCCTCATGTCTAAGGCAGTCTTGAATAGCTCTTGTGTCTCTAGGACCATAACACAAACTAGAAACCAGAGACCCAGAGAGAAATTGTTTCTCCTGGCCCTGAGAGTGACTCAGTGTGCTGTGGTTTGGGATTTTGATGAATGGCAAAGGAAAACTGGGATTCAGCTAATGGAGTCCCTGTCACATTGGAGTCTTGAATGTGCTTTGTCCCCATCATAGTACCTAGCAGATTCAGGGCTGCTGCTGATGCTCCCCATTGACCTGGCTGCTTTTCCTTTGTCTTCAGTAGATTTTTAGGTTCTGCCTCATTACACATTAAAAGACCTATATCCTCCTTTCACTGACCCAGGTTTGACCTCATTCATCCAGGGGCCCTCTTCCAATGCTTAGGGGAGGAAACCTGTATTTGAGAGTTGATGTCTTCTGGTGGCTGAGGGTGGCATTGGCGACTGTGTCTGTCTGTGGCAAGCCTTGTTTGTCTTCCATATCAATTCCTTCTCTTTAGCTTAGTTCACTGTGTGTTCATGAAGACTTTGAGGATACATTTTGCTTGAAGATGACTATGTGCACACGTAATGAAGGGAAAGAAGGCAAATACAGCTGTCCTCTGAACCTCAACCACTCCCTCACTGTGCAAATGGTGCCTGCAGCACTGATGGAGTCAAGGGGAAGAAGCCGTGACTTCTGCTCCTTGAAAGTAGCCTGCAACATTACAGAGGGAATACTGTAAGGAAAACATGAAGTAGCTTAGGGAAGGTAGAAAGAACAAGGTTTCAGTTGCTTTTCCTGTTATTTCCTAGGGAGCTGCTGCTGAAGTTCAATTTCCTGACAGGTAGAGGTTCCTGCAAAAGTGTATTCCAATGTATGTCACTGTGTTGCTGCCATTTGGATGACTTTATTTGTTGGTGTACATAACCAGAACTGAAAAACACATCTATGAACTGATGTAAAAAAATAGAGAAGAGTCCCATATGAAATTAATTACCAAGAGAAACAGCTCCATAATTGCTCTGCCTTTGAGTTGCTGTGTCTCCTGTTTTGACCAACTACACTGCCCTGTGAGTAAGGGTAGGTGGGTAACAAGCACATTTCAAGAACAAGTTACTTTGTTCCTGAATAATAGTTTGCATAGGTCTGAAAGGTAGGCATTGTTGCAAATCCTTCACCCCATGGAAAAGCTTAGATTTCAAGTCCAGCTCAGAGGATTGGATTTTGTACGAGTGGGAAGGCTGTTTGCTGGCAAACTGTGCACCCTTTAATTTTCTAAGTTTAACCAAGTGCAATGTTTTCTGAAATCAGCAAATATTAGCAAGAAATTCAGGCTGTTTATGTCCAAATATGCCATTTAGCCCAGTTCAAAAGAAGCAGAAGTATTTTTATTTTCAAAATGAATACGTTAACTATATTGCAGTTGTTAAATTAGAACTTATGGAGCCTCACAAGGGTGACAATTCATTCCTTTTAAACTGACCTTTTAATGTAGCAGAGGAATCTAAAGCATATATAGTATTCACTATATATAACAGATCTGTGTACTTTTACCTGAATCATCACCCTCCTACTTGTACTGCTATTTGTTTACTTAAAACCAAAACACAAGTCTCTGGGGAAGTCATTGCTGTAAGCAAACTTTGAGTGGTTTGACCAGTGCAATCACTTCTCTGAGGGGCCCAAACAGTGTAAACTCTCATTCCCACTGGTAAACACCCCAGAGTTCGCTGAGAAAGCTAAAATAAGTGGCACTGAGTTCAGGGGTTTAAAAATTTCTTTTAAACCAAAGATGCTTTTTCTCCCTCTGATAGTTACACACTTCCCTACAAAAATACTGTTTAGTGTGTATTTTCCTGTGACTTTATAAACAGCATGTGCGGAGTTCTTTGTTCAGAAAACTGCCCTTCTACAAACAGAGAAAATGATGCTTTTAGGAGGCTGAAGTCCTGTGTCAACTGACATTTGGCTGCTGGTTGTAGCACCAGTTCAATTATGATCTGACAGACACTGCATTTGACTCACTGACAACAAAACGTGTGGCCCAATGTGACCGACTGTAGGAGCCATGACTGCTGCTTAGCAAAATAGGGTGAAAATGTCACTGGGGCCCCTGTAACTCAGAGAGCTATTCCAGGAAAAGTCTGGAGTGAGCTTTGCGAAAGCCAGGCTGAGCTGTGTTTTTGTGAGCAGGGATAAGCAGGCAGTGTCAGCCACTCACAGAGGGGCAGAAGATAAACCCCTGATGGGATATGCTCCACAGATCACAAGTGAGAGGACACCACTGGCTTTGCTGACCTCATGAAGCCACAGAGGGTGAGTTTTCATACAACCAGAAGAACAGCAACATTGTTTTCGCATCTGTGATGTTACCAGACTCTGCAGGGGTCAACTAAACTTT
Organism: Formicarius rufipectus; assembly: GCA_013399695.1. Lineage (NCBI taxonomy): Eukaryota > Metazoa > Chordata > Aves > Passeriformes > Formicariidae > Formicarius > Formicarius rufipectus. The sequence continues at coordinate 9,522 of VXAU01000862.1, read as the reverse complement.
TGTGATCTGTAGGTGGTTCTGCTTCACTTTCCTTAATAGACTAACATTTCCACAGCACTCATCAAGACAGTAATCAAGCACCTCCACGCAGGAATAAATGTATTCTAAATAATTTGATTTTGGACTTGTGATTGCACTCACACAGTGGGATGTTAGTACAGGTACAAATGGTAAATACAACACCCACAGTGTGTCACCAATGTCAGACTAAAGAGTTTTCTGTTCTGAACAAGAGACCACTTTGACTTCTGCTCCTGCCCTCAGGAGTCAGAAAATGAGTTGCGGCCCTGCTCTGGACTATTTGGCCACTGATGTTGCATTGCCTTGCTGGGCTCCGGGGGCAAATAACTTGGGAGATCAGCTTCTCACCCCCAACTGACAGCTGAGGGCAGAAAAGAAAATGTGACTATAACTCCATAATATCCATCAGTGAGCAAGTTATGTTCAGAATAATATTATACTGCCAATCCTGAAAAAAACCCAAACAATTCCTCCTGATTTTCTTGGTGTCTTACAAGTGCAGTGGCTGGAGTGGATCGTGGCAATACCCTGCTGTTGTACTGAAGTCTTCCTGCAGTCCTGAGGCTCAAAGACTTCTCAGGGTAGTTCTAAGCCACTCTTCTCCTTTGCTCCCAGTAAGTCTCCAGCCATCTGGGCTGCAAATCAATGTTTGAAGTAGTGTGCAAAAAAGCTCTGTGTTTCTTGCCCTGGTGAACAGATAAGAGTAAAGGCTGACAAACTCAGATTCAGATGAAGCAAGAAAGAGTGAATTCCAAGGACTCTCTGCTCTATGCCCTGGCTCTAGCTGCCAGGCATTTAAACCTACAGGCTGTGAGCAAGAGATGGCATGTCAAATATGAGAGGTGGCCAAGTTTATTTAATATGTTGGCTTTTCCACTGCTCTTAGCACTGTTATCAGAACACTTAATTTAGTTACATGGAGCAACATGGAAAAACACTAGTGAACATAAAATGAAAAAGCTACTTCCATTAGCTATTAGTCCCTTTGCATTGCTGGAAATCTAATAAGGTCCTGATTACATATAGGACTGACAAGTTTTAAAATATACTCAGCTTCAGCTTTTACATACATATTGCTTAAAAAGCCTTGGGGCAGGAAAATATGAAGTCATCTTGTCAGGACCTCAGCACAGATACCACTAGGTCTTTTGGGTTGGCTGCTCAAAGGCTTTCTCTCTATCCCCACATAGCAGCTGAGAAATGGCCAACTCTGTGCTTGGGGTGTTTTTACCTCAGTAATTTTTTGGGGGTGGGACCACTGTAACTAGATAGCTGATCAGCCCTCCAGTATGGGATAGTCCAGCTAATGGGAAAATCCCAAGTAAGGCAAGTTGTGGCAAATCCCTGGGAGCACGACAGCAGCCACCAGCTGAGGTTCACAGAGCTCATCAGAACTCTGTGGGGGTTTTCTCTCCTGACTGGTGTTCCCAGGAGCCTGAGAAGCCAGGCTTATCCTTGTGCTTTGACAAAGAATGAGACTTGCCATGGGGAAGAAGAGAGGGCTTACTTAATTGGGACTTGGACAAATTAGATGTTTCCCATAGCCACACATGACCCTTTCCTCCTGTGGTTGCTTGAGTGCAGCATGACTGGAGAGCACTGTAAGCTCATGCTAAAACTGCTTAGAATATGAAACTGAACAATGGTCAGCTCTTTGCTCCCATGTCAGCTTGAACCTGTATATAACCAGGATGGGAAAACATCTCCCTGGGAGCACCTCAGGCTATTAGCATCCTGTGCAAACACAGGCACAGTATGATTTGCTACCTTCCCTCTGTCTTTAGCCTTTAGATGCCTTGTGCCATGCCTGGCCTTCTGACTCTCTATTAGGTTGTGTTTCAGGCAAGAGTGCAATGCAGCTTCTTCACCCATTCTTCCTCCCACTGCTCTTCACCACGTATCATTGCTATTTGCCTTGTTGCCAGCTCTGGCACTGGCCCGCTTACAGAATAAGCCAATTCAACTCACAAGAATAGCAGAGAATTAAGTCAGGACAAGTCAACAGGGAGAGGGAGGAAAGTGGAAATGGGGATGGATGGGAAGGGGAATTGGGGAGAAGAGCAAAGACCTTCTTTCTACGGCAGACAAACTTTAACTTGGTGCAGTGCTCAGAGGTTACTAGTGGAGTTGGTACCACTGTTTGTGGTACATGCAGATATATTACCTATTTAAAGAACAATGTTCCAATATTGATTGATTGCTTGATTGACTCATGCTGTGTCAAAAGAAGGGGTACTTGGGAAAGCAAACACCTTCCAGGTCCTGCCTCTTAGCACTTCTCATCCAGAAAATTCATGGCTAGAGGAGGAAATCCAAAACAGCCAGTTGAGGCATGATGCAAACTGACCTTTCATCTTGCTGGGTCAGCTGACCAAGAGACTTGAACACTACTGTTGGAAGACCTTTGAAAGGATTTTCCTTTTAAGAAGGCAAACTACTTCTTTAAAATGTTATGCCTCCCTGCAAGCAGACATTTAGAAAGAAAGTTGAAATAACTCCCATAAGAATTCAGCCCACTTTGGAGCATGACCAGCTACAGCAATCAGCAAGGGAGGAGGCAGAATGTCAGCCTGCAAGTATTTGCTAAAAAATATAATACAAAAGGAAGGCTCCATTCCCCAAATCCTTCTGAAGCAAAGCCAGGGGTGACTGCACCAGCCTGCTATGGTATGCTGGCACTCAGGCTGGCATTTGACACTCCCTGAGTTTCCTTCCTCTTCTGTGCAGTTGTACTTCATTAGGAGGCGAATGCCACTGAGGAGTTGATGTCAGCATCTGTACCAGGGCTGGGGTGAAAACTGGCCTAGGCTTGCAAGCAAAGCAGTCAAGAATCACAAGGTAACTCAGTAAATCAGAAGGCAGGAATTAAAATGAATGTAACAGGGTCCAATAGAAAGAGAGCATTTAATCTTCTGCTGGTGTTTTTCCTGATTTTTCTCCTATCAGAGTCCTCTGTCACTGTGTCCAAGTATAAGTATTGCATCATCTAAATTGACACCTTGGTGATTCAAAGCTCCCAGGACCCCGAAGGGCAAAGGAGCTGTACAGCAGCGTTAAACAAATTAACACTTTAATGGGAGTTGTTCCAGTCTATGTCAAGAAAGAGCTTCTCCTTGAGAAGAGATGAAAGGTCTACAGTGCTGGATAAACCATCCATGTATCTAACATGGCTCGTAAAGTATGTGCTGAGAGAGACCTCAGGCTCAGCTAGGAAATAGGAATAACAGCTATTGTTAACAGAAGGCTGCATCTGACCCATGTTAAGATGCTGTTCTACACTGAGTCCTTCTTCCCCTTCTTTCCCATCAGGATGCACTTCAACCCAATCATGGTCCTAGTTCCTGACTGCACATTGTGAAGTGCTCTGTCACTCCTGCATGAGCTGGTTCATCTCACAGGCTGTAGAAAACCAGGGAAAATAAAACAAGCATTTTCTATGAGTTGAGTGAGCTGAATTGGTGCACCAAATGGTCAGAGGAACAGCAGAGCTAGCATTACGTGGGAGTGAACACTACTGTCCAGGAGGGAGAGAGGAGACTGCTCTTTTTCAGTGGTAACAAGCCATTAAGTAAAGCATGCACCTTGTGAAACCTTACCCTCTGATGCAGTGATATAATTGCTCATTTCATCACTCCCTGGCACAGTTCTGTGAAAATGATCTGTACCAGCCTCAGGGATTTTCATAGGAGATGTTTTCTTCAGATTATTTTGAGGCTGAGAAGAGGGGGAGACAAAACGTCCCACACTGTTGGCAGTTCCGAGGAGACAATAATCTTCATGGAAGTGTGAGAGGGATAAAGAAATAACCTTTTAACCCTGTTCATCTGTGTCCTGGACAACATCTCTGACTGTGTCCTAAGGGTACAGTCAGGGAGTGTATTTGAACTGGGCTAAAAGATAGCTACTGCCAAAATGTGTCAGGTAGCCTCTCTCCCCTTTCAACTTCGGTACACTTCCTGTTGCTTCCCTTGGATCAGCACTGATCCTTGTCTTGGCTCTGTGATGAGCAGGTCAGGGAGTTAATACAGGGTAAAACAATCCCACAGGAAGAAAATGAAGATTTTTTTCTCCTCACTGAGTGAGATAAATCAGGTAATGGTGAAGTCAGACAAACTCCAGCTCTGGCATAAAGAGGACAGCTCTTCCATCACCAACTGCTGCCATGAGTGGCACAACTTCATCATCAAGAGCTGTAGGCAGAAAATACATTGCTCTTGCACTCCTGTTTGAATATAGAGCACCTGCCTCATCAGACTTGGTCTATCTATTTGCTACAGCTGATATATCCACCACTGTGGTATTTAGGACCCAGATTCCATGAAGTTCAGTAAAGTCATGCCAAGATACTTTCCAGAACACCATACTGAACAGGGTTATATGTACCAAGTTTAGAAAATGTGAGCAAGTGAAAAAAAAAAAAAAAAAACAACAAACCAACACAAAATGAATTCAATTCATTGATCTGCTTAGGGTAATGGGCATCCCTTCAAAAAAAACCAGGAGTTTCAGCTTTAGTTTTTCAAAGAGTGGACCTTCTGGTTTGTTTGCTGTATGCTTATATTCTAGGTTTTGTCTTTTACTTTTGCCACAGTATTTTGTGGCATTTTGCAGATTCTGTCTTGCTGGACTGGGTAGGATCCTAAGGAAATAATGCTTTAAACCAGAATTTACAGTCAGAGCATAGAGAAGGTCAGCCCTGAAGTGGAAAGAAGCTCTCAGCCCCAGCTCTGACAATCTGCTAATCCCTCCAGACACTGTTGAAAGGATATTTGAGACTTCCACTGCCGAACATAAATCAGTATCACATTCTATAGGAGAGTTCAAGGATGCCTATCGAAAGTTAATGATTTACATTAAGGGCTTTGTGGGTTCCTGCGCTTTCCCTGCCTTATTTTGTTCTCTATGGCTAAGGCAGTATCCACACTTCCCAGCCTACCTAACGTCCCCCACCAGATAGGTCTTTGGCACACATTGCAATGTAAATAGATGCTGAATACGTGGCCGGGATAATTAAGCTTTAAAATTCTAGCCAAAGATCCATTGTCACACAAAATGACTATGCAGATAAGAAGCAGATAATCCAGAACAGCCTTTTACTGTCTACACTTAACCATAAATGTTGCCTAGAATTCAGGAAGGATTAGGTGTTTCTACAGGAACCAGAGCATTTGCAAACATAGCACTAAGCAGCTGCTAATGCTTTGTGCTCCAAGCTCTGGGCCAGAGCCCATTTCTTGTTTTCCTTCACTCCTTTGCTTTCTAAAATACCGTTACAAAAGGCCACAAGACTTTTCTGCCATCTCATCAGTGTAGTGGTTCATTTTCAATAGCAAACCTAGTAAGTGTGCTTGTGCAATTTTATCTCATGAAATCCTATGGATGGTGTCAAATTGCTACAATTCTAAGTTATCTATGTGTAGTAAGACAGTCTAATTATGATATAATTTCCAAGTAAAGAGTACAAGCAGGTTATCTTCACATTTTGGTCAAAACAGATCCAGAAAAACAATGCAAAACAGACTTAGCACAAAAGATACTGAAAAATAATATAGAGCATATGCGACTTCACATTCCATCCCAATCTCAGTTAATAGCTTATTTCGTGAATCTGAGCTCAGTTTACAAAGAGAAGAGTCACTTCAGTGCTTACAATGTTGCTAACATCAGAGTACTTGTTTGGTGGGCACAGTGTACAGAAATGAATCTACTTTACTTCTGGTATATTTTATCAGTTTTTGCTAGATGATGATTCATTATTCAAAGTAGAGTTTTTCTGTTTGTGAAGACTCTCATTTTCTATAACCAGTGGTTTACAGTCTGTAGGATCAGGAAAGAGTATTGTCCCATTTGACTGAGAGAGCACAAGCACAATTTAGATGGGAATTTTATATAACATATAATCTAGTGCAACTGGGGGTTGCTGTCCTGCAGTCCTGCAGCACTACCCACCCATCTGCCGGCACTGAATCCATCAGCTGTATAACTGTAACCAGGTCAGTTTAACAAGCTGATGAAATGGAAAACGATGGCTCTTGGGTGTGTTGGTTTTTAAGGGGTTCACCTCACTGAAACCGCTGCCCCAGTGGCCCCAGCAAAGGTGTGCTGCAAGGCAAACAGAGACTGTGGCAAGGGATGCAAGAAAAAGATGAGGGTGACACTCATCTTGAGCCTTGCAGCTTGCACTCACCTGCTGCTCAGGTGCAGTGTCAAACTGAGCTCAACAGAAAGTCCAAAGAAGATCTCGCCAGAAGTGCAGCTCCCTCACACCACCTTGGTGCCACCAGAACTACAAACACTCTCAGTTGTTCCATGGGTTTCACTGAATTATTCGTGGAGCCAGAGCAGGTGGCTAATGGTTCACCCTTTTGGAGCTGCTTTAAAATATTTTAAAAACTTAACCAAGCCATGTGTTCTGAAACTATTTTGTCTTGACATTCACAGTGAAATACAGCACAGCATGCTTTTGTGCCAAAGCTTTTTGAATTTCATAATACCAAATAGTTTCTTAAAACATTTACAACATTTAATAAAGCACCTATATATTTGGCATTGGGTCAGGATATTAGCTGGTGATAGTTTGAGAAATATGCAATGATGCCGCAACCTTATTTCAGAATCTATCCTGTGTAATGAAATGTCCCTCAATGTTGTGAATGCACATTTAGACATTTTCCTTTCTTTCTCTCTTCTCTTTTTGCATTTAAATGACAGCTCATGAAATTATTCTCAGCACCTACAACCCAGGAAAAATATGTGGAGGAAGAATGAATCTGGCTTTTTTCAGTTTAGGTTTTATTTTTTAGGGGTGAAGGTGCGGGATGGGATGGAGGTGGATGGAAATATAGTGCAAAGAAGATGAGGATGCCTGAGTGTTGATGGGAAGTTATGGTCACTGGTAATGAATTTCAAGTTTGGAGAAAAAGAGGTTATAACTTGTAAAATGCTAGATCTCTCATGCTTTATGCTTCTCTGCAAAGAGCAGTTTTTACAATAAAGTTTTCTCTAGGAAATATTGCACAATTAGGCCCTTAAAGATACCGGTAAATCAGGCAGTAATTATTAAAGCAACATTGAGTTAAAACACTGAAACGTTGCTTGTAAAGCTCTTTTCAATTCCAAGTACCAAGGTTTGGGTTTTGTTGCTTTATCCCCACCTGCACCCTTTTGCAACTGGGGTCAAAAAACCTCTCCAGGGCAACATGGTTTGCCCATGCCTGACAGGCTGCTCCCATTGCCTAAATTATCAGTAAATGGGATAGAAATCTAATGCAGATTTGTGGAGGGTGGCAGTAGTTTGGATGAGGGGATGCATCAAAACCCATTAAAACCCACGTGATCCTTGCAGCCCAATTCTCTTTTATCCTTCTCTCTACCGCCCGGAGAATAAAGAGCTCATCTCCATAGGACTGGGGAAGCAAAGTCTTCCACAGGCTTTACTTGTTTCTGACCTTCTGCTCTTTCTCCCAGTATCCCCTGTGGCTTTACAAATTTTCTTGGGAACTTTAAAAATGTTTTAAGTATCTTTGGAGGAATCTGATAAATATACATGACTAAGCTGCTGGAAAAATACAAAACATTTTGTGATGTCCTGAAAAGTTCCTAAAATTTTACTTCACTTGCGCATTAGAAATGGACTGCTTCTTCAAATAATATTTTTCTCCTTTTAATTGGCAATAAATTTCCCCCAAAGACTTCTGTGAGTCCTTCATATCAGCTGTTGTAATGAAATGACCCCTTAGTCTGGGTGGGAAGTCTCTAGTGTATAAACCTTCAGTCTCTTTATTTCTTCCTTGGAGAAATAAAACCACACCAACAAGCCCGCTGCAGGCTGGATAAATCTTTCACATAATATATTGTTCTATGCAGAAGGCTTCTGCGGGGGGGACAAAAACTTAAACGTGGTTACTATGTCAACTAACGACGGGATTTAGGCATTTTTCTCAAGGACTTACGTCCGCAGAAGGCTGAGGGAGAATTTATGGAGCGTGTTGTGCTGACACCCTTCCAGCTGTTCCTCCCCCCGAGCGGCGCAGGCAGGGGAACAGCTCCAGGGGCGGCGGCGCTTTCGGGGACCCTCGGGCGCTTGGAGCAGCCCGGGTGGGCTGGGACTCCTTACAGGAGGCAACCCGGCTGCTCGGAGGGGTGGTTCGGGGGAGAACGAGAGCACTCCCGTTTTAACTTGTGCTGAGCGGAGATCCTTATCTGCTTTTTGGGAAAGATTTGTACATGCAAGCGCCCGCTGCGCTTGCTGAGGAGCCGGCGGAGAGGTAAGGAGCTATTTTCTCTCACGAGTTTCCTTTCGTGCTCTTTCCCCCTTCGCTCCCCAAGTTCTGAGCGCCCACCAGCATCCCGGTTCTCCAGGCGTGAGCGCCGCTGCCGTGTCCCGAAGGTGGCTCCGGGGGCAGCCAGGAGGGAGGGGGGCTCTGCGGGCTGCCAGGAGCATCCCTTGGAGACGAGCCCCGGCCGCAGTGTCAGGGCTGTGCCGCCCTGGGGTCCCGTGGGGCTGCAGCCCACGGAAAAGCCACATAATCCAAGGTCGAGTGATGCCATCCCCACTTTGGGGTTATTTGGGGGTCACGAGCGCTTGTGTTTCTTGTTACTGCCTGACATAGGTCTTGTGAGGTCATTCCTTTTCATATCTGATCTCTTAGTTTTGGAAATTAGTTAGGATGGGTAAGGAATGGTAGAAGATGATGAGGGGCATTCAGTGTTGTCTTGGTCATGAGGAGATGTGATGGAAGCTGCTCGTGTGTAACTGGAGTTGTTCTGTGCAGGTGCTCCACTGTCCTCCTGTGTAGCTGCCCATGTCTCATCCCTCCTTTTCCAGGGCTGATCTCTCACCCCATCCTTACGTATCACAGATAGTTTCATCTGGGCTAGTTTGCTCACGGGATTTTGGAATTCATCACACAAGCACATTTTTTTTACTGTGAAAGTGAAACCAGTGTGTAGCATTTTCTGTTTCCTTTACACCCACAAACTCTGAGTCTTAAAAAGCATCTGCCTCCTCAACTCTCTGTAACAGAATTGCATGGGGCCTCATGTACCAAACAACAGGAAATCCACCTTGGTGCTCCTGTAGGAAAAGAACAGCTGTGTGGAAAGATCAATAAACACAACCAGTTGCTTCAAAAGTCATAAAATGGAAAGAGTCCACAAAAAACCCCATGTGACAGGGGACCCTGGCTCCAGACACTGCAGGAGAACTCCTGGGAAATGCAGTAATTATTGGGAAGCCCCAGACTTGTTTTCATTCAGTGGTTTCCCACATACAAATATTTGGTTTAGGAGAGGAAATCACAGTGACAGGAAGAAATACTTACCTATGGAAAAGGAAAGCTTGTTTACGCTTAATGAAATGGAGAAATTGTTCATGAAATGCTTATGTCAGTCAAAATAAAACACCCTCAGTGCTGCCAAGGCCACAGAGCTCAGGTGATCTGGTTGGTCCTGTGAGCTGTGAAAGCATCTGGGGCTCACTTGGTGTGTCGGGTTTGCTAA
>VXAU01000861.1:802280-894388 GCA_013399695.1 Formicarius rufipectus | reverse complement strand
GTCGGGCCGGGCGGCCGCGCCGGGGGCGGGGACGGCGACGGCGGGGCCGGAGGAGGAGGGAGCGGAGCAGGAGGCGGAGGCCGCGCTGCCCGCCCTTTGTGGGGCCGGCCGGGTCAGGGCGCGCTGCCGACACCGCCGCTTACATAAGGGCGGGGGCGCGGGGCCAGGCGCGCCGATCCCACCACAGCCCATCCTGTGCGATCCCATCCCACCCCCGGGAGCCCCCGGGGCAAGGGGGGCGCGGCAGGGGCAGCCGCAGGCTGTGCCCGCCCGCTCCAGAACCGCCTTCGCAGCCGCAGGGCTCCCTCCCCCCGCAAAGCCGGGGCTGCCCTTCGAAAGCTGTTCCCTGTCCCTCCCCGGGGTGGGCTTTGGAAAGCCACCAGGAGAGGGCTGCGGCTCTGTCCACAGTCAACCCAGAAAAAAAACAACAAACAAACAACAAAACAAACAAAAAAAAAATACACCAAAAAAAAAAAAAAAAAAAAAAAAAAAAAAAAAAAAAAAAAAAAAACCAAAACCGAAGTAATAAAGAGGGAAGGGCGGGTCAGGCATGATCTCAGCGCCTGGTCCGGGTCCAGGAGCAGCCAGGGCAGGGGCGGCCCCCTGCGCAGCCCAAAGCCGTCCCTGCGGGCACTCAGCCCCGCAGCTCAGGCACAGCCTAACCTCTCAAGCACAGTTTTCTCCTTTCGCCATACAACCTATCTTCTTAATCACGTGTGTGTGTGTTTTCCCACTGTTGAACATAAGTTAGTGGCTCTAACCCACTAGCTGTTTACAGTTCACATGGAAACATCACCTCACCTTAACAGTCCAGCAGGGAAAAAAAGTTCATGAGACACTATCTAATTAGAAAATGGTTACCAAAGAAAAATCTAGCAATATCACCTGTAATGCTCTCCTTGAACTTAGCTCACATACACAAACATAGACTGGGGGCGCGGGGGAAGACAGGAGAAAAAAATCGCAAGGGAGGTTGAGATAAGAGGCATTTATTGCCTCCAAATCCTTTAAACATAAACAGCTGTACATTTTTCACTTCATGGAAAAAATACAAAGCATGACATTTGCCAAGAAAGTATGAGAATAATGGGAAATCAATGCATGACTACATCTCTGTTCTCATCTTGAATTATTCCAAATGATGTAAGCTTGAAGTTGTATTGGAATGCTATATAATACTGAGCTCTGAAATAACATACTTGGGTACAGTTCAATATTGAAGTTGAACTGGAAGGCACTCTCTGCCCACCACAGACTTTTCTCCAGCAAACTGGCTTTCTTCCATAACAGTTTCCGACACTGCACACATGCAGGGAAGGAACCAGGCTACCTGTGCATGGGCTTTGTACAATACCCAGTCTGTGCTCAAACCACACCAGTGCAAAACTGGATTTTTCTTTGAAGGAACACTAGCAGAGGCAGTTTATTGCACTGATTTCCCCTTTTAAGTGGTCTCCTAGCCTGGTCAGCCCAAGGCAGCCGACAGCCTTATATGGCAGGAAGGCTGCAGGGAGCAGCAGTGCCCTGAGCAGTCTCCATCTATTCCTGACCTTCCAGACTGGACAATTGCTCCTCTCGGTTCCAGCACCCCAGCCACAGCTCCTCACCAGATCCACTGGCCCTCAGGTCTAGACATAGAAAGGCTACCTTCAGCCACCAGCAGAGTATGGGACTCCCTAACTCCCTCTGCTCCCCCACAACACACCTCCTGCCCCAGCAAGACCATGGTGGGGGCTGCACTGCCTCATCTCCAGAGAAAAAAATGAAACATTATAGTGACATCATCACAACAGTGACACCTGTTGTCCTTCAGATTCCTCCTACTGCAGCCCACCTCTCACAGGGCAGACGGGAATAACACCTGAGTCATTTCACCAGTACCAAAACAGGTCATGCAGTAGCAGAGACTAAAATGCAACCTTCACTCCATGTTTGGGGCTGCAGTTTGCACTCTTTCCCCCTTTGGAGCAGAAACATGCCCTTTCTCTGCCACCCAACAGCAAGACAGCCACTTGTCAACAGAGCAGCCGAGTCTTTCACAGACTCGGTTCCTCAAAGGCCTTACCACGTCTGAAAAGTAAAACTCGATCTCTCAGTAATAGCTGACACAAGGAAATATTCTTAACTCAGACTCTGCCATGTAATCAATAAATATTTTTTCAAACTTAATTCTGTACTTGTGTGATCTTTAATTTAACTTCTAAAATACATTTGAGACTACCTGCAAGAAATACTGAACATCCCAAAGACACACTACGTCTACCAACAGATTTGCACCTTTCTCATACAGTTCCAAGAGTTTATTTTACCATTTCTCTTCAGAGCTAAAACACTGATAGTTATTTCAGGAAGGGCAAACAAATGAATTATGCCTGTTACAGAGCACAACATACTTCATACCACTCTTTAACTAATGGTGCTGTGATAGCTGTGTGGTATGCAGTGCAACTGTCAAAGCAGGCAGTCCTTAATAACATCCAAGACAGACACTATTAAAATACAAATCACAAGACTGTCTGGAGGACACGCAAGTTTGCCCGTTTGGACAAAGCTTTATTAATAGACTGAGACTTAGTAACAAAGAATATTAATACCCAGCACAGCACCACCAATTCATTGCCAGGGAGGGATTTCACTAAAAATTCTCAAGTTGCACCAGCTACATGTGGAAAACTAACTCAGGGTTTCACCTAAAGATGTTCTCAGGGAGAGTCTGCTAAATGGGGAAACAACTTTTGAGAGTGTAAAAAACCAAGGAATTGGGTACTGGTGCAATTATTAATGTTAAGTACATTAAAGCAACATAAAGTGATGTTTACATTGTAATGACTTAAAAAGTTTATCAAAATATGTATGTGTATCTTCTTAACAAAACACGTATTTGCCATGTAAAGGCACTGATTTTAAAAAAAGAATTTAAAATATGAGTGTCTCTCCAAGCCTGTTTTTGAGATTTGCAAAATGCTACACTTTAAGAAAAGGCTTATTTAGTAGTCACATTATTTTAGCAGTGTTTTCCACTACTGTTTGCTTCTTCTCACAATTGGGCCTGAACTCTGTCAAACAAGCCATACTATAAGCTTGCAGAACAGAGCTGCCTTTGTTCTTTGGCACTGCCAGTCCCCTATGGAATCAGGCAGCACACTGAACTGCACTCGACAAACAATCCCTGACCTTCAATTACTGTCCTGGCTCACTGCCACAGGATACATGTATTACTGGTAACACAGTGTGCCCTATTTATGCAGATAATCGCTAGAACTACAGATAATCATGAAAATCTATGGAAAAACGCAACCATTCCCTTCCTAAAATCTTGTAGCTTCCCCAGTGTGCTGCAGCACAGCCCAGGCTCAGGCCATGCATGTGAGGATGGCAGTAGTGTGGTTTTGTATTTTTAGTGACGGCACAAGAACTCCAGGTGGTGGATGGCTTCGCCTTTCTCCACTGGAGGTTTTCGGTTTGGTTTTTGTTTGCTTTGAGGCGGAAGGCACGCCGGGTTGAGCTGGCACAGTTGTTCAAGAGCTGCTCTTTCCCCCACCCCCCCTTCGGAACCCCGTTGGGTTTGTCAGCGGAGCGGCGCTGGCGGAGCGGGCAGGGGCCGGTGGCAGCTGCAGCCCCTGCACTCGTGGGCTGGCCGGCAGCCAGAGCCTGGGCACAGAGCCACGGCCCTGCTGGGAGCTGCTGCCAGCGGGAACGCAGCACTGGGCAGCGACGGCACACACTGACTGCGTGTTTTGCTGGGACCCCCTTGCACTCCGTGCAGGCGGCGAACCCCCTGAACTGCAAACCGTGCTCCTTCCTCACCCCATGCCCGACAAACCCATGTGAGCAATGCTGCCGGCCAGGAAAGAGCACATGCAAATATTGCAAATCAGTAAATATTTGAACTTGAAAGCAAATGAAGGTTAGTTAAATGAGTCTTCATCTTTTAAATTAGCATTTTGCTACTTATCTTCTTCCTGTCTGTGCCACCCCACATTTGCTTATCGAGCAGAACAGTTTCATAGATAGTCCTGCAGAAATAATGCAGTGTGAGGGCAAAACTGTGGTCATCCTCATGTTAGTGGAGAATGAACTTTCTCACTACGCATTTGTGCAAAGTGACTGAGTTCAGACGGTGTACTTAAGTGCAGAAGTCAAAGTCCAAAGGAGGAATTAATGTGTGTGAAACAATTATTACTACTGGAGCTGCAACACATGAAATACAGCAACTGGCATTCAAGTGCCAGTTCACCTGGCAAATTCCTCATTTAAACTCTTTTTTATGGAGGTGGACAAATCAGACATGCATTAACTCCACCAAGCTATCTTCAGTATACCTACTTTTCAAAACTGAGAAGCTGAGGACAAGGGTGTACATGAAGCAACAGTACAATTAATATACTCACATATCAACACTAACTGATTTTACAGTATATTTCAAATTAATGCAATTAAAATATGGTTTTTATCTTTACAATGTTTTCAATGGACTTTTGAAACCACTTTTATCCTTCCCTGGGCAGGAAGCACCATGGGGTTAAATGCTGCATGCATCAACATGACTGTGCAATTTTTCCCATTACTTCATCCCCACCTACTTCATCATACCAGTACTGTAAATGGAACTCTGGGAATAAGCTCTGTTAGTAAACAGGCACTATTTCTGTGGCTGAATCTGTGTCCCTGCTGCAATAAGACCAATAATTGTGGTAAAACAAAAACCAGATGCGTGACCATAAAAAAAAAAATCATTATCACTGTAGGCAATAGCATTGTATAAGTTTTCTTATTTGATGGACAGTGCTCTAACTTCAGATTTATGTTCAAAGACAAAATACTGAGCAGTCTCTCAGGCATCCCTTTGTGGATATCTCATCTTAAGCCCAGCACCACTATAACAGACTTGGTTTTCCTAAGCCCTCTCCCCTCATTAGCTGATCAAAAATGGTATGACCCTTGCTACTCACTCAAATCCAGTACATCAAGGTCACCTTCAAGTGTGAACTGCTCTCTCACTTCTGGGTGCATATGCTTCTAACAAAGCTTATAAAGCATGTTTTTCTCCCCATCCCCGTAATTCAGACCACCAGCCTATACTCATTCAGCATTTTGATTACTGAATCCTCCTTTCTCTGGCCTTACTAAATACATACATGCTCAGACCATGCAAAATGCTGTCACAAACACTCCAGCCCACCACATCCAGTGTCTGCAATCCTTCCCTTGGAAGCCCCATCACACACACTGCACTTTCAGGAACAGGCATCTCCTCCTATCCTGTTACCACTCTTTTATCAATTCCAGGAACAGTTTACTGGCAACACTTGCAAAGCTGATTCACTGACATCTTTCCATTTCCTCCTTAAAACTCTGCTTGCTGTAATGACCTCTGAAACCTGGACAATGGCTTGGCCACTGCTTTATGGAAGCCTCATCTTCCTTCATAAGAAATGCCTCCTATTTGCCATCTGCCTGTCTCTGTGTCTCATCTGCCCTTGACTCACTCAGATTTTAACTCTGTGCAGAAAGGAACCCTTTTCATTCCGTTTCTTCTACAAATGATTGCACAATGAAATCCTGTACTTTCGTAAGAGTTTGCAAGTGTTGTGGTAATGTGCCACAACATTCATTAACCTTGGGACCAGATTCTGTCTTCCACAAAGCAAGCACAGCAGCATCAAGTTCATAATGTTCTTACCCACACTCCATCTGCAATATTCATCAAACCCTTTTTAACTTGGGTGCTATCCATGTTTTGCTGTATTCATGCTTCTTCAGCCTCCTTGCTTCCATCACAGTGATGCCAAACTCCCTCCAACTCATTTCTTGGCTTTACTTTCTTCTTCCAACCCTGTCACCAACATTCACAATGTTCTTGCATCCTTTTCCCCTTGAACTTACTGCATGTAACATTCATTTACCCAGCCTCCTTCCAGCCTCCCCTCCAGAGAAACAACCTGGTTGAGAACATAAGCTTCAGGCCTCTGACATCCACTCAAGTGCTGCTCTTCTGATTCAGCATCCGGGACTGCCTCCCTCTCATACTTCCCACTAACTGAAGCCCATTACAGAGCAGGACTCCACCTTTCACCCTCCTACTGTTTCCTGTCCCTCTCAGACTACATTCCCAATTGCCTCTCAGAGGCACATCTCACTTCCTGAGAGTGACCCAGACCTAGCTTTTCTAAGGTCCCTTTCTGGTTTTATTTCCCAGAGCTTAAATACCTGCCTCACCTTTTTTCATCTCACCCTTTTAACAACTTTGTTAACTCTGATTTCTAAGGCACTACTTTTTTTCCCAATTCTGCTGTTTTTTCAGCTCCTCTGCCCTGCCTCTCCCTCTCTTTCCTTTGTCTAAAGCATCTTATTCACCAGCTTAGTCAGCTTCCTGTCTTTTAAATGGACTGTATTTATTTTGCATTTTTCTATTTGCTCTTCCCTAAAACAGCTCGGGAGCATCTTCACCACAGAAAGACCAGCTTCCCACTGAAGATCAGGCTCCTTGATTGCTCAGGCTGCTGGCAGGTCCTTTGGTCCAGGGATGCCTCCTGGAAACAAGCCATTGGCTCCATCGGAGGCAAAGAGGGTGCGGTTCCGAGGGAGCCTCACTGCAGCATCACTTCCTCTGTTACGGCAGTGCTGAGCACGCACCGTGCTGGTATTTTCCATTCCCACAGCCCTTCGACTCCTGGCACATCCAATGCTCCCTGCACGCCTGGCGCCACACCCAGGGCATGCCGCGTGTTCCTGACGTCACGCTGTGGAATGGCCACTCGAGTAGGAGGCTGGAACAACGCGGTTAATTAAGTCTACAGGGAGTGGAACTGGCAATTGAAACAGAGCTGGGATGTGTTAGAGGAGCTCCTGTGTGGAGCTACATGACAGCAGTGCATTTCACTGATTGGCAGCTACAATTAGAGCTCTAGAATAAGCATATCGAATCTGCAATATATTCAGAATGCTGTGCTTGGGTTTGGTTTTTTTGTGAATAGTTAAAAGTATGCAACTTCTACTCCTGCCTCCTCTCTACTTGCACTGTGTCCAGAAAATCAGGAATCCCCTTTGCCAGTTCTTCAGGCTTTCTATCTGGCTATTTCTGGATTCCTGTAACAGGGAACAGTCATTCATGGAGGGAGAAGATTACTCATTTTGGATTCAGTGCCTCTGCACTTTCAGTCCCAACTGGAAGTAAGGTTATACTTGAACACTGGTTTGTGTTTTGCAATACATACTTTTTATATTCTAAACATGTACACTTTACACAGAGTATCTTAAAAGTAGTATTTTCGTATTTCCAGACACTAAAACTTAAATATTAAGCAACACTGATGCACTGTGGTTTAACTATCTGTATAAAAAGCTCCATCTTATTGAGACAACATGCTAGTATATACTCCTCAAATGAAAATATCAGATTGTTCACTTCACTTTTGTGTATCGCATAGGCAGGGAAACAACCTAGTGTCACACTACACAGAAATACATTTTACTGTTCTTGAGCAGTATTTTCTCCTGCTATGATTGTTTCATAATCATACTGTAATTCTGTCAGACATCCTACACAGATAACAGTTGCTAGTACACTGGTTTGATTCCTGACTCTACAGCATTAAATGGTTTGTGAGAACTTCACAAATAAAAAGCCCTTATAGGCATAAACCACTAAGAAGGTGAGGTCAAAAGTTTACAGTTGATAATAAAATGTCTGATGGAACAGACGGGGTTTTAGTCAATATATCCCAGCATCAGGATAATGCTGAAATAATGTTGAAACACCATCAGTCTATCTAGTAAACAAATTAGAAAATAACCTAGATATCATAATGGATTTCCCCTCCCCGTGCTATTTTTAGATTCTCACATCTGCCCTACGTGCTTGTCCAGTAGCAACCTTGATGGACAAACACTTTTTTTTCCTTTCAGGAAAACACAGGACAGATGGTGCGCAAAGTATTTCTCTCAGAGATAACAAGTTTTCCGCATTTTATAAATTCACTCATCTTCAAACTGTGACAGCTGTGAGTTTAAAGATAAAATCAAAATGATCCAGATCTTGTTCATCTCCTTTCTCTAGGGTCCCTGAAAGGTCACACAAGTATGTCTCACTTCAAAGTTTCCCACTAACTGTGACGTGCGTTTCTTTTCTAAGTTCAAACTTACTGGTATATCAGAAAGAAGCAGTGTATCCTCTGTATTTTTTCAAAGTTGTGTCTCAGGCCTGTATTGTGAATTTGGACCTTCTGGACCCATCTGTATAGTGTATCAGACAGTATTTACCTCCAAGGTCTATTTATAGCAGTGATTACATTCCCTGGTGCCTCCCATACTAGCACACATGGCAATGTTACTACCCCACATTTTCTACCTCCATATAGTCTCACGTTAGCCTGTACTTCTAACCATGGTTATCCTCCTCATCCTCCCCTGTATCCTGTTCGACTTCAATTCATGTTTCTCCAGCACAGCTGAGCAGAATTACGTGTATTAGTTTGAAAGCACTCTGGGACAGCTCTGTGGGGACACAAGCACATCCCAGAGTCACACCCTGATCTTCTCGACATCACACAGCAGGCTCACAGTCCTGCTCTGCCTGGCCAGAAGGCTCAAACCTTCTCCTTGCCAGTGCTTCCGCTGGATAAGCTCTCGTCTACATTTGCCATCTGCTCCTAAATCTACCACTTTCTATTTTATGTAGGGACGTTTTGTTCCATTTTTGTTACTTTGTTTCTCAAGGACATTCAGTTTTAGTTGCATAAAACCCCATCCTCTCTATTAAGGGTTTCACCTATTCTGCACTGTGTACTGATTTAATCGAATTTAATCAATTAGTCCAAATGTTTTAGTGAAAACACTAAGCAAGTAATTCCCAAAATGTGTTAACAACTATTGGCAGACAGACCTATTTCACCACTACACTGCTCCACCTATTTCAACACCACATAGCTATCATTTTATAAGCTAATTCCTACCTAATTTACTGTTCACATTACTAATCCTAGTCTTCCTCTGATTGTTCATCGCTTGACATACTGTGGAATGCATTACAGAAGTCTAGATAAATTAAATTAATTACATTTTCTTGCCTAAGAACAAAGCCAACCAAAGTTTTTGTTCAAGTGAGTCCATGATGCAGCATTTCAAGGCGCTGATGGCAAGAGCAGCCCATGATTAAGGGCAGGGGGAGGAAACAGAGTAGTTATAACCAGTCTATTTGTAAACACTTTAAAGACTAGAAGGGCATAAGTAAAAGCCAGCATGAACCCCCAAAAAATACATAATGCCAAAGCAAATTTCCATGACAAACAGAGGAGCAGATCTATATCCTGACACTGTCTCCTATGATACTCTCATGTGCAAGCTAAACAGATTAAACCCAAAGGAAACTAATGTGGATGCATATCAAGAAAAAGGAATAATCAAAACAAACAAACAAACAAAAGCCCCCAAGTATTCAGAAATCACCATTAACTATCTGTCAAAACACGTACATAGACTGTAGTCCCCAAGGTCACCTACACCAGGTCTGCTTTTACTCACTGTTTTCATTAGCAACCCAGATGACGGAACAGAGACTACATTTATTAAATTGATAAACAACCAGCTTGATGGGACTGCAAATTATATTAGAGGACAAAAAGGCAAACTGGACAAGTGGTCTGAGAAAAAAAATGACGTTCAAAACACTGCACATAGGCAAAAGTCAACTGCAGAAATGCTGAATGGCTAAGGAGAAATTCCACAGAAAAACAGAGGTCAGGTTCAATTTATGGGCTATGAGTTAACAGTATCATGCTGTAAAAATATAGACACAATCCTAGGACAGGGAAATGTTAGTACAACCTGTGTTCTACATTCATAAAGCCCCGGTTATAGTACTATATAAAGGGAGCAGAGTTTTGGATATTGTTCTTCAAGACAGGTATGTACAATAAAATGAGCACAGTTTTGGAAAATACCATGGATGAATACAGACTGAAGAGACTGAGAAGGGAAAACAGCTGGGTGTGTCTCCAGCTATGAAAACAGGATGCTGCAAGGAATAATTTCTTAATCTCTACACCAGACACAACAAATTTTAACTGCCTTAATTTAGATTAGATGATCTCAAGGTCTTTTTCAGTCTTATGATTCTACACAGTATCCACAGACTCACCTCTCCCAAATAAAACAGCATTTAGAAACACATGCCCAAGTTAACGATATATTTAAGTCTGTTTTTCTTATGCCATATACCTCCCTGATTCACATCACCTATTTCATGGCCTCCCTGAGCAGCTACAAACCATGGATCCTTGGGGGGCTGCAATGCAAATGAGAGTTTCAAGACTCAGCAATATTCTGGCAATAATCTTGAGAACTGCGAGATACCAACTTTCCCTGCCTGCACATTCCCACCGACAGCTGAACAGGAAGATTTACCTGCAGACCTTGGGAAAGGCTCAGGCAGATCATGGCTGGCCTTCCTTGTCTAGAAAATTAACTCTTCTCAAAGACAGGTATAGGGTCAGTCAAAATTGCTTTCTGAAGTAAAGTGTATTGTAGTTTACCTCATTTTCTTTTATCTCCCAAATGCTTTATTCCTCCCACACCCCTCAATGCCTTCCAAAGCTTTACATACTGGGAAGACAGACTGACATGCCTTTAGCTTGTCTAATTCTTCCTTTCTCCCTTTTCATGTTGGCACTGCCTTCTCCAATCATTGGTACCACCCTGAAGGAAAGATGAGCTAAAATAGTTACAATAAGCACTAATTCTTTCCTAATTGTGAGATGGAAATTTCTATTGGTCTGAGTATTTTACAATCCTTAAGTTCCCGCTAGTCATAGTAATTTCCATTTTCTTATTCTCATACATCTTGTGTTTTTCTCTTAATTATCATTATCATTATCAAGGCCAAAAATATTTAATGTTTCAGTTGTGTATTACTGTTATGCTTCAACATTCTCACCATACAAAACCTTCTTTTTATTTGTTTTTACATCATTTGGAAGATCAATTTTTAGAAACAAACCTAGATTAAGTAGTCCTGTCCCCTGTGTCCCCATTGCTTGCCAGATTCCGGCATTAGTCTTGCTCTATATCCTTAGGCTGACTATCCATCCATTTTGGTCTGCAGACCAGGGTAACCCTT
Source organism: Formicarius rufipectus (assembly GCA_013399695.1). NCBI lineage: Eukaryota > Metazoa > Chordata > Aves > Passeriformes > Formicariidae > Formicarius > Formicarius rufipectus. The sequence continues at coordinate 883,272 of VXAU01000861.1, read as the reverse complement.
TCCTGAGGATTCAGTTTCCAGACAAGCTTTACATATCTGTAACTTCAAGAAATTATGTCCTGAGGCTCCTTACACTTGTGACCAGCTTTACTTATTTAAATTTGCCACTAAGATTCAAAACTCCAATTTCCAAACCAACTTCTCTCTATTTTTTCACATATTTCAAACAATCAACCCACGATTACTAAGGGTGCAATTTTAAATTCCACTTAATCTGCTGAACTGTAAAGTGCGGCTGAGTGGGAATGCCCGAACCCCTCCCAGCCCCGAGCAGCGGCTGCCTCTGTGCCCTGGCAGTCCGATCCCTGGGATCACCCCCACCCGCCTGCCTCATCTGCACTGAAGTCACCTTGCTGATGGAACTCCAGCCTTGGCTGTGTCACTGCTCCCATCAGCCACGGGGGCACAGAGAGGGAAGCCAGCCCAGCTCTCCAAGCAGCTGATAAAGCATAAAGTGAAACTGAATGCTCAATGCAAAATTATTTTCTAGAATATCACCACTGCTTTTCAAAACGAAGTCTAAAGTAACACTGACTTCCTGTTGGTTCAGTGACTAGTTTAAGGAAGGGCCTTGCCAGCAAACACATCCAGGAATACCTTGGCCCTATCGCTTCACTTATCTCTACCTGGGAAAGTAAACCACCTGATAGCAAGCAGTATTTATCCAACAACACTACAAAGATCCCTATCCCCAGAGTCTAACCCTGGGGCTAACACAGATTCTTTGCTCCTTCTGTCATCTTTTTCCAAAGTGATTGTGAGCCAAACTGATTTCGGTCTGTCCTTTTTTTCCACTGAAGTCTTTTTTTTACTCTACTATGTAATTACTACTGCACAACTTGCTTTTGTTTGATTATTTCTGAACAGCACAAAGCATTTTAAACACCTCTAGCCCAGTTATTACAAGCATTCTGCCACCCTTCTGAAACTCAGATATTTTATATCCCAATCTCTATGAGAAGCTCAAATTTCTACATTTTGTTGTGCAGGCTCTCAACATTTCAGTTATTTCTTAGTAAGCCCAAACTGTTGTCCATTAGCCTTTCCCCACGCCCAACTATCATTTTCCTCAGTCTTGGAGCTCTTTTCCTTCTCAACTGGTACTAGTCTTCTATCCACTGACACTTCTCCGTATGCCAAGGCAGGAACAAATGTTTACCCATAAAAGCTGAGGTCTGAATGGAGGTTTCATTGTTGGTCAAAGCCTTTTTCCTTATGCTGAAGTTCCCAGCCAGTGCACCATCTGCCCTCTCCAAAGGCAATTTTTCCAGGTACTTGGGGGCAGAGACTCTCTGTAAAAGTTATCTCCCCAGGGCTCTCTCCTCCAGGTACCATACTTCCACTGAGGACTGTCAGAGAACCTACTGTCTTCTCCAGTGCAATATGCACATCTGTAATCCACCAAGGAGAAAATCTGTTGTCGTTGACCCTATCATGAAGGTTTCCTTCCCACTCCCACTCAAATCCCTTCAGGATCTTTCTCATTCTTATCTTTGCATTCATCAACATCAAAAGTCCCACCAAGAAATCTGCAATTCCTCAGCCTTCTGAGTTCTCGGATCTGGTTTAAGTTCCAGCCTCATTGCCAGTTGTATCTTGAGCCTTTCAGCTTTTCTGGCTTTTTCTCCTCTTCACTTTGGAACTGTCTTAGTAACATCATGCATACTATATTTAGTCATCTTTATTAAATCTACCATTTTTCAAGTTTCCTCCACTGTTCCCTTGATTATTAACTCTCATCTGTTTCAAGTCCTTGCCTTTAAAAAGGACACACACTAAAGTCCCTTGATATCATCACCAGTTACACAGCAACTACTTATCAGCTGCTTGACTTCTGAAACCTTTTGTCTAAAGGAATTTCAACCCTTCATTTGGATCAGCTGTGGGTAGCAGCAGGAACCTCTCATACTCAAGTTCAAATGCTATCCATAAATTACATTCAAATCAAACACTAATCACTGATCCTCAAGAAACAAGATTTGCTTCCCACCCCCTTGGGAAAGGGTCCTATGCTGGCTTTGCTGACCTCTACTAAAAGCCCAGTGCTTTATAACAAGCTGGATGTGTCGAAGATGTCTGCCGTGATTATTCCCATGGAAGTCTATCTGAATTTGGCACGCTTAGAGGCCGGGGGTGGGGGAAGGTTCACAGACGTCTGAGTGAGAAATGCTTGCAAGCAAGGGGCTGTTTCCTTTCCTGGCAGTCACTGTTCCTGACTTTTGAGGTTTGTGGCCTCAAAGATGAGAACAGAGAAGTATTCCCTACTGCTGGCACCCACCACTAGATAAAAAGGGAGATGTAAATGGAGGAGAAGGTACAGGGGGCAGGAGAAATAAAAAACAACAACAACAACAACAACCCAAAACAAACAAACAAAAACAAACAAACAAAAAACACCAAACAAAAAAAACCAAAACCAAAAAATGAACAAACAAAAAAAACCCCACACCACCAGAAGGTCAAGAAAGAATGAACAGGGTAAACATCTGGCAATGGGATTAACAATACAAAGCTCTGTGTATCACCCCCACACATCCCCTTTGGTGGCTGGAAACAACCTAAAACCCCCAGGCAACACTTCTCTGTTTTCTACCAAGACACTTAAGTGATTTTTGTGCCCGGGCCAGAAACACAACCAGCCAAGTGGTGTGAAGTAAGCTGCTTTGCTCTGTAAAATGCTTGAGTACTCAGAGGGGTTAGGCTTCTACCTCCCTCCCTCCTCTCCATCAGGGACAGCAGGCTTCCTACAGGCACGCGGTTGCCCCAGTGGACTGGAAGGGTCAGGGGTGATACTTCATGTCCAGAGGTACGTGTTCTCAGCGGTGTGGAGGGAGGAATCACCCGCACACCGTGCCGCTCCACACTCGCCTCCCTGCCCTGGCCTGGACCACTTCTGAGTACTTTTGCCACTTGCAAGGTACTACAGCATGTCTATGTGAGGATGAGGCACACTGTCAATTTTTTTGCCTTTCAACTTAGTACAGCTCTTGTAATTTATTTTTATACTTCTCCTAACCACATTCAATGTTTTTTTGCCTTTTTTTTTTTTGTAACAGCATTTCCATTTACTATTCATATAATTCTTTTTTTGGCCCAACAAGCCAGGCATAACTGATACAGAACTGTCAATAAATTAGATAACAGCTCCAAATCTAGGCCTATTCAAAAGTTTGGATTTTTTCTTTTACTCCTATTTAAGATATCCTCAAGCTGTGCTTATTCAATATATAAAGCAAGAAATGGATGGAAATTTAAAATATCTGTAAAATGTTTTTAAGAACTCCCTTTCCCACCCCCAAAGTAACAAGAACATGCTTAACATTAGGTAGGTAACGAAGGAACAAAAGAGTAACTCTCTGACAAGTTTTTATTTTTCTCTGAAAGAGAGCTATTTCAGACCAAGACCCACAAATGGAGCTGGACAATAGGGCAAGCATTACATCTTTAGGACACTTCCGCCTCGCTCCCCCCCACCCCCCCATTTCATAGTGCTGTAACATTGTACAGTGAATTACTTCAGGAGAATCTATAAAATGAATGCCCCATTTCTGGTCAAAAATCCCAGCTGTGAATCACATAGCCATTTGGCCTATAAAAAGCAAAACCCATCACCTTTTCTGTGCCCCGCCACCCCCCAGCCTGTTCTGGTACATAAAAAAAGAATGGGGATATTTTCCAATGAATATAAAAGCTAAGGACTTTTTGAAAAAGAAGAACAGTTACTTTTAGAACTACCTTCCCTTATGAAAAAAATTACTCTGGCATACCTGCATACAAAATTAGCATTTCTCTCTCCCAGTCATTATTGAGACTCTGAAACACTTTCTCTAAGGCTCTTTATAACCGAGTTACACCTGACTTTCTAAGACTGTTAATCCTGAAAATAAAGGAAAATACATCCATAGATTTGAGTTTATTTTAGTAGAGATGCTTTGCACTAAGTGCTTATAATAGAGGTTTTAACGATAGAAGAAAATAGATACCATGTTTAGGGAGAGAACACATATCCCAGCTATGGAAGACCTCTCCAACTAAGGTGTGTTTACAAGAATTGTGCCTTCCCTCATATACTGGTAACTTTTTATCTGCCTTCAAGCTAAAAGATGATTTAAGTAACCTATCAATGGACTTCAGCAATAAATACCTCATCATTGTAATGAAAAAGAAATGGACTACTAGTTGTCACAGCAGAATCTAAATTAGGTTTCTATATTTAGAAGTACCACCTTTCTTTTGAGGATAGTAATGTGCTTCAGTTGAAGGGCAAAATAACTCATCCAAAGTTGGTGCAGAAGCTCCTGAACATGAGTATTAGTGGCAAAGGAGAGTGAAATCAAAGAAATGTATATGTAATGATGATGAGTATCAAATGTAATAATAACATCAACATGGAAACTGATTTCTAAAAGTTGGGAGGCATATGAAATTAGAAAGTGAAGTTTAATAAGTTCTAGATCTCTAAAGAAATTAAAAGGACAAAGCTATTAATTCAATTATCAGCTTTTTATTTATGACCTTTTAAACAGAAAATAATTAAAACATTGTAATGACACCAGATATTTGTCATAGTAGGAGTGTTGTAGTTAAGGTCTAAGGATGAAGATTGACACTTCTATTTCAGAACTGAAGAACTACTTGCATTATTAATGACTCACAATTCAATTCCTTCTGTATCTGTCAATCCAGTAAAATCTATTGGCTCTTCCACGAGCCTTACCCCACTTCTTACTTCACAGAAATAGTGAGTATTTTCCTTTCCCTGCATTTCCCCCCCACCCCAAACTCTTCTACTGGAGTTATTCCTTTCCTTTTGGTCACTGACACAGACTTTAGTAAGCTGATCCTCTATCAGTGAAACATGGTATTTTAAAGTAGACTTTAGATGTGAAAGTTAGTTCTACTATTTTTTTTTTTGGTGTGTCTTTCATTCTGTCTCATTTTCCATGTCACTGAAATGTTCCCAGTCTGAACTTAATCAAAATAGTAAAGGTGACCATCATTTATTTAATATCTAAAACATCCAGTAATTCCAGATGTTCCATTTGAAATACAACCAATTTATTTCCTTTTCAGTTTCCAAGAGACACCAGATCCTGTAGGACAGATAAGTAAGAAAAAAATGCAATTGCAACCTGCAGTACTCAAAAGCCTGCACTATATAAATGTTTGACTTCATATTAGAAAGTACTTTGGTTTATACCACTGGTATGCAGCAGGAGGAGAAAAATAGCATTAATGTAAAATACATTGAATTAGCCACAATATTGGAACATAATTAATTAGCCTGGGAAAACGTAATTGCCAAGGGTATACAGCACAAGTGTAATCTTAACATTCAGCCAGAGAGCCATGAGGAGAAACCACCCTGCTACCCACACGCCCTAACATTCAGCAGAACATTGGCAAGTCACCAACCACTCCTCTGCCTTCCTGCCAACTCCAATTTCAGCACACATTCCTTCAGACTCCATCACTTGACAGAAAAAGTGAAACCTTTTTGTTGTCTGCTCTGGTAACACCTTGCAGTTCTGCTTCTCACATGTAAAAACTCACCACTTGTTTCCAGAAGCGTTCCCTCCATAATGCACAGACGTCCCACGGAACTCCATGTTATAATAGTTTAAATAATGTAAAATGCATATTCTATTGGAGTTGGCATTCTGCTGCACAAGGTTACTTTTCCAATCAGAGAATACTTAACAGTGGGCTGAACATTACATTTCAAGGACCAAAGTAGATTGATGAGTATGAGAAAGAGAAAAACATGTGTTTGTGTGTGTGTTTATATATATGGAGTGGTTTTTTTTCATGTAAACTTCACTGGGGAGGTGTTGACCCACAGAAGGCAGACCATAACCTGATCTGTGGCAGGAAGCAGAGGGCAGAGGTCCAGCCACTCTTCCACAGGCCTCTTTGCAGACATGTGGTGGAAAGCAGAAGCCAGCCAGCCCACATGAACTGCAGGGTATCACCACCCCTTTCACCACTGCTCCTCACCAGATCATGCAGATGTCACAGGCCACTTCCACTGCAGTTGTGAAAGCGTAATGAATGACTTTTTCCCCCAGCAATATTTTTGAAACCAAACTCTCATTCAAGAGGAGGACACTGCACTCTTACAAATTTAAGTTGACACTTACAAATGCTTCCTAAGGCATGCAACTCAGATAAATATATTTTAATATATTTTGTGCACCTTTAGGAATTAAAAAGCATGGGCAAGAACTGAATTTCAGCTTGCTGATAGGTGAGTTCAATATAGGGATAATTAAGATGATTATGTGCAAAAGAGCCATTTAAGTATTTATTCACAAGCTTCCCTCCGTGCCCCCTGGGATGGACTGGGGTGGGGAGTATTCCTGAATATTTATATAGTCCAGATTTCTTCATGCTTTATATATCAGAAAAAAAAAAAAAAAAAGAGACCTGCTAACATATTAAACAATTTCAGTCTGTTTCCTGAGCGTTTACTGAACTGCTTGCCAGTTTTTGCGCCTGCTGCCCATGCAGGCAGAGGAATGCTGACTTTGAAAAGGGAAGCCCAGTTTCAAGATCCTCTTCCACGCACTTCAGAGCAGTTTCTGTTACTCCCCTCTCTGAACTAGGCACATGGACCTCTCTCTCCTATCGCCCATGTCAGCATCAAACCATGGTTCAGCAGGAAGGGGACTCCTTGACCAAACAAACCCTTCCAGGAAGGTTTCCATGAGACTTCTCTCTGATTTAGGAACAGCTTATTTTGTCAGAAAGTGCATTTCTGTGGCTACCTCAATCATCTAACAATGGTTGATCGTCTAATCCCCTTTGGTTTACTAATTTAAATGAACTTCTCCGTTGAAAATTAAAGCTACTTCCACCTCTACTGTATTATTACAGCTGACTGTAATGATTGCATTAGAACAATGAGTATTATTTTCCATGGCACAAAGTACTGAATTTTAGAGGGTATCAGCCATCAGCTCTGAAGTCTAAACAGTCTTCAGTGAAGGACAGCATTTAATCCAGAGAAAACAGATTTTTATACCAAGTTTTGCAAAAGGATTTCCCATGGGCAGTCTGCTTTGACAACAGTTACCACACTGGCACATGTGAACCAACTACAGTTTTTCCCACACTAGAAGTAGAGCCTAGACGACCATCAGTTTCAGAAGCATTCATGTTTGTTAACTAAGTGCTCAAATGCTATTTACAAATAAAAAGGGGTGAAATGGGACCAATTAAAACTTACTAAACTAGTCATTAGGTTTATTTCTTTAAATAAATTTATCCCATAGTATGCTTTCTTGCAGGCACCACCAAGTTTCAGTAAACACTAACTTTGCAATGCTTAAACTAAGAAAAAATTATGCAGAAGATCCACATGCTTATTAAAATAGCCAGCTAAAACTCATGAATGTGAACGAGGAGCACTTGTTTACCCTCATAATAAATGAAGGAAAAAAGGTAACATTGAAGAACATTAAGGAGGAAATCCTGACCTTATGGAAAGGCCAGGAAGTCCTGGGCTAGGCTGGTAAGCAACTTCACCCTTCTTCTTCCTACGAGGTTTTCTGTTGGATTGGTGCTGGCAGGGCTCCCTGAGAAGTCATATGTTTTGGCATTTGCTCTTCTATTACAGTACATGGTTCCTCTTATAACTTCTCAGAAGAAGCAAGCAGATGTCCCTGTATGTGTTACATTCACACCACACTTCAGGACTACATTTTCAAACATAAAATGGAAGGTTTTTACAGAATTGTTAAAGGAAAAAAATTGTCTTCCTCAAAACCGCCGATGTGAGGTTGCAGACCAAAGCACTACCTGCACGTCTCCATGTGTTCAGAGCAACCTCTTCCACTCCGACAAAGATAATCAACCCAGCTGAGAAACCTCAAACATGAGAATTGCTCTGACTGACAAAAGCAATCCAGGGTGGGGTTGACAAAAAGCAGCATTTAAGCACAGGTCTGAACCTGCAGAGTTACTATCACAACATCCACACTACTATCAGAAAACACAAAGCATGCCAGGTGGATGTTTACTCACTGTACCTGTGAAAAACTAAATGCCTGGTACAGTTTATCCAGTGCTGCTGATCCCAGTGCACATGCTCCTCACAGGAATTGTACAGCCTGGCTTCTAGCACGTGAGACAGCTTGGGGCTCACTTCAAGAGTTCTAGATAAACATCTCTGGCTTTGCACCTTGTACCCACCTGAGATGGTGAAAATTTGTCTCCCCTCCACGGTAACATTTAAGTGAAACGTTAACCAGCAAAAACGTGGTATATTTGAGTGTCTAAGTGAACAGTGTTTAAATGCAGAGTCAGGTGCTGTGCAGTACTTCTAGAGCAATCCTTCAACACAGCTGCTCACACTGGTGGAGGAATTTTTCTAGTGTGGAAGTATGTAACTCAGGACTGCCTGTATCCTGTCTCAGTTACTATCTTATAGCTAAGACTTCAAAATACAGACTTATAAAAGTGTAATCCATATTCCTATTATTCATGAACATTCAGGTGGGTAGAGGAAGGCTGAAGACGACTGCCAACATGTGTATATGGAGGGAGATCATGGGCTACCGTTCCCTAAAAACAGCTTACAGATGACATTGTGGCACTATCATGTCCTACCTTGAATTTTTTTAATTTTTGCCAAAGTAAAAATTGCTTCCTTGTATTAATTCTCTCAGTACCTGATATTTCAAACCCTTTTTGTTGCAGCTACTGCACTGATGAGGTTAGCTGATAGCTCCCTTCGCCTGGAAGCTCCACTAGTATTTTTGCTTTTTCTGATGATTGCAAAACAGGTCTGTTAGCTGGGACTGATGGCAGGAAGTCATCTTCAAGTAGCTCCATTCTTCTCTTCAAGGCACACAGAACAGCACTGGGTAATTGTATATTTGAAGCAAAGACTCTTTCATATGAAGTGCCCACGGCTGATGATGCTCTGTGTATTCAAGGCCATCAGGGAGCTGATGAAACACCAGTTTTATCTCTGTGCCTCACAGCCATGCCCTCAACTCGAGCTGAGATATAACAACTTTGAAGCTAAACCTCAGTAACAGCTTTATTGTTTGGGTTTGTTGGTTGGTTTTTTTCCTTGCATAAACTAACTCAGGCTAGAAAAGTTACCTTCCATTTCCAAAGGCCAAAATAAACCATATCCAAACACAGGGATTACATGGATTTCCTGCCAAAACCATGAGAATCACAAACCAAAAACTACAGATTATTTTGTCTTGCCGTACGGGTGTATTTTTTCCTGCTAAAGTATACTTCTAACTGGTCACAGAAGATCTGGATTTATCAGAAAGCTGCACTCAGAACAGGTGCCACACTTTGAAGCCATAGGTGTAAAATACTTTAGGTTGGCAAACACCCATGGCCTTGCTTGGCAGATAACGCTATGGAATTAAGGCTGGGATGGTCCTGAAGGGGCTGGGGAGAGCAATGGGAATTTGCAACCCAGGCACTGGCTGAAGCAATACAAATCAACTTCTGATACTACTAATGGGAAGGAAAGAAAACTGGGAAGAGCCCAAAATTTGACTTTACACCTTCACTACTTTGTGCTGTTAACACTGTCCTGTCTTCACTGAGAAGGATGAAGTCACTGCAGAGTTGTTCACTCTAATGCAGTGGTACAAAAATACATAAAGAAAAACCTCCAAGAGGGCAGAAGGAGACTTGAAAAAGGCATGTCAAAGTAGAACAGCATAATTCTCTCTCTGACAACATATCCAGCTCCCTAAACCACATCAAAGGTTGTCACAAGGAAAATAAAAAAATCAAAAACTTGAAAGGGAAAAAAGGAAACAAGGAATAAAGAAGTTAACTGACAAAACCTTGTCCAAGTGGTGTATCACAGCAGACAAAAGTGGTAACTACTCCTATTCCCATCTTGTCCCTCACAAGAATATGAGCAGGGGTAGTAGGTCAGCCAAGGCCACTACCTAGTTTCAGCAATTCCCACACACACACAGCTTCCCCTCCTCAAACTGGTAAGGGGCACACAGAATGATCTGGCAGTACAGGCAAACCAACAGTGGTTTACAGACCAGCTTCCTGAGCCAGACTCTGCATTTCCTATGTCATGTGCTGTCCCTGAATCAGCACAACCACTGGCAGCACCCATGTACATCATCCCCCACCACAGCACAGCCTTCAGGCAGTGGGGTCAAAAACTTCATCATCCCCTTTGTTCATAAGGTACATTTCTTTGCTTGTTGTGAACCTGCTGTTCCAGTGTTTCACTGGACATCCATTGGCAGTCACTGGAAGGCAGTCACTTCCTACCTCAACAGCATTCCTGCCCATACTAAAGTCTGCCCCCCCTCATCACCCATGTTCCAGGACCATTTACGACTCCCGATAAGAAGAATTCCTTCTGACCCAGATAACCTGGCTGCATTTGCTATGCCAGGCAGACACGCACTGTTAGTTTCTACTCTGACATAATTTTAGGTTTTGCTTTGTCTTTACACTTCAACTTTTTCCACTGCTTGCTGCTATTCAGCGACTATCTAGAGCTGAAACCAAGATGAAAACAGAAGTCATAGTTAAGGTCAATTGAGGACATGTGACTACCACATATACTCTTTAGAATCATGCTAAAATGCTCAGTAAACAATAAAATGTGCATTCACACCAATTTATTTTAGAGGGATAGTTGTATTCAATTATCAAAATATTGTTTTTTTAAATGCCATCAATGCATTTCTGAATTAAAGAGCCTCACAGACAGACTTACATAAAGGTGGAGAGTTTGACAAAGCAATTTCTTCATTTCATGGAATTCCGGGATGATAAAAATGTGAAATTAGAAACAATGGTATTTGAGATTAGCAGCTGAGCTACCAGAACACTGTATTTCCATTAGTGCCTGACACTGTCACCACTTGTATGAAACAAATGTCTGCCGCATTTGGGAGATGGGTACAAGCCAAAATAACAAAACACTTTAAATTGATATTATTACTCCAGGGTCCTGAAACTAGCTTCCATTTGTAAAAATCCATATTATTTGAGAAAGACAACTATAGTAATGGTTTCGATTCCCTTGTTACTGTCACCATATAAAAAGATGGCTGAGATGAACCCTCACAATGCATTTATGTTAAACATCTCAAAAAAAAGTGAAATCATTTTTGCCATACAAAAACCTTTCCTTGTCTTACAAACAAAATATTAGGGAGAAAAAACTAGCAAAAGAGAGCTTATAGGGAGAGTCTCAAAAGACGAAACTATAAAAAGAAAGTAGACCAAACTGATGACTTGCAGGGACATCCACAAGCATACACTATGTTTAGGACATCAGAAATACAAAGCTTTCACAGGAGAAAGAGTCACACTTTTTCCATTTCCCATACTTTATTTCACAAAGTGTTTATGGGTTGATAAATCTCATCTTGGTGTCCTGCACAAACACCAAAACAGGATTTTTCAATCATTGCCTTGGGTGAACTTCAGTTGAAAATATTTCCTGAGGCTTATTCAAAAGGATGTTAGCCAACAAAGCAGCTTGTAAAAATGCAGACTGAGCAAAAGAAAGATGTACTGATTATTTTCAAGATCATACAAAAGATCCCTGCACATTTCAGCCAAGGAAGAAAAGATTTTCCTTTACCTATCCTGAACATTTAAAGACAGCATTTATAGAGTTCTATCTGCAAGAGTGCGTTCTTAACAACAACATCCCATCCAGTATCTATCAACAAATCCCTTCTGGATCAGAAAGGGAATCACAGCTACTGTAGTTTATTCTCCAGCAATGGCTTTGAGCATAAATAAAAATGTTGTGGTTTTGGTTTTTTAATTTTTTTTTTTTCCCAGGGTTGAAAAATTTGGTTGAACTCTGTGCTAAACTGGCATTTAAAAAAAAAAGATAAGGAAAAAAAAAATCAATTGACCTGATTTCATCTGAACACACAGCACTGTTGATGGGAAGTTTAATAAAGCAGGAAAACAAGGTATAGCCATCTTCATAATTAATGTTTTTTAACCAGAAAACTGTTTTGGGCATTGGAAAGTAAAGCAGAAATTATATTTGAGGAGTACTAGCCTTATATAACTCTTGACCTAAAGTAAACATTAAAAAAATTGATGCTTGTATTAAAAAGATAACTGATCACTTCTATTTTTATAGCATCAGTGATGAAACAGAAGAATTCCATTCCTGATTAACATTTAATATACCATACATCAAGATGCTATCTGCAAAAACAGTAAAAATCCATCCTCTGAATATGTTAATGTATTTAAAGTACTTTTATGCAGAATAACTACAAGACACTCTAAATTCCATGATATGTGAAATACTTTGATCAATTGTGTCTCTGCTACAGTTGATAAATTACATCTCCTATAGTGCTCACTGCCATATTCCACCATGGTACTTTGTAGAACTCGACAGAAGTGTTCTTTTTCATCTTTTACCCAGCCTAGCCACAAAAGTAAACTTTGCAGTTTTTAGGAATAAGTGTGTTCTGAACAATTCCCAGCACTATGTGCAGGGTAATGAATAAAGATACATCATCTGCATTATGTAAAATATTAAAAATACTCAAGAGTTTGAGAATGATGGAAGATACATAGTGAATCACTGGGCCATCAGGTAAGGACCATCTCACTCTCAACAGGAAAACTGGTGGATCATGTATTGGTTGGATTTTGAGGCAAATGAGAAAGAATATTAGGCACAGATACTGCCATCCTTTCATTCTGTATGCATCTTTAATTATAATTTTATGCAGTTAAAGTTAAGTTACGCAGTTATGCATTTATTAAGTTATGCAGTTAAGTTCTAAACTCAGGAACAAGTTTGCACATGTTGGGGGGGGCACCTGTAGGGGAAGCACCTGTCAGGGACTGCCGATCCAGGACATTGGGAGAAGATGATTTTTACCAATGGATCAATCTGTCTGCTGCTAACTAGAGACTGCCACAACTACCAGCTACCCATTGCCATGGAGCTGTGGTTTTTTAAACATTTTTATACTGTTCCGGTGTTATAGTTAGGATAGAAAGTGTATTAGATAGATAATTATTACCATTCAATTACCTCTGTTTGTTCAATTGTTCTGATTGGCTCTGGGAACCCCAGTTACAGCCCCCTGATTGGTTCTTGTACCCCTAAGACCCCATAGGCTGGCCGGTGGTGCAGTGCAGCACCACCATACAAAGCTAGCCACCCCCAATTTTCCCTTTTAAGTTATAAACCCTCCTTCCCTTTTCCTTTTGTGTCGTGATCCTCCCCTAACTCCACCCAAGTTCTAGAATCCTCTGACCAAACCCTGTAAGAGTCCCATGCGCCCCTAATAAACCATTCACACCTGTTCCTACCCCACACTGTGTGGACCGTTCCTTCTGCCCTTAACAGACCATGACATGCACAGGCATTTAAACCTCCAGCCTTATCCACTCAGAGGAAAACAAAATGTTTTCCATTTTTTCCATGGCTGACTTTGCAACCTGAGTAATGGCTTTAACAGTTATTTGGTCTGTGATCTCCTAAACTCAAAATGGAAGCTGATATTACAGAAACCCCATCATGTGGAAGCACACTGACCCCACAGAGCTGACAAGTCTAATTGGAACTTTTATATATTTCACTTGCTAACCAAATGAAGTGAATGATCGAGCAGGAGGCACGAGGGCCCCTGTCTGGAACTGCATGCATTCGCCCCTCCTCTACTACAGCCTCTCTTCTAAAACAAAATGACAGCCTGGGATGAGGATCTCCTTCAGCTTCCACAGCTGAATAGCAAGTGCTGTGCTGCTCAGAGCTCAGTTCCTCCCAGTGCCTGACGCCCCGGGATCCCTGGCAGGCTGCCACACAACGCAAACCCACAAGACCTTGCTTAAAACCAACCTACGTTGTCAGATGCTTTTTGAGCTAAGGAGCCTGAAAACCTGTGCTGCAAGGCAACCACAGAGGCTGGAACAGTTTTTAACAGAAGACTGTTCAGACCAGTCCCTAGAAGGAGATAAAAGACTATGTAAATGAGTGCCATAATTATCTGGTAGACAAGCTTTGGTACTCAGGATTCACAGGTTTTATTTTTAGTTCTGAAAGGAAGTATGCTTTTTATGGTCAGTCCCAGTTGGCCTCTTTCTGCTTTCACCTCTCTTACCACTTCAGCAAGAGGAATTACAGTACTTCTCGCTTCAGCTGCTCATCAGTTTTCCTGCAATGGCTCTATGAAACAGGGATGAACTGGTACTCACAATGTTATTTACAGATTTGTACGTGAGAGGTGGTTGTAACCAGAATTATTTCATAATTAATTTCATACTTATGCTTCCCACAAAATTCTGGCCTTGTGTTTAATGAACTGTCCACTCAGCTCAAGCAGTAAGTTCATACAGAGGATTATGGATCTATCAGGCAGATTTGTTTTTGTATAAAGAAGCTGCAAGTTCTATAGAAGTGGAATGGCTGGACCTTGGGCACACTAAGGAACTCTTCGCACCTGCAGACCCCCAATACCCAGAAATACTACTTAGACTGTAAGTAGTATCCCCTCACCCTTATAATCAGAAATCTTTTTCTTTTCAAGCCATCACACTGTTTTGTTTTTTTCAATCCTTTCCCTACAGCCAGAGGTTTGCTACAGGGCTGCCTATCCCCCTGCAGAGCAGTGATCAGTGCAGAGGCTCTGCTGTGACTCACTGTACCCTCAAATAACCTCCAGACTGTTCCGACCAGAGCTGCAGCAGAACACGGTGGCTGCTGACTCAAACAGATGCAACACGGCCTCGCTCCCTTGTGGAGCACGGTGCCTTCTCTGTGCCATTAAATATGAATCATACACAGCACACTGCCAAAATCAAAAGAACAGATCAACATTAGCAGACAGTAAATTCTAAGTCTGGTCTTCTTTGTCTGCTACATGCAAATAACCTAGAATAATTCCGTGTATAGCAACTTGCCCTTCAACCTCAGTAAGGATGCTACAAATTTACCACCTTTGGTACAGACACACAGTTGGTTTTACCATAGAAGCACCCAAAAGAAACATCAGAAATGCCTGACACCAAAGTAAGGTAAATATATGCCAGTGTTTTGCATCAACTGGTTGTTAATTAGCAGACTGTGGTGGAAGCACTGACATCAAAGTCATTAAAACCACATCCAAAAAACACCTTCAGATTTCATAGACTCTAACATGCATGTCTGCCTCAGAGAAGGAGCCAGTGCCTTTGGAAGAAAGGAGGGCATGTGACAGAAGAGCTTTTGAGCGATGCTGTCAGACAGCATGGTATGAAGCAGTTCCTGTCTTGACAAAAAAGTCACAGAGAGAGACTGACTTGGCTAATAATCCCATCCTTTTCAATCAGACAGGATGTGGTTCTACAATAAAGAGACACTATTGACTCCATTAACCTACAGTGCTGGAATCAAGTCATGAAAAATGTATTAATTTCCACTGCTCATTACCATCCCCTAAACAGCTGCTACAGGCTTACCTATCACTTGCAGTATTTCTCAAGAGAATGCTGTAGTCCACAGAGAGCAGCATTTCCTAACTCAATATTTTTTTCTTCAAGAAAGAACACATCCATGAGTTAAACCAAATCTTTGTATCTGCTATTTTTATGTATGATGAATTAGTCCCTTCCTGTGGTATAATGCAGACTCTCAAACAAGAAGAATTGATCTTGCTGTCTAGACTTTAAAGGTTTCACTAGAAAGGAGTTTAACTTTCAGTTTTCAGTGATGTAGGGGGGTTCTGGTAAAGCAATAAATAACAGGGCCATAAAATCTATTTTGAGATTGTTTTTAATAAGGAGATCAGGAAAGAAGTGTGTGTGCCTACAATTTTCTCCAGTGATATTTGAGATCCATATCATAACCAGCAACTATAAATTCAGAAATTTTTTTCACAAAAAGTCATCATTAAAGGATGATGTCAACTGCATGACCAATACATACAGACAATATATACATATCCATGACTTGATAACAAGAAATATCCATTTATTTATTTACTATCTGTGTACTTTTTTTTTTTTTTTTTTAAATCCCTGTCCCCTCTTGGCCTCCATAATCTCCAGATGTGTTAAGTCATCATGCTGTTTTGGCATTTAGCTCATTAAGCCTTCTCCCGACACCTGTTTTTACAATTAATATGAACTTTGCAAATTAGGACAGCCTGCATACTGAATAAGTAAAAATTTACAAAGGTTTTGCCACAAACTGTCTATATTTAACCTTCATAATGCATTTCTGATAATCACTTATACTCATCAAGAGACTTGTTCCCCTGCCATCGAAATCATGATCCTTTCTCTCTCAAAGCGAAGATCAATAAAGAGGTTTTAAAATCACATTCAGCGTCACAAGAGCAGGACAGGCTTTGTGGCAATACTCAAGCTCCGAGACATTCCAGGAATGCTCCTCTCGGAGGTGCAATTCATTCCTGTGATGTGTCAGAGCACTGCACATTGGGGATTGCACCACCAGCCTGGAATGGGATTCTGTAAGGAGTCAGCTCCCATCCTGGCATACCTGAGAGCATCAGAGCACAGCCATGACTCACAGCAAGTGAGAGTCCCTGCCAGCCTCTCCAGCTGAACGGGGACACGGAGACAAAGGGAGAGTTGTTCAACCAGCCACAACCCGCTTCCTTTCACTGAGGGCCCTCCAGCACCTTCCTTACCAGCCAGACAAAGCTGTGAGGGCACATCAGCAGACACAAGAAAGGCCAACTTTCCAACCATGGGGACTGCACCCTTGTCAGGTCACTGAACATGAGCTTTCTCATCCAAATGTGCCCTTCCTCACTTCAGAGCAGCATTTTCTGGAGGCAGCTGCATACTGTGCGTCCTATGAGCTGCTGTGACCGACCACATACAGACAATACTGAAATGTGGCGTTCACGAAGAGGGAGCTGTGGAGACCAACTGAACAACAAAAACATCCTGTCCTCCCAGGATGCTGCTAATCCTGTACTCCACAGAAAACAGAGCCCTCATTCCAGTGCACTTGGACTGACTCACATGGAAAGCACAGCTGGAAGAGGAGCACACACCGTCTATGCAGGACACAGGTACCAGCACCAGGCAAACGCAGCTGAACAGCACAAGAGAAGATGAGGGATCCAGGACAATGAACAAACACCAAATGGCTCTCAGGAATTGTAAAGGGAGTAAAAGAAAAGGACAAATGGCACACTGACAACTTGGGTCTTCATTTGTGTGTCTACTTTTTTTTTTCCTAGACCATTATGGTTTTAAATTTCTTTAAGAAATTAAAGTTACTGAAGCTGAATTCTCAGCAGACTGTGGAACCAGAGAAGGGAGGTAGAACTTTGAGAAGGGAGGTTTCAAACTAGTGAGAAATCTTTATGGAGAAGAGTTTAAGGCACACTGTTTTTAAGGCAAAGCTGCACCGATCAGGAGGTGGCAGAGGACAAGGTGTCTGTACTCTGGACCTGACCTCTGCACATTGCCCTGGCAAACTGCACTGTGGGCACGGCTTTCAGAAGTGTAGTCCAGAGGACTCTTTATCTGTCATGGCCACAGGAAGAAACTCATCACAAGATTGTTATATGTATCTGTGCATTTCCTTAGAGATCTGGTTAGCCTCTTCTAAAACCACTTAAGAAGAACTGTATGACTAGGAATGAAAAGTTTTCTCTGTATTAACATGGAGAATCATGTCCAGTCTGGCTGAGATGATGTCCCTACAGTCATTGGTCTTGTTAACTGAAACCTTGCACAAGACTTGGCAAAATGAGGAAGAGAACAACGGATGAAGAGGAGAATGGAGCTGAACAGTGTAACTCTTCAATATCATGTGTCTAAAGTGAGGAATTTGTAGGCACTGCAGAAAAGGAATCAGTGATTTCTCAAATCTGAACTACATTGTGAAGAATCTGTGAAATGACAGCACTGCTGTGCCTGTGGCAATCACCTGAGTCCCTTTATCTTTGTTATGCAGAAGTAGCATGGGGGATTTCCTGCTTTCTGGCTTTCTTTCTAGAGCTCTGGTGAAAGTTGTATGTCACTGCATAAAGAGATATACTCCTTTTGGTAGTCACTTCTCTATTCAACACACCACCTGGAATCAAGGCAAGGGATTCTCTCCCACTCTTCCCCTCAAGAATGGCAAAAATGACAGAATGACATCACCACCACAAGGAAGCAAAAGGAAAAACCTACTGGACTTCATCCTGTTCTGTTTTATCCTCTGTGGCAGCAATAATCCTCCTTTCAAGGGCAAAACAGAGACAGCCGCTACCACCAGATATTCTGTGACTATCTCAGCAAGCAGGATCTCTGTGCTCTGGTGAAAGAACAGAATCATTTGAACCACCTTCAGAGAAAAGAACAGGGAGAACAAAGACTCCCCCTTTTGACACCAGTGAGCTCCTGCAACATTTCCCTGAATTTGGAAGATGACAGTCACTTATCTGAAAAAGCTGGTTTAGGTTATACTTCGTTCTGGCTACTCGTGGGAAAAGAGTAAACCAGCAACTGCTGGAAAGAGTTTTGTGTTAACAGATTCATTCTAGATAAACGAATGCTGGTGCTAAGAGATGTAAAAAAATCAAAACAACCCAAAGAAAGGGTAAATAGCACAAGTACACTGGATTCTTACCCCAGTTCCCCTCACACCCAAGATTTTCTGGTTTTGCTGAGGAATTGCCTTGCTAGCAGCCTCCATCCCCATGCAAGTCTCTCAGGAAGCTCCAGAAGCACCAACACTGCTATCAAATAGCAGCAGAGAACTAAACCAAGCTCTTGTCACAGCTTGGAACCAAATAGGAGCAGTTCAAGTAGACAGCTCTACCGCTTTCTCACCTCTCCTGTTACTGATGGTATCTCCTTTCCAACAGTGAGATACAACCTCCTATCTCAAAACATGCAGCACGTTCTGGAGGCAAAGGAAGAAGTGATTGAGCTGACCAGCAATCTCAGTAGAAAAATGAGGAATTACAGAACAACATATAGCCAAATTTTTGCATGACTGCTAAAATCTTATCAAAATTGGAAATCAGACAAACTGAGGGGGGAAAAAGTCTTCTTTACTATTTCTATGCCTAAGGATCATAAAAAATGAGAACTGACTTCACCTTCTCTCACAGAACTACTCAAGGGAATGACTGCTCAATAATAAAATTGTAATTCCAGCCTTCATGGTTGAAAGCTGAGCCTAGAACTACGAACAGGCTGCAAGTTGTTGCTTGCATGAATCTGGAAACATTAATCAGATCTGTAAACTCCCCTGCTGACCTCAAAGCAGAGCACTACTGAGTCCATGTCCATGTGGTGGAAACTACTCTTTCTCCATATACAGTGTGAAGATGAAATTTTTGCTAACGGATTTCATCTCTTGGTCTGGGTCAGGAGCCACATTATTTCCCCCTCTCCACAACTGCTCACACTTGCAAACCCGTTCCCTTAGAGGGTGACTAATACGCAGGACAGTTCACTGAGCAGTAAAATGTGAAGAACAAAGAGAGCACAGGTTTTGTCTGCATGGCAGAAGAGACAAATATGGTCTGGTGAACTCATCAAAGTCAGTGAAGAAGGGGGAGGGTGTCGGGAGATCCAGTGAAGGTGGATCAAAGCTACAGTCTCTTGACACAAGACACACAAAACACAGCATTAAAAGAACAAACAAGTCTGCACAATGAGTGACTTGAAGAGAAGGATAAAACCAATGACCAAGAATTACAAGAGTTGAAAATATACAGGATTGAAAATCACTTCACATATGTATTTTTTAAACTTATTTTCATTACTCTGATGGGAAGATTGAATATAACATTGCTTAAAAAAACCCCAACTCCACTCTGATTACCCTTAACATATTACAGTTAATTTGTAGGTAGTTCATACCCACATTCTCATGCCTACCTTAGAAATGGAAAATAAGCCTCAGTTTCTGATAAATGGAAGCTACAGGGTTTATATGCATACATGGTTACCAGTATTCTTGGGCTCCTCACAGTTTTGGATCATGGCTGCAAACAGAATTTGAAGAGCAAAGCAAGAATCTGCTTTGGCCTAATGGCTTATTTTCCATAAGAAACTTGATATAGACAGTTACTGGGTTTTCTCCATTTACTTTTTACAATCAAAATGTTGTTACTGGCCAACATAACAGTATTCAGCATTTATTGTGTTTTATAAATCTTGCAATGACTTTCATGCTATCTCCCATCTTCATCTCTCATTTATGAAAATAAACAGATCTTTTAGTTCATTTCAAAGACAGACTCTAAGGGAAACTAACAAAAATCTGGATTACATTAGTTGAAAGAGTTTTACTGAATCCGTACCAAGAATGCAAACTGCAGCTAGAACTTTAAAGTCACAAAGTATATGCTAAGACCCTGGTCAACACCAGTGAAAAAGGTCCATATATGTTAAAGATAAACATCTCCCCAGAAGAAACTAGCTTTGATAATGTCACATTGCCAGAAACATCCATGGCTAAGTAACAGATCCGTACAGAGTTAAATTACATAGATTAAAAAACCCAACCCATTGGTGTCTCAGTGTAAACACATATACTAAAACATACATAAAAATACCATTAATATATAAAGAAGATTGCTTATAATCCTGTAACACCAGGGAAAAGGCCAGTCTGTCTCCCCTGCTACCCAAAATTTCATTAAAATAACACAAAGACGCAGGCACAGAGAAGCTTCCAGCTTTCCAGTGTTCTGGGTGGGTAAGATGTGACACACAGCATCCACAAAAGGCAGGCAGATAGAGGAAGGGCCAGATGACATCCAATAGCATCAAGCTCGTCTGCCTGGACATGTGGAACAGCTGCCCTTCCTGCTTTCATTTGCACTTTATACATGCTCTTGCAGCATTTAAGGAGATGACATCAGTCATTTTGTCACTGTGAGAGGAAGCTTAGGGTAGATATTAAAAGGGATAAAAGGCACAATAAAAAGTTCAGTGCTTATTCTATTAAATAATCTAGGATACAATCCCACACGTGCCAATAATGTCATTTGTATTGAAGGAACTCCAAGTACGTCTATCATTAGAAGATTGCACAATTGCAGCTGTCAAAGATGTTGAAATCTACATTCTAAAGCAGTGGCAGTAATTTCAGAGCCATGTGCCAAATTGTGATTAATCATAGTTCACTGGGTATTTTGATAGTAACACAGGAGAATGGTTTGGCATAGAAAAAACGTATACGATCAATTAAGAATGCCATCAAGCCCCCAAACAGTGTAACCTTCTAGTAATATGAATATCCCAGCACTTATATAGGCTGATTAACTGCCAAGATATAGGATTTATATATATAAAAGACAGAAAACCCAAAACTGTTAATAAGAGAGCAGATGGAAACCTGTATAAATTCTTCCTTAAGAAAAGCTCATTTGAGATTATGCACTTTAAAGGAAACAAACTGCTGCACATTCAGACACACACCAGAGTTGCATTTCTACCTCACCACACCTGGGGGGTGAAGGAAAAGCAGCAGTCACAGCAGGTTCTCTGTATACTGCACATACTGGTGAGGCTAATAAAAATCATCCACAATCCCTCTACCTGCAAATCAAGTCAAACCCATTTTTCTGCTACAACTGCACTAGTGAGTCCTGACTGATCAGATCCTGCTGCTGCCTGCAAACCTGATGGCACTTAGTGGAGGTTCACACAATTCTGCCTGTCTAGGGGGTGTCTGACAGAAGGCAGCCTGATACAAAAGTTCCATGCAATCTCAAACCCATAGCTGCTTTTCTTCCACAGGACAGTATCTTATTAGAAAGTACAGAAACATCAATAAAGCCCTAAGAACTTAATAAATAAATGCACACAGTGGTTCTGTTTTAGTTTTAGATTACTTCCAAGATGACAGAGTTCCAAAAGACTTTTCTGATTTAATGTAATTCCCCCACAAGTGTCCATAATTACCCCAAATAATTCTCCTCCCCATATGAATGAAGTACTCTATGGCTCTTAAAAGATGACTTTGCCCAAATACCTGTCACTCTACTTGCCAATAAATGATCAATAGCTAATTCATTACCAACTCTCAAACCACCTTGTAAATGTGTCTTACCCAAGAAGTAAAACAGAATCGATTAGGTCTGTCCTAAGTGATCTAACAGAGGGAGATGCTCCAGAAGCCGGAGGTGATGCCCATTCTCCAGGATTAAAGGGATTAGTGTCTTGCCTCAAACGTGACTAAGGATCTGATCCCAGCAAGCCTGCAGCAGCAGTCTGCAGAGGTGCTGCCATCTCTTCATGTACACTGCGATGTGCAATCCACCACTAATGAGATTCCCGAAAGGATACGTGTTTTGATGCATCTCCAAACCATCCTTTCTGTAAGCTACAAAAGATAAACCCTGGCATTTCTCTAGTACTTTAGGAATCATGATGTGAAAAAGAAGTTGGTTTTGAATTTAGAAGCAATGAAGTTTAATGAATCATTTAGAATAAAGTAGTACGAGTACTAAGAGCATCGTAATTTAGAATAGTTAAAATGCTGCTATAAGTAAAAGCGTATCTGGACAAATAGAAACACTGGAACCAAAACCAAAAGGTTTTAGATTGGTATTAGAGCCTCACCAGCCTATTCCAGACAAACACACCAAAAAACACAGGAACATTGTTCTCTAAAAAGTTACACTCTTAAATGCAAAAATTTAGCCAAAAAACCTCTGTAATACACATAAACAGATCTTACCTGTATTAATATATAGCTTCATTATACTTTCAAAATAGCTAAATTCATCAATCAAAGACAAGAAGAACTACTCAGCTAACTTAAGGATTCAGTTAAATGTTTCAGTGATTCCAAAGACATCCATTCAGTCAGCCCAACAAATCAGTATTTTATTCCTTTTGTGATGGTACTAATACAGGTTGTAGCAATTCAGTATATGCATGTAAAAACCCAGCAAAGACTTTGAAATTAAATATGTAAGAATTTTTCAAAGCCACCTGAAACTAGAGCCATGAACAGAAATACAATTCTGCATCATTTATTAAAAGAATGAGGTACTTACCCAGTGTCTTTGACTCAAAATTGATGAGAAATATAAAATTAAAATATTTAGTCAAGAATTTTTCAGAATGATGCACTATACATAGGAATAGATATTTTTTTCTTACACAGTTCTATTCAAAAGGTGAATGATGAGAGGCTTCATGTGAATTTCTAACAATTGGTTAACTAACGGACCAAGTCTTTTCCATAAAGGAGTCAAAACGGAACACACCAGCAGCTAATAAAAGACCAAAAAGCTTAAAATACTTTTTTCTGCCCATGACTGGTGTAGACTCTATGACAGTCAGAAGACAAAAAATAAACCCTGCATCGTTAATTGTGTTAATAATTCACCTGTCTGTAAATAAGTAGTCAGACTTACTGAGGGTTAGATGAGGTCTGCCATGTTTCTCTAGTAAAGTATTAATTTCTGCTAGAGGGTATTATTTTCAAAGATCCATTCCCTAATCAATAGGAATCTAGTCTGACTGCTTACAAAGTCAGTGTAATGGATATTTTCCTGAAATAGTTTTGCTTCCCCAAGACTTCATATAGCCCTAAATTTATAGTTCTTAACACTGATTCACTTTGTTATATTAAAGATATTCTGTGTAACAGTGCTTTAAACATGCAATGCACACTAAAGATACAATATCTCAAAGAATTACCAAGAACTATTGCTGCAGTAATCTCAGGCTTTACTTAAAGCATGGAAGAGCAGATAAGGTAGGGAAAACAGACCCAAGCACAGTGTCACTGTATGTCCTTCCCCCATTTATGTGGATATTCCACATAGCAGATGGTAGAAGACTAGAAGTTTCTAAAACCAGAGAGATGACATGGTGATTTCTCAATACTTGATAAATTTTTAAAATTTAAATGGTTTCAGTGTCGTTCCATCATTTGTTTAGGACTGACATCATCCTAACAGGACACACATTGCCAAGAGAAATACAAACACCTTCAGTTTAAATTTTTGGGTTTTCTTTTAAGAAGTCATTGAAAGTCATTCTTTGCCTTTTCTAGCCCCTGACTCAACTTCCTGATTTGGCCAGCAGCTGGAAGGATGTTAATCCAAGGGTACGAGAAAGGAAGTGGTAAAACAATATGCTCTGAGCCCTGGCCTCTGCATGTGCAGAGACAGAAGGGATTTTGAACTCACCACAGACATTGGATGTGGCATGTAAATAAAACCTGTATTAAATGAGGACAAGAAAAAGGCTCAGCAGAAGAAACAAACCTGTTCCTTCAGCAGCTCCTTCTTTATCCTTCTCTCCCACCAGTATTCCCTCACAATTTCAACTAGCCCGTGATGAGGCAGTAACCACATCTTAATTCTCATCATGACTGGCATAACCTGCAGACAGTCAACGCTTCCATTCCCCCTGCACAGCTGGGGCACACACTGTTTAAGTTGGATATTGAGGCTTTGTACAGCACATCGTGGGATTCACCATTAAGCCCAGAAGAAACTGCTGGAATTCTGGGGAAGCAGAACAAGAAACTCATAAAACTCTAATTATGCTTCCCATAACTCATCTTACTCAAGTGAGCATGAAGAGAGCAGTGCTTCAGTACTGCACAGCTGACAAGTCATTAATGCACAGAAGCAGCAGTGGAGATTTGAACAGTGGGTGGCTTTCGAAATTAGCTGCCGAGTGGATTTGACAGGTGTAAAGCCCAGCTGCTCCTCCTGCCATCACAAGGGAAACACCAAGCAGTGCCCTGTGGATGGGATTCTACAGGCACAGCTTTCCTCATTCTAGACAGCCACTGTTGGGATGGAGGACAAATGCCTTGCTGACATCCTTCCCTCACTGCACACACTCCCAACAGGTGAGGAGATACTTTTGTAAAATGTTTGTAACATACAGAGAAAAATATTCTATTTGTGTATCTCTCCATAAACATGCATCTAGAAATACACACCCACACCTATATACACATATGTAAAATGTGTATAATGATGACTTATATTACAAATCTATAAACAGCAATAGAGACTGGGAGTCATGTGTCTGATGGAGATACACAACAGACACTGCAGGCATTCAGTCATGTTCCAAAGCCCAAACTCTGGAAGTTGAATTTCCAAACTACTGTGGTGAAACAGCCACCTACATCCACCAGCCTATATCCCCTCTGCTCACCATGGTATCTTCCAAGTGAACTATCTAATTCATTGGAAAAGTGCAGATTATCTAGACAAATATAAAGCAATTTGTTTTCTTCAGCACAAGTAAGCATTTTCTCATAAATGCTACTGGGGAAAAAAAATAAAAATCAAATACTTAAAACTTTCCAGTCATGTCCAGAGGATTCAGCATAGCTCTTGGCTTTATACACGCAGATGCTGTGCAGTAGGTCAACACTGAAGCTGAAGTGTGCCTCAGTTCAGATACACCCACAAGAGCTTCAGTCTCACTAACTAGGGTACCATATACCAAACCCACCTAGATTTCAGCAACATTTATAAAAATCAGTATTCAAGTAGTTGTCCTGCACTGAGCTCCTTGCAGCTGTGGCTTCAACTGCTCTGCTTCCAGAGCTGAGGTGAATATGGAACCCCAAGAAGCTTTAAGTCTGTCTTACAGAAAGACACATAAATCATGACCAGCATTTCACTGCTATCTGACTTCTAAACAGGTGCAAGAGAGACAGAGGCACACTCAACTGGGAGCAGTGCTCAGTTACAGCTAGAGGATGCTAAACTATAGTTTTTTAACTGGCACAATCCTTGGAGAACAAGAAGTTGGAGAACAAGTGCTTTACCCGCATGAAAGAACCTGAAGTACAGAGACATCCAGGATGCTGTGACATACTGAAACATCTTTCTCTAGAGGGGAGCTGCCAAAATAGCAACTCCCAGGCCAGTATGATTAACATGACTTGTGCTTACTGTTGGAAGTCTAGAAAATATTCCATTTTGTTTGGAATTCTGTGATTTCCACAAATGAATCTGACATTAGAAACTATTCTTAGCACAGCATTTAACTACAAAAAATATTCCTTTTTTTATATATGGAAGCATGCTTGTACAAAACTAAATCCTTTCAAACATAAAAGGGTCTCCATTTCTAATAAATGCAAGTTTAACAAGAAGAAAATAAAAAGTAAGCCGGCCATTAGCCAGCACCTCTAGACAAAAAAACTTTGGAACAAGCAATGCAGTAGTGCAAAGTGCACAGAAAGCACCAGGGCCACACAGAACACAGCACTGCAGCGAGGCTTTCCACCCCATTTCCAGAGTGGGAAGCCACAGGACAACACCCCTATTTCACAAGAGAGCATCCGGGGAGGCAGATTCCAGTTTATTGCTCTTCACTTTGGACACGTCCTGAGAAGGTAATGGCCTCTCCTTAGAAGGCTGCAGGGAGAGCAGGGACTCCCAGTAAGCAGAAGTTCAAAAAAAGCGAGTGCCAAAGTACACAGGCGGGATGTGGCACTGCCTGAGACATTCATGTGCTGTGGGAATATTACAGTAACGTACTCTCCGGAAAAGTAATCTTTGAACCACCTCCAAGTGCTGTTTCTGCATGTTGCTGTCTTTCACAATGCAGCAAAAATCAGGTCATTTATGCTCTGCTGAGTCAGTTACTTAAATTTTCTCTTCCCCAAGCACTATAGTCTTCCAAGAAGCTGACAGCTTCCAAGCATTTTCTCCTTTGTTGTAGATATTTCATCTTTACCCCATATTAGCAAGGTATACAAGCACTAGAATTTTGATGTAGGGAATAGAGAAGCAGAAAAAAATCCACTGTTAGTTTTTTATTGTTTTCCCTGGAAGCTACACACTTCCTCCCCTCAAATTTGAAATATCCTCCAAGTTTTTAACTTATTTTGAGGGCTCAGGAGACCAGAAACCGAGTCCTCTCTCTGCCTTACTTTCCATATACACAGTAATCCTTTGTGAATTTATTTCTTTTTACTACTAAGTATTTTGAGTGTCTGCTGAGGATTTAATCACAGTATATGTCCATGTACACGTCTATTTTTCAGAGAGGGAAGTGGTTGCAGTGAAGAGGGAACATCAGCAGTTATCTACAGAAGTTCCTGACTTTGACAGAGATCAGTCTGATCCATGGGACTAACACAGAAGAGAAACTGACTCAGAAATGTTAACATTCAGATCATCAAGACAAGGTAGAAAACAAATCCTGGAGCAAGTGAAACTGGTAGTGTATCACAGTAGAAACAGGAATAACAAGGGACCTGTTCTATTCTCCATTATCAGGCCAAAAAGACAGAATTTGATTTGTCTCAAGAATGTCTGAAAGCCCTGCGGAAGCTGGTTGTTCAATCTGTACACTTTCCTTAATCATAACACAAATGCCAACAAGCTGGCACTTCGTGTTTGCTTTATAATCCAACACAATCAAGGCAGCTGAGGCAGAATGCGGTCAAGTAAAAGGATTCTGCAATTGGCAGCTGGGACAGAGGGGCAGGGAGGGAGGGAGGGAGGAGGGAAAAGGCTACACAAGGTCAGAGGACAAGTCTTATCTTCCACGTGTCCATGAACGATTCTGCTCTTACATTTCACCAAGTGCCCTAACATGCAGTCAGCACATGAACATATGGGCTCGTTCACATCTAACCAGAACAGACACACCCACTGCCACCCACAACAAACCTCATCTCATTCTTCTGCAGGACGACTTCCTCATTAGCATGATGGTCAGACTGAAGGCCCCCAGTCCCACATGTGCCACTGGCACTGGCCACTGTAAATCAGCTCCAGATTCTCACAATGGAAAAGAGTTAGTCATCACCAGCGAAGATCCACTCTTTGTCCCTGGTTTTGCCATAAGCCTGGCTAAAGCTCTATATTCTTGCAGAGCCCTGGACAGGGTCCCAGGAAAGACTGTTCTCAAGCCACTGTTTTAGGAATGACTTCACTTATTCCAAGAAAAAGAGACAGGCAAACAGACTCTTTCACTAGGGCAGGGGGCAGACTGAATTGCTCTTCCAGCCTCCCTGCCGTAAGAGATATGGTCAGGATCTCCTAATGAAAATGTGTTTTAGCTTTTATCTATATATTTCTCAGAAACACACAATGGCAGAAGAACCAGTTCTTGCTGTATGTCATGGCAAATCTGTTGGTTTGACAAGGTGAGCACTGTAGAGCAAGTGAAGGACTGTGTTCATATTCAGAGCAACATTATGGGTTCTTCTGATTTACTATCTATGGTTCATACTGAATTCACAAGCAGCACTGGTTTGTTTACAGGTGTAACAACAGGCAACACATACTTCATAATGTGCCATTCCCCTCTCCTGTTTTTATCTTCTTACACTGAGTCCAGCTGTTGCCTCCTTTGACGTTTATCCCGCACAAGACCACCAGTTTCTTGCAAAGGAAAAGGCTAAAATAAGGTAATACTTTTCCTTCTGTGTTCTATAACAGTCTCTTCCTTTCTTGTTGCAGAAGTTTCTCATGTGCACTCCCATTCAATGTATTCACATTTCCTTATCTCCAATTCAAAACCTTTTCTTTCCAACCTCTTGTATTCTTCCAGATCTTCTACCTGGATGTACAAACTTGCCATAATCTATTCATCTTACACTCCTGTAATCATAACTGCATTTTCCATTACCCTTCTTCTTCTGCCAGCTGGTGGAACACACTCCTTGAAATGCTTGTCTGAAATGTCTGTTTCATTCCTGTCTGCAGATGTCCCATAATAAATTTTCATTTCAGGATATCGTTCAAGTTTCCGAAATCCTCTTCCCAAACAAAATTATTAAGAAAAAGACACTCAGTCCATACCTTTCTGTGCCTAAAAGTGAACTGCTACCTATGTTTCTACCGTGGTGACGTGTGACCCAGTTAGTCTATCATCTTAAACTTCTTTCACATTATTCTATTATTCTCTAAAATGTCTTTAGCTACTTGGATCCTTTGTCCTCTCTCTTTCTCCCTCTACACTTTATTTCTAGATATTTTAATATGCAATTAGAGAGACAGTAATTAAATTCAAACTGACAGTCCACTGAAGCATTCTGTTCTGTCCACATTAAAACCTTGGCTCCAATTTGTCACCCTGCCCACACACGTATTTCCATCTCCCCTCTTGGCTGCTGAAGGCACATCACCATAATCCTAAGATTGTAGACTGAATTATATCATAGGCATGATTTTATCACTGATCTTTAATATCCAACACCCAAACTACTTCTACATCAGGGAGATTACTGCCCCTAAAATACAACTATTCTTTATCCACCTACAGGTCAAAAATTTTTATTCAGCATCTCAATTGCTTCAAAGTTGGTTCAGGGAAATTCAAAACCCAATTTTGCCTCATTTTTGAAGTACTGGTGATTTCCTGAGCCTATCACTGAGTCCATTACTCCCCTCTCTTTGTATCTTTGTGACATGCAAACCTGCTTGTTTTCCAGTCTAAGCTGGTACCTTCACTTTCAACACCCTACCTAGGTTACTTTTCTTAATCCCTGGATGGAAAAGAGACACCAATTACTTCCACTACCTACATTAAGTCTTCAAAATTCATCTTTTCCTATGCTAAACCCTTTGGCCAAGAAGTTTTCTCCTGCATTGGCATCTATGAAGCATGTCCGTTAGTTAAGGTAAACATTTTAAGAGAAACTAAATTCAGGGGATAATCTACCCCTCTTCTGTTACTGAATTTCTAAACAAGGAGAAAGAGGCAGTACTTCTCATTTCCTCCCTTTCTCACCCTGAGTTAAGAGCCTAAAATCTTAAAGCACAGTCATGCAAGGTCAATGCATTCTGTGCTTTCAGGAACAGCTACACCTCAGACATTCAGGCAATTTAAAATAGCAACATTTGTGAGCAACTTGCATTCTAGAAGTTTTATTTATAAAGTGGACATTCCATCATATCACACAACTGAGTGATAAAAGCAATCAGTAATTTTGAAGTACACAGATACTAACCAGACTGGTAAATGCCCACAGAAAGCCCCACAGCAACTGCAGACCTTGTCTTCTGCTCAGGCTTGAATGCCGTACAGTAAATACAGAGTATGTTAATCAGAGCAGAACAGAAGGTGGTAATAATCCTCTAAATAAACAATAACTTTTCATACACTCCACTAAAGGCAAAGATCCTGTAGAACTACTGCATAAAATATATCTAAATATTGCTTTGTTGCATTTATGCTAGCATTCAAAATAAAATGCACCAGAAACTTTTTATTTTGGTATTATTTTCTTTCAATATGGTTCACACGCATGGGGAAACTTAAGACTTTCCCTTTAAAAACAAGACTCAACTTTTTCAAAATGCATGTATTATCACATCCACACTCAGGATTTCACAAACAAGTGCAAATACTCTTATTGCTGTTCGACAAATTAATTTTTACCACGTTTTTCATGCTTTGCCATTTTTAATAAGTCTTGTTTTGTAAAACAAGACATAAAAAGTCCTACAACCACAGAAAAATCACACAAATCTTCACAGAGCTCCTCCACTCCACCACAGTGTCCATTCAGACAGTCTGGCAACAACACCCAAAAGTTCTCTGGCAATTTGAGCGCCCTCGCTGTTCCCCAGGGCATGGTGTGCTCAGAGCAGCACTGGATACAGAGCAGAACCTTGGGAGGTCTCTGTGGAGGGATCTGCTCTAACTAGAGTTAATATCCTGTATCTGCACTTTCCCTCAAATACGGTTTTTTTCTGGAATGGATGACTAAAGGGTTTGACTATTGCAAGAACATCAGTAGACAGGCCACGTATAAATGCTGAGAACTTGACATCTTTAACATCTGGAAACTGTGACCCAACAAGCTATTTGAGCCTCACTTCAGACTATGTGATTTCAATTTTATAACTGTAAAAGCAGAAGGGAGATTTTTTTGCAAACCTTCCTTTTGACGCCTATCAGCTGCCTCAAGAATGTAAACACTGAAAAAGAATGAAAGAGCTGATAAGCTGAAAGGAAAAAAAAATGCTTCTCCCTTCTGCTGGATCAGCACAAGTTTGATGAAAGTGTCTGCTGGGAGAAAGGTTAAACTGAAACACTTTCACACATTAGCAAATAAAAACATACTTATAACTTGAGGACAGGATCAGCAGCCAGACTAGAAATACACCCCTTCTAAACCCAAGAAGGATCTCTATCCTAGAGGGTAAGATTAAAAGCATGTAAAATAGAGTACTTAGATACCAAGTTCTTAGCTGATAACATATTTTAAAATATCCATCTCAATCAAGGAGAGACAGGTGGCTTCAAAGAGCAAATGACATGACTCCCTAAAACTAAAAGTTCTTGCTTAAGGATATACTAACATGAAACAGAAAACTTGCCTGTACAAGCAAGTGTATGGATCAACCTGTACATCGAGAAAGGTAGCTTGCTTTACCCGAGTACATTAGCACAGACTGAGTCAAGTAGGAATATTCACTGAAGAGGAAGTAAGTCCATCCTACATCTATGACTTTCTTGACCAGACTGCTTCAGGACCTTCAGCATGACTGTTCCAACCACAGCTCCAGAAGAATAATCACATGACAGCACTTCAAGAAGTCCATCAAGTGCTCAAAGACAAGAATACAGAGCATACTTTGAAAGGAAACACAGATATAGCAAAAGCTGGGAAAAAATATAATCATCTAAATTTATTACGACCACAAATTTCTAAAAACCCAACACAGAAGTTACAGATATTAAGCTTAATATCAAATACATCTCAGACTTCCTTTCACCATTTTTAAAAATTTGGTGGAGCCCCCTTTCACCTGTGAGTCTGTGAGAAACCTTCCCCAGCTCCATACATGGCAAAACAATCAATACAGTAGGTTCCCTAAATCTCAGCTCTGTTTGGTTCTTCTGAAGACTTTGACAGCACTAGTAGTTTCTCTGGAGAATAAAGGAATATATGTTTATTGTTTATCAGATCCTTAGTATTCATCAGGTCTCTCCAATGGCATGCCACAAATGCACACAACCTCCCAGCAGTTACCTCAACAGCTTTAATGCTCGGGCAGCAATCCGGAAAGAATGAGAGTCACAAGCACTACCTCATAAAACAGGCAAACAATTACTACTTTATTAATATTTTCTCATCTTTCTGAACCTGACCTGAATTTCAGATTCCCTCAGCTCCCACAAAGAAGGTTCAAGCTTAAGGGTTTATTTTTCACCTTAGTTTCAATCTCCCCAGAGCAGTAAGATGTGACACTGATAAGTTTATATTTGTAAGATGCTTTGACTATGTTAAGTGACATAAATTCTGTTATGTCACTCAGAGACCAGTTTTGCAGTGTTTTAAGTTGATTCAAAAAGGAAGGTGAGTGCCGACCATTCCACCCCTCCAACATGAACATGTATTTTATCTTTTTCTTACCCTCTTCCCACTCCACACTCACCACTTTCCATCCCCATTTGAATAACCTATACAGTTTCCTAAGAACAGAATCAAAAATATTAAAACAGTTTAGTAAATGCAATTGCTTGAGTATCTTACCAATGCAGGCCATTGAATTTGTTTGATCTTTGATCCCTGAGTCTGGCTTGGGTCCTTTCTTTTCGCCCAGACCAGCTGGTACTCCACCAAGAAGGCTGCAAAATCTTCATAAACTTTAACCCACTCTCGTTTTTCCCATTCAAGGTCATCAAATTCCACATATACCTGAGGAAATTTAAGAAAGTACATACATTACTGCATATACACAGCATATGTGCATTTACACGCACTTTTGAAAGCATATATTTAAAAATTTAATGCAACTCTTTTACTATGCTTTAAATATTATGGTATTGAAATTACATAATCAGCACCTGCACCACAGAAGACATTTTTCTTGGCAATGCATTTAGGCTAAAGAGAGAGGAGAGTTACATTTCCTAAAACATTGCCACTAATACTGGGTCTCTTATTTCATGGACAAAAAGTATTACCTTAGGTATTTACTAGTAGCATTCAAATAATACATACAGCTGTTTATGTGTCAGTAAGTTTTCAGGACACTTCTCATTCTCAGTGCAGTCAGTAATACAAACCAAGTAGAGAAATGGTTTCAAGCAGGGAAGGGGCAGCCTGCAGACTCTGCTACTACACACAAGCCCAACACTGCACCTAGAGAAGCAGATCAGTTTCCGGTCATTTCTCTCCTCCTGGAATCTCACTCAAAAAAACCCCAAAACAAAACACAAAACCAAAAACCAAGTCAACCAACCAAGCAAAACACCACAACCACTTTTTGTTTCCAGGCAAATTAATCTGAAGCCAATTTGCAACTATCTGATTTTACACTATCCCTGTCCCTGCCCAATACATTCTCAGAGAGCAAAGGTACCTTCTCCCCTCACTGCATTCACTAAGCTAAACACACCAAATCTTTTGTCTCCTCTTGTGCAGAAAAGAGGGAATGCAGAGCTATCTACATTACCAAACACAACTGTTCTAAAACCATTACATTTCAAAATTACAGAAATACTTTTAAAATTTAAAAAACAAACCAAACATAGTAAGTTGTTATCTTTTCCAAATTATGAGAAATTTTGTAGGTAAAATGAGCTGGCAATAAACAAAAAAGTCACTTGGGGAACTGGAAAAGGGAAGATGCTTTCCTACCCTCCTGACCTTCAGTTCTCTGCCACACAAGACAACTTCTCAAACTGGAGCTTCTTCCTCTAGCTGCTTCTGTCACAGAAATATTCTTCTAACTCTGGTTAATTTTAGGCCTACAACATACTTCCTCGTCTAGACTTTGTGTCTCACACTTTCCAAACGCGTACTACATAATGCTCCTCCTCATCTTGTCCTTCTCTCCTCAGTACACAAATTTGCACCAAGCCACTTCTCACTCTTCTGTCAAAAGTCATCATCATCCCAGTTTTCCCCCACAGATACTTCTAACCCGTATTATTCCCATTCCATTCCTATACACTCCTTTTCGTTTCCCTTCCCTCATCTCATTATATATATAGTATATATATACATGAACATATGTGTGTGTGGGTGTATATACATACAGTGTCATATATATAACCCAGATCAGTGTCAAGGACCACCAGTGCAGCTGTTTGCAAAAAATACTGTTTCTTCTTCATTTCCCTTGGGCAGAGCTTACCCTCTGAATTCACCATCTCAGCATCTGGAATTTCTGCCATTTCACTGCTGCTTCTCCTCCCACATTTTAATTACTCTGGCTGATCCAGTCATCCCCATCTCTCCAAGACCTTGTTAATCAACCCAACTAATCTTTTACCTTTGCCCAGTGCACTCAATTAAACTATCAGGAAACTACTGCTAGTTCTTGGTGGTATCAGAATCTGCCCTACAGCAAAAATCTGTATACAGAATGATCCTCTCACTTCAGCTGTTCATTACTATAGCTATTGCCTGTTATACTAACAAAGGAAGTGGAAAACAGCAGCAAAACCTCAAAACTAAAAACTGACCTCTCTTAAAAAAACATTTAATTTCTATAATTAATTTAAAAATACTTAAGTGGCAGAATAACAATTTCTGAATCAAAACAAAACCAGTGAACACAGTAATGCTTTAAATCACTGGTAAGGAAGCCCATCATACCTCAAATTATCTTAGCAGCAGTCTCTTGTATTTGCAGCTACCCTGAACCCTTCTAGAGAAACACTTACTTCTAAATTTTGTCATTTCATTATTTGTAAAGACGACCTTCAATGACAGTAGAGTCAAAAATCATTCTCTAAAGTCACCTTCCTCCCAGCCTTTCCTCCTGCAAATTCTACTCAGTTTTTCTGGACAGGCCAAATAATTTTATTTTACTATCTGGAAAGACACTTCACTTGGGTAATCCTTAACAAGGTGTACGAGGTTAAGCACCAGAACTCACACAGCNAAAAAAAAAAAAGAGGCAAGGGGAATCAAGTGCATAAATATTTTTGAAAAACACAGATAAGTCTAAAGCAGAGTTAGCAGTTTAGAAACAGCCACACTAAAACATACTGTATCTCCTGGACACTGGCCAAAACTTGTGGATAACTGTGACACAATCTAGTGTTTGTGTGCAAGTTTTGCACCCCAAATAAACCGAAATCCGGTGCAATGTCAGTGGGAGCTCCAGCCGAGCTCTGCAGAGTCTCCTGGCACCATATAATTAGATCTTCAAAGGAGCAGTTCCAAGAAAGTGGAGAATGGAGCGTGGCACAGAGCCAGCCTGCCATGGCCCAGGGCACCATATTCCGCCTCTAGTACGATACACACACAGCCTTACTTGGGAATTACTCCTGCCAGCTTCCACCACTGTCAGGTCTCCATGCCAAGACTATTAACTATCTGCTGCCTTTTTCAAGCTCATTTTTGAAAGGCAGAAGCAGCACAGACAGATGCAGAGCCCAATCATTACCCATTCTCTGTTTTGCCAGGAAATTAATTTTTCTAAGGCAGCAGTGAAGCCTTTGAAGACTACAGGCTTTCCCCTTCCCTGCACACTGACCTACCACACAGAGACGAGCAGGATCCCAACCAGCACAGTTTATGAAAGAGAGTAGAAAGGGGCGAGGATGAGCAAAGGAAACAATCCAGCAAACTATGCCAACAAAATAAAATGTAGAGCCAAAGTTTGACCCTCTAAGGAATGCAAAGGCTGAAAATACTTAATCTTTTTTGCTTCACTGACAGAACTCAGTACAGCAAGAGACTCTGCATTTGCCTCCTTAAGAATGAATTTTGATTTTGCGATTTTTCAGCCAAATCTTGCTTCCTTGCCTTGTCAGCTGTTTGTGAATAGATATTCTATGTCAGTGTTCCCAGAGTGGCTGAAGGTTTCTTAACACATATGCATTCGCTCGCATAAAAAGGAGAAATTCCCACCGGGATTACATTATATTTATAATTGGCATTAATGTGCTAATTTTGTAACTCACTGCTATTTTCCAACAGGAAACAGCATAAGCTTTTAGCATGCTTTTCCAAGTAAAGCAAGACAACAAATTTATTTCCAATGGAGTCAGCCAAACAACTGCAACAAAATATTGCTGTTTCAAAGCCCAAACACAACAATCATCGTGAAATTCCCAACATGCAGTGTTGTGATCCAGCATTTTCCAGTCACTTCTGCTCCAAATAAATAAGGCTGACCAAACAAATTCTGAAACACTTTAAAACTGTCAGGAAAGCAATGCTGACTTCCAGCAGATTTGAGTACAAATGCCAAAAAGCATAGCCCATGCATCTTCCACTTTCTTAAAATGGTGAAATAGCAACCACAGGCAGAAGTAGGAATTTTGGTTTAATAAAGGGCTTGCAATGTTGCTCTTTGCTACCGAAATTTCCTCAGTCCTTCACACTAGTATTTCACAGTTCCTATACAATAAAAAGAATTCATTCAACAGAATTTTAAAATGTATTGGTATTTCCCACACAGCCTAAAAGCACCTGAATCAGCTGAAATAATGGCCACAGATTGGTCTTAAACTATCAAATATTGTAGCATTAGAAGGTGGGGTTTATTGCCTCCATGCATTCTTGAAAATAGTCAGTTCTTTACGGCAAATCAGGCATGTTCATTCGCTTATATCTGTACTCAAGAAAAGTATTCTGTTTTGACAAAGAAATATTAAATGTACCATGTTTTTTTTGCCACGGGTGAGTAGACACCCCAATGCCAAAGTAAGTCTTTAGAAGACCTGAAAATGTTCTTGACAAAAGTGGTGTTCCACCATTTAAGGAACATAATAGCTTGTCACTACAATGCAAGAGCACCACCTCTGACTCTCAAGCACTGGAAAAAAGGCTGTAGAATCACATACATGTTTTACAGGAAAGAACATTGAAAGCCCCCTAAAAGACAGGACAAATTAGGAATCTGGTTTATTTATACTATTTCAGCACTTCAAGCAAAACATGAAAATGTTCGGTCAAATGTTCAAATCTGCACATCTGTTTTGATTACTTGTAGAGCCTGCAAGAAAAAACAAAAATTTAATGACAAAATTTAATTTTCTATTAAATGAGAAGACAAAGTCCTGCTCCTTTCAGATGAGCTGTGTAAGTCAAAAGGACAACTCTGCAAAGATCAATTCCCATTTGACATACCCTACCACCACAAAACAACACACTGATAAATCTGAAAACTTATATTCTGTTTATTCAAAAGAAAATGGAATAGGTGTAGTGTCCCAGCAGCAGTCCTCAGTTATAACCTGGAAAGTTGAAGTGTACAAAAAAAAGAGACTAGTTCATCATCTGCAGGGTATTAAGTCTCTGCTGCTTCAAGATTCACAACTGTTTGGAAATCTCCCCATTTTTGTCACACAAAATGGTTCTGAGTCTGTCCAGCAGGAAAGGATCAACACTTATTTCTTCCAAACCACTGAAAGACTCCACCTAACAGCATCCAGCTACTGCTCCTCTGAAATGCAGAGAAATCCTCCAAAACCACTACTGCCATAACTGAGGAAAGAAGAAAACTTGCAGCCTGGGGATCATCTGCTCAAACTGTATAACCACAGAGAGGAGCCTGTGTCCTTGCTGGAGACGTGCAGTGATGGGCACACTCAGGCTGAGGCCACACCTTTACTGCCGAAGCTGCCCAACACACTTCACAGAAGGCAGAATAAGGAAGACAACCTTGCCCTGTCAACAGGCTCCTGAATAAACCGGAGGTACACACTCAATGGGAGACACGTCAAATATATGCCATGTGCAGGCGGGAACAGGACCAGATGTAGCAAATGCACACCCCAATAAACATGGATTTTCCAGGTAGAGTCCCTACATCAAGCTTTAAAACATAAAAACCTTACAGAGAGGCCTTGAAACAAAAACATTTATTTCCTGGAAACAGCAGTCTTAAGATACATTATGGGGTAATAAACAGAAATTATCAACATGTGCAGTGTATGATTAATTTACAAGCCCTAATTCTGCAGTCCCTGAAATGCATGCTTGAACGCTGACAATAAAATAGGCTTTGCAGGGGGAAAAAAAATTCATCAAAACCTGGTTGCAAAACTAAAGAAAAACACCAGTACTGTTGCAACAGGCTGCTGCAGTCTGTAGCTTGGATTGCTAAGCAACCAGCACACCACGTAGAGCACCAAGTAGAGGTTGCAGAGAAGACGCGTGAATAAAAGCAGCATGCCTCAATACCATCCTTATAAACAAAGAAAAATACAAACAGGCATGAACTATTAAATCATAGCAACAGCTAATTAAAATATACACATTACACAAAACCCTCCTGGTCTTCCAGGCCTTAAAAAAAAATCTTTCAAATTCTCTCCACCATAACACAACACAGGAAACTTTCACTACACCTCCATTTCTAAAAACAGTTGCTAAGAAGCAGACATACTATAGAAAGCCTACACATTAAACTGAAAAATAGGGGCATTTTTGTTCTTGAATCAGACATTATTTTAGATAAGGTGAACCAAAAGCCAGTTTAAAAGACTGTAGCCATTTTGATGGCTAGTTAAAAGCAGTTCATATGTGCATACACACATTTTTAATGTCACACTAAAAATACCAACACACCTCTCATTTATTAAGGACTCATTATTGCTAAGTCTGAATTATAAAACATTGTGCTGGTTTTAAACTGTATATGCCTCTCATTTGAAGACCTGACTAAAACCAACTAAAAACCAGCCATCAGACTACTCAAAATACTATTAATTGTTAAATAATATGGTTTTCTGTCAATTTTTACATTGTCATGGTTCATTAATGAAGACAAAGCTTGTCTTGCTGGATGTCAGCAAACACAAAGCACTACAGGAGGTTACACTGAAGTGTATGGTGAAAAGAATGGGTCACTTCCTAGTCAGAATTCATCATCTGCTATCGTACCTCATCCCCAAAATCTGAGTGACCTAGAAACAGAATCTGCCTCTCCTGAGGCAGCAGAGAACCACCTGGCTGTAGCCTTAGCTAGCAAGGTTTGGCTGCAAACCACTCAGAGGGAAACAGGAAACTTCAGTCCTCCTGAAACAGGCTAAACACACAAAGTTGGAACTTAAGGACATGACCAGGACCTAGCACAGAACTAGAGTTACTTGAGTTTTTCTGATGTCTCACTCCAGTTGAATAACCCAAACCTGAACCATTGCTAAAGGGAATCAATGAAAGCCCTAAAAGCACAGGGCTTTTCCTATTTCTACCATGACAATCCCATTATCTAGAACAGCCATCTCTCCAAGCTTCAAAGGACTAACCCCTACATTAGACCTGAACTTACAAGTATTTATCAGTACCTACCCAGACAGAGGTTCAGTCTGGTTTTTATGCTGGTAGGAAAAGTTACGTCCTCCCAAATCCACAGTCAGACCCTGATGTCGTACTTTGGAACAGCAAACCTGTCTTTGAGGTGAAGTAAAAACACTCCCAAAAAAATGCAAAAGAAAAGTAAGTTTTGAGATGAACTTTGGATACCTGTACTCGGAAATCCAGACTAGGAATAAAGACCAAGTGCCTCTCAGCTGCTCTGTATGCCCACATCACTCTCGGGACAGCAAGCCAAACAAACCAGGAGGGGGCTCACAAACAATTTGCTTTTTGTCAGATAAAGCGAGTGATACTGAAAACACATCAGCAAACCTTTAGCACAGCGACAGAACACCAGAGCTAGCTGGGCAGCAGACTGTGTTTGTACCAAGGAAATCTCCTCAAGGCCTAGCCCATACCAACAGCAGAAATTCCATTAGACAACTGCACACAATTCACTGCTCTCTTCTGTCATCTTACAGGAATTAAGAGACCTATGGAGGAATATTCCAAGAGTAATCAGGAATCCATCTACCAAAAAGAGACAATATATTGGAAATTTTATATATTATTGTCAACTACAAAATGGTAATTTTCTGTGTTCTGATGACACCACAGTATTTGCTTTTGTGATGAAGTCTGTTAACTTGAAGCAACAGGCCAAATAAATCTCAGCAAGCAGATGAGAAAACAGTAGTAGTAATAATGAACCTCAGAAGCAAGACAAAGTTTTAGTGAAGTATTTATCTTCAAAGATATTTTCCAGATTTTTTTTTTCCCTTTCTATAAGGATTATAATATTTGAGTAAGGAAGTTAAGAGTACCATATCAATTACTTTAAGACTTTCTTATCAGAGAAAAACATGTTACAGTTTTAACCATAATTTGCTGTCTTCTTTCCTCCACTTCACACTCTGCCAACTGTTTCTCCCAGTTCTGCCTAAACCACCTCCTGCTAACAAAGGATTCACAAACAAACCTACCCAGGTCTCCTTCTTTCCTGTGGATTAACTGCAGCATTAGAGAAGAAAAATCTGCACTCAGAGTTTGAGGCATCAAAGAATTATATAAGATCTTGCTTTATTTCTCCCTCTGATACCAGCCTGCAAGGCTAGACTTTACATAGAGAAGAACTGGGTCATTACCGTTCATAGTTCACCAGGGCATAAATGCACACAAACTGGGATCAAAGTTCATTCAACTCTGAACTGAGGTACCTCCAACTATCACTGAAAGGCCAGAGGAGATTAAGAGCAGGGCTGGTGGCACATGTGAGCAAAACATGACACCAGGATACATCCTGCCAAAGTTATGCAACATTTTGGGAGCAGAAGGGAAATATAACCACGACTTCCTGGGTTTTCAGACCATCTCAATCCACATCCTCAATCTCCTTTGCCATAACGACCACTCCTGAGTCACAGATATCTGAAATTTCTGAGGAAAAAANACTGATCAAATTGAAAATTTTAAAAAAAAAAAAAAAAAAAAAAAAAAAATCACAGCTCCATAAATAATACATAAACTATGAAGAAACAGAGCAGCATAGCAAGTCATTTAGGCAATCACCTTTTCCATTTCACAGTCTTAAGGAGATATTTTACATCAGAATGAACACATTAACAATGTGCACAGTTTGGTCACAACTTAAAGTATTATATTTGGTCAGCATATTTGAAAAAGTTTCTAATTGTCATTTGCTTGTGTTTGGCTTTTAGGTAAAAAAAAAAAAAAAAAAAAAGCTAAACAAAAACACCAACTTCAGGGATACTGAGCTGGGAGGTTCTGCCCTCAGCTCCTGACAGCAGGCAAGTCGCAATGCCTGTGGCTTTAGCACCCCCCATCTAGAAGCAGAACACAAGCACTTCAACCCAGCACTCCTGCTTCAGCCGCAAGGACCCTGGGAAGCGAGATGCTGTTTACATGACACAGACCGTCCTGGGGACCGAACGTGGGGGGGTTCTCGGGTGCCTCGGAGGTGCTGCAGTGCAGATCACATTGGGTCACAGACACACACACACACACAGCCAGCTCTGTTGTTGCAGCTGCTGAGGATACAGCACAGGAGGAGCTGCTGCAAATAAACAGAGTCACTGAGGCATGAAAGCTTCAGGAATACAGGCGTGGAAAGCACTTAAGGTTACAGAAATCATACATGATACCTACACAAAAATTCTCTCAGTGTTTGTCTATTACTGTGTTTCAGAAGACACTTTTGCTCTCCCATCTAACATTACTTTGTCTGCTACAAAATTTCAGTGCCACAATTCTCCAGACTAAAGAAAAAGGTTTGATTTTTACCTTAATTGCATGATTCTTTTTAAAAGCTTAAAGCATAACCTTTTTTGAAGTAATAAATTGTCCTAAATGTCTCCAATGTACTACAACTCACACAAAACAAAGTGAAGAAAAAGCAGTATTATGCATTTTCTGCTCTCCTAGTAATTTCTTGCAAAGGTCTTTTTAGGAAGAACAATAGATCCATTGATAAGACAAACAGATCCAACAGATAACACAACCAACCCCTAAATGCTTCAGTCCAGAAGTGAAAACATAAGAACAAAACACTGGCAGTGAATATACATCAAATGCTGCCTAATGAACCAAATTAATAACTGTAATTACTGCATTAGCCATCTCTGAGTAACTTACCAGTGAAACACTCAGACATTCCCTGTCACAACAGCAAGGATAATATTTTTGAATAAATGGCATTTTAAAGATGATTATGATGATAAATTAAAGTTTTTTATGCACAATGATTTTATAGACTGTAACTGCAAGGGCTGTGACTGAGACTCAAAAGAAAAAAGTCTTCCCTGCAATTCAAAATGCATGCTGAAGAGACAAGAGTAAAAAAGCATTAATTCAGAACTGTACATCATTTTCTCACCATCTGCGCAAGTCCCTGGAACAAAACCAGGTTTGCTGTATGTCCAAAGCAGCATTTAATGCTAGAAACAATATGCTAGATATGATAAATACACATACTGCGGTGACTCTGAAAATTATATAAGTTTATTGAACAATTAAAATGTGAAACCTGAAACATGAATACAAGGGCTCGTATGCCTCACCTCCTCTTTTCTCCTCTTTATT
Organism: Formicarius rufipectus; assembly: GCA_013399695.1. Lineage (NCBI taxonomy): Eukaryota > Metazoa > Chordata > Aves > Passeriformes > Formicariidae > Formicarius > Formicarius rufipectus. The sequence continues at coordinate 841,028 of VXAU01000861.1, read as the reverse complement.
TCCCCACTATCATCTTGCTGATTTAAAATTCAGATACAGTTTTTTGTTTCCCCTGATTCAGCCATTGCTGTACAACAACAAATGCAGAACAACTTCCCCCAAATTTTTAGCACTCATCTGCATTTGCAAGTTTATTTTCTGAGGAGCTCCTGGAATTCCAATCATGATTTCCACTTAAATGCTAATCAGAATCTTTTTTAAAAAATAAAAGTATGAACACAGGCAAATCTTTTTTGGTGGCAAATGTTAACACAAGTTCTCTGAATCAGGAAATATCTTGAAAACAAACCAAAAACTGCCACAAACTGCAACAGACTGCGCATCTTAAGTTAGCTATACAGAACAGAGACAGGACTTCCGGAAAACATACAAATAATTAAGTAGGGCCTCCATGACCTCCAGAGGTAACTCAAGCGAGCACAGCCTCTTCGGAGGGAACTTGCATTTGACAGTTCTCCTGTATTATGATAAATCAGTGCAAAAGACCACAGAGCATACTCACGTCACATTTGTTCCCATTCCTCCAGGGAAGGGGCAATAAAATTACTGTTCATGTAAAAGGGCACAAGTGTTCCCTTCAGGAAAATGAACACACTGTAAAATGATATTTTTGGCTAGAGTCATCAGCTGCAGAACCATGAGTGGTATAAGACACCTGAAGTTTCCACTGATAAAGAAGTCAATATGTTTTCAAAATGTGGCAGGGAATGACAACTGAGGTTTCCACCTTGCTTTACCAAATGCCTTCCGCTGTACAAACTGCTTAAAATCGGGATGTTCCAACAATATACATCTTGTGCTACAGTGAACTCACTGTGCATAAGAAAGGAACAATTACTCATGTGAAAAACTCCACTTAGCATTCAAGACAAAAATGCAAGATGGAGAGGTCTGTCTTCTACTATCAACAAACATTAATACTGCAATGAATCAGAAGAATATGCAATAAATATCTTTGAAAGCAATGTTCATTATTGGTCTTCTCACAATTGATTCATTTATGTCACTGTGATACAAATAACTCACATATCATAATCTGTTAAGAGTTTTAAACACAGCCAAAACCTCCAATTATGCAACTGCAATATACTTTGAATAGACAATAGCTGCCACCATTTCAGACAAACACATATTCCAGCACTTTCATTCAGTATATGTAGGAAAATTAACTGCACAGAGAGGGTGAGGGGAAGCCCTGTTTTTCTCCCATGGATTTCACTTCCCATGAAACCAGTAAGAGCAAGATATTTTATTCCCCAGTCACTGCATGGGAAAACAAAAAAGAAAGGAAAAAAATAGGAAGGATGGAATGCCACAGCTAAAACCTATTTTCTCAAGTCTCTCTCAGTATGGGAAGGAGATCACCACTGATGAACAAGACAAACATTTCACCCACTCTGGGAATCAGTAACATTTCTACCATCTCCCACTACCTCATGTTTACATCAGGAAATGAATATTAAATAAACAAGATTCAGAAGAAACATTAAATGGGTTGCTTACAGGCAAGGACAGCTTTGCAAGTTTTGCTCATAAGAAGGAATCAGAATATTGCTTATATCCAAAAAAAGCTTAGTATGATTTGGTACATAGATTATTAGACACCAAAAGGAGCTGCCAAGGAATTTTGGCACAAATTCATGGGAATTGTAAAAATAAAGAAACATACCTGACAAAGTTCCACAGCACTGGAAAAATTAAGTGTTCTTGAGCAGTGAGAGCAAAGGGCAAAGATTTCCGGGCTTTCTAATGTGTGTGGCTTCTCGTACCATCACATCCCTTCCTTTCTGACGTTGATATTTAAAAAAACCCAACATGTTTTCACAGGACACATTTTGCCCAAGAGTCCACAATCACAGGACTCGTTGTTAAAACTCCCCCTTGCTCTCAGTAGAGGCTGTTTTCTTACATGTTTTCTGCACACAAAATGTTAATAATACGGGAAAAAAAAAACCAACAAAGTCCCACCTAATCGAAATTTTTAAAAAGCGCATACACATATGCAGGATGCTAAGATAGAACCAATAGAACCAATCCTTTTGCAGTTACTTGATTTTTTAATTCAAAACCAGAAATGGGCAACTTAGCAATTATATTTTTTTTCATATTAAACTTCAAATCCTTTAAATGAATATTCTTCCCAGATGCAACACACTGAAAAACAATTGCAGAGCTCTGAGGAAAGCCAGCACCTGCAGGAAAGGGTTTAATCTGGCAACTGCTGGTGTTGTTGAGTTATTCATCACATAAATCTCTTATTAAGTCCCACCTCTTTCCTGTAGCTCTAACCGTTGGAGTCTGAGAAAACAGACCTCGTTTCATGCTAAACTCCCACCACCAAGCAGCTGAATCTCCTACATTACTTAGGATACTGTTCGTGAGAGCAGACTTCACATGGAGTCATGCAACATCCTGTTCCAAGCCAAATGCTCCAGATGGGATATGTTTCACTGCTGCCTCCCCCTCCCCAGCCCATTTAAGCTTGTTCTTTTTTCTTTGAAAGCATTTATCCCAAACTGATGCTCTAACAGCATGCTAAAACTGACCTTTGAAGAAAAAAGCCAGACAACCCAAAACTTACTTAAAATCCAAGACTCTTTACTACAAAAAGAAAAAAACCCACACCACTTAAATTATCAAAATATTTGCATTAGCTAACCAATTAGCAAAACTATACATATAAGAAAATAAATTACTTGATGCAGCTCTATACTGAAGGAAAATCTGCCTTGTTTCAGAGAGTTTACTAATCATTTAAAAGCTTAACATTGTCACGCACGTTACTAATCTAATGGAAGTTCTCATCGACATAACAAGGAAAAAACTGTCTAGTCTGCTGATCACTCTGAATGCTGGCAATTTCTCAAACATCTGCTAAAGGTCAGATTTCCACTGCATGGAACCAATCAATGAAGCTACACAACACTCCCAGAGCCATTAGAAGTGCCAAACAAAGACCACTGTTTTACATAAGCAAAGAAACTCGGCCTGAAATCTTGCAAAACACTACCAGCAAAGTCCTCTCTCTGGTTGCCACACAGCACTCGGCTACCTGGCAGTGGCTGTAAAGATTTATTCTAGTTTAGGTTTTTAGAGAAGAAACCGAGTTACTTAATGCTAGAGCATTTCTCCACATTGTTAAATAATGGGCAGCTGATACTACATAGAGAGAAACTTTAGAGAGGGGAAAAAATGAGTGTATATTCGAACAAAAGGGGGTTTTGTTGAAATGTTACTCATCATAAAAACAGAGTTTCTGAAAACTGAATATTGACATATTTGGTGTCTTTGCTTCAACTTGGTGACTTCAACAAAACCCCACCCCTACTGAGTTCTAAAAAACAAATCTTAGAGTTAAAAACAGCCTGAAATAAAAAAATTCTGCCCTAAAATCCTTACTAAGCAACCTCAGAAATATAATCCCAATATCCAAACAGATTAGGGAATTGTTGGCTCCTACTAAAATCAACATGCTCTATATTTCAACAGTTTATCACGTGTCATAAACCCAGCGCTTTAGCAAGAGTCCACACAGAAGGAATAAACGATCAATTCCAATTCTGCTGAAAAGCTGAGCTTGTTCTATTTTTACACATAAAACGTTATTTTATATAATCTGGCATTGATTTACAAAAAGAGCCTTCTGCACACACAAGAGAAGGGCCAACCAGAAAGCAATCTGATGGAATTCAGGAATTACTTTATGTTAACTGTGCACCACAAAGTGAACTTCAAACTACAACTTGAGGCTTACTTTATAAAATGAGCCCCACAGTGCTCACGGTCTGCTCCGGATCCCCAGCCCCCCTTGCCATAGCTGGGACAGAGTGACCCCATGGCCTCTGAGCCCCAGCACCCGTAGGGACCCGCATTCCCTCCGAGAGGAGCTGCTCCCCAGGCACATCCCGGCGGAAGGGCCGTGCCAGCGATCAGTGCTGCCCGCGGGGCAGAGGGGCTGGGATCCTGTGAGGAACGAGAGGGATGTACAGCAGACTCAAACAGTGGGCACAGGACACTCATCCCACCAAGACCTGGCTCACTGCAGAGTGGTGTTTCATGACAGAAGCACAGGCTGCTTCTACAGATACCCAGCAAAAAGTTTTAGTAGCATGCTAAAAATTGGTATTATCCAAGACACAAAAATAAAATCGCTAAAATGCAACTGAAACATCTCTCAAAGAAAAGACTCTTTGTTGGTTGGATTGTGTTTTGTTTTTTAATTCCTTTGTTAAAGCTGAACAGCAATAGGACTATGGGATATTTCAAGGACACAGTTATATCTCTGTACTAGTTCCACTTATTCTTTGAAAATGCCTTCATCTCCTTTCAGCAGCCTTTTACCTGATTGTTTCTCATCTCATCTAGCAGTCAGGTGTCTGGGCTCATCCCATTTTTGTGGGACACTTAAAAGGAACAGTTTTGACACACTTCAAGAAATAGAAGGCAGCCCCAGAAAGGCCTATCGGTATCCACTTATCTCCTAACTTTCAACCATTCAAGGGAAGCCAAGAAAATGAACACCCATCTGTATGAGATGCTTCAGGGAAGAGCACAATGACCAATCAACGTTTCTGTCATGCTCAGTGTTTCTTTCAACAGGTCTGTACAAGTTGCCATTACAAAGGGGTTTCTTTAAATTATGTTTAGAAGCAGCATTATTGCCTAGAAGGGAGTAAGCAGCAACACACAACCAAACAGCAATTCACTATAAGGATCATAGATCAGTGACAGATTGTGGAATTTGGGTGCTTTTATATGCAAACATTACCAATTGCATTAACATACTTGAGTAAAGACCGGATTTAAACACATATTCAAGAAGCAGCCTTGCCAGATGTGAATACAGAATATATATGTATACAAATCCAAATTACTTACAGTAGTTCACATCTCCACACGTGTGTGGTAGAGCATTGGTCTGGCATTCCTCTTACACAAAAGGCAGGGAAAGGAATGCTTAACTCTCACTACTGAAATGAGAATGTATTACAGTCAGCAGGATTTACTTTTGGGAAAGACACCAAACAGGGTTAATTTCTTCAGGTCTACCTTCAAGAGGATGCCCATTTCCAGGGACTTCTGGACATATTAACATCACAAAGCAGTACGTTAGGAGGGTGAGTGCCCATAATATCCCACAGAGTGAACTGCACATGCAGAGCACACCCACACCACCTTCACTGATTGAGGGTTCAGCTTGGACATTACCCAACTAGTGAGGAAGAGGGATGTTAGAAGAGAGCTAGAAGGTCTGTAAAGACCAGTTTTATGAGGGCAGGCCAACTGCCAAAGCATTTACTTTGAACTCCGTGTTACCGTGGCTACGACAGCTAAACCCAGCTCAAGTACATCTGCTCTGCACTGCGGAGCACACACAGACTTGACAGCTTGCTCTGCTTTACTCTAATGCGAGTCACACATGCTGCTTTTAGGGAATCCACTGAGAAGCAAATTATTTAAGTAGGCGGTAACAACCCTCAGTGACACACCCGAGTCACAATGTAACCTTGTACCTCAATTTACAAAAATAAGCAGCTGCCTAAATGCTGCTTCCACAGGATCTGAATAGTGAATGATAACCCAAGAAAAGCACAAGTAGGTCACCATTAGATATCCACTATCCCAGCTTCAAATAGTTGGATAGTTGGACCTTAGATTTAAAGCTTCTAGTCATGCATAACTATGGTTATCCCCTACAGAATTCCATCACTTATTCATTCTATATTGAATGGATCTAAAAAAAAAGAAAAAAAAAAAAAAGAATTCTTAAAAGTTTACAAGTTCAAAGGATGCAAAAAGTTCTTTAAATATGTACTACCAGGATTGCTCCCCAAATCATACCCATACATGTATATTTAAGATGAGGATCTTACAGTTTATATAGTGAAATGGTGAAAAATCTGGATTTAGCAGCAATTTTCTCCCATGACTCTTCAGAGAATGAAGAATAATGCCCTCCAGAGAACCTCTCAAAACAATTGCTCTTTTTCCACAACAGCTGCCATTTACTTACACTCTCAGAAGGACGGATGCCATGGGCTGCCTCTCAGCAAAGAATAACTGTTACCTTGCTTTCATCCTTTCTCAAAGTCAGCATCCATATCCCTACAGACAGGAAGCCACTTTCTCCCCTGGGGGCAATTGGCTTCACTCCCAGTAGCGAAAACAGAAGGCAAGTAGTGACCATCTTTGTTCAGGCAGTTGTGCTTCAGCCAGACTGAAAAATAACAAGTTGCAGCACAATGGAGGGAAATGCACTTCTGGGATACTTTTGCTAAAAATTAATCTGAGTCCTAAACATCCTCAGACCTGCTGCATCTCAAATAGCCAGCAAGATGGACACAGAAGGAGGAAATAGATACATATCTGAAGTGTGAAAGAAATTCAGGAGTTGACAAAATACCATGAGTGAAATAAACTGCAGGTCTTGTTACCCTGAGTCAATGAGGTGAAGCAGCTGTAAATCTGTCTAAACCAGCTCTGCATTCTCCAGTTGCTTTGTAGCTCCAAAATGCATAAAACAGCTATCACATGCCAGTTGATCTGACCCTCTGACTGTTGGAAGTCTACTTTATTTAACATGGATTTGCTCTTTAGGGAATTTCTTTTGTGTGAACTGGGTAAGAACACTGCCTACACGGAGTGTGAAAGATGGGTCAAGCCAAAGAAATTGCCAGGAGAGAACTACATAAAGGCTGAGCCAAGTCACTCATTTAGAATCAAAGGGAGCATTTCACTAAGGGAAGGCTGGGGGCTGGGGAAACACTGACATGGATGACAGGACAAAGACTTAGAAAAGAACCTTTAGAACTTGAAGATGTTATTAACTCTGCTTACCCTGATTAACTGCGCTGTCAGGTAAATGCAGGCTTTAACAACAAACAGCCAATCTCATTTTTCTCAAAAATGTCTGTTAAAATATGCTATGCAATAGTCTGCTTCGAATACTATTTGGAAGTTTACAGTTTTACTGCTCCAGTTCTCTGGGTGATTATTACATTCTTCTCCCATCCTAAAATACCAATCAAATTCTCTACCTTAACTTAAAAGTCCTTAAGAGTTCAAGGCAAAGCATTAAAAGTACCAAGTCTGGCAAGCAGGATTATTCTGCTGAGTTGACAGCATTACCACTTCTTGACATCCCAGTGCTTCATTTTGTAGTCTCTATCCTTAATTACATTCATATTGTTTTGTCTTCTTTGTTATTCCAGCACAAAATGTAATTAAAGATAAAGACTGCAATATCATACTCTCAACTAGAGCTGCCAAGATGCTTTTATCTCAGAGATGCCTACAGGGTTTTTGTGCTTTAGTTTCCTACCTTCTTCAAAATTTTGGGATGCATACTAGGCAGCCAGCTAATTTAATGGGTTTTGTTTCATTAAATATTCTTGCATGTAGCTCTTGCAATACTCCCTCCTCTCCCCACTTTCAAGGCCATGAATACTCTGTCATAAGAAAACTTAATTGAAGTATCAAAAAGAAATCAATTTAGAAAGCATAATTACACCCTGATCTGTGAGCACACAAACACTCAGATTCCCAGTTAAACTGTCAGCAAAGGCAGCAGTCTGTAAAGTTAATCAAGCATGTCACATAAAGTAACAATTAGACCAATTTTCTCTTTCATGTGACAAAGGAGCAGAATGGGAAAGAAAAAAGAAACGGAAGCCAAAGTCCCCAAACTACCAAGGGAACTAAGGAGAAGTCCACACTGCATGTCCAACAGCCAGGCAGGATCCAGACAGCAGAACATGCACTTGGAACATTAACACCAACAGGTACAGCCAGAACTGCCACCATACACATAGTTCCTCCTATTTCACAGGAAATAAATGGGATTAGCATAACATCACCTGCTTACACAGATCAGGAAATTAAATTATCACATCATACAGCTCACACGGTACAAAGAACACATTACAACAGATGCAAAAATGCAATAAACCCATGAAACACAGGAAAAATGTTTTACCAGGCCCAAGCTTGCAAACACCAGATCTCATCACTGCTCTGGACTCATTACGTGACCAATAACTCAGACTCTGCAGGGCTAACTAACAGCTCGTGCAAGTGACAAGTTACCAACATCTGAGAGGCTCAACACAGCTGACATGCACTCTAGTGATGGCTGTGGTATGACCAACCAACATTCATACCTTTAAGACATTTCTTGACTAAATGTAACTTACTCTCATTGTACCTCATTATACACAAAACCTGTAAGTGATTATCAACTCTAAGAATGAGAGATCTACCTCTTGTCACCCAATGGCTGAAGGGACTATAGAGGTCTCACACCCACTTTCACAGACTAAAAGAGCAAACCGAGATAGAACAGCTACTTACTTTAATGCTGTCTAAGTTCTTCCACTGAGTGCTTCATCATCAGAAAGTGGAGGAGAAGCACTCAAACAGCCCCAAGATACCCTGTTTGTATTTCTTTTCAATTCACTGTTCATTTTGTACCTTAGCAGTACCTGACCTGTTTTCAGTACGGCAACAACTCCCCTAGTCTAGAAATACAAGCATATTTGGGATTGTTTGACAGGCAGGAAAGAGCATCACAATTACCAAATCTGACAAGAAGGTTCACTTTATTCTTACCTCCCAGAATTAGTATCTTTCCATATTTCTTTGTATCCAGGCAACAAGTAGTTATTTCTCAGAATAGCATCCCATAAACCCACAAACTGCAGTCATCAATTTCTTATTTAACACATTTCTCAGCTGGCCTGCCAGTACAATTTCACTGAAGAAATGAGCTGAGACAAAAGAGCATCATATGGTCAGCTAAATCTGAATGTGTGGAGAGGAAGAAAGGAAAAAAGAAACAAGTACCAAGAAGTAGCACTTCAAGGTTTTTTCTAGGGAGCATTATTCTGTTTCCAGGTCTACCTTCCCAATAGCAATCAACAAATATAGACATGGATGCAAATACCAAGGTAACAATACTATGGTCAACAGCGACTGCTACCTCAGAGTTTGCCTGACTTCTGTTTGTGTATAGCTCAAACTTGACAAGCAGTATGGACAAATTCTTTAATTCTTATAAAAATTCTATTATATATATATCTATATTTACGTTTCCCTTCCACCTGCAAGAGAAAGCATCAAAGACATAACAAAAACAATAGACTATATTGGGGGAACTGAGCTCATTTATTAACTGTTTAGTCTGTTTATGCTGCTAAAAATTGAAAGGTGATTTTGTCATCACCTGGCAACAAAAACTTAGTCAATGATGAGCAGATTCCACAAAGTCTGCAATTCTGATTTGCTTTAACATATCCTGAAGTCTCTCACAATGTTTCAATGGTAAAACCTGAATTTCTACACCATTTTTAATATGAGTCATTCATAAATGAATTTTTACCTTTTTTAAAGAAAATTTGTGGTAGGGCAATTTTGAACCACAGTTACCTGGGTGCAGGTATTTTTAAAAAAACCAAACAAACACAAAACAAAAAAAAAATTACAGGCTCCACATCACATACTTAAACTTCTCCAGGAAGCAGAGCTTGCTTCATTGTTACATTTACTAACAGTGGTACAGGACTCATCTTCCACATCACTCACTGCTTTCTTACTGTTTCAGTTTAGGTTTTTTAGAACTTCCCCTCCCCCCGCCCCCCTCAGAAACAGAAAACAACTGTGTGGTTTGTTATGTTCCCAAATACACTGTGATTGTATAACTCCAAATTCCCTATGGAGCTGCAAAACTGAGTTTCCCCCACAACACACTCCAGTCTCTTACCTCCACAACTCTGCCCTGTAGCTTTACCCAGCCTGGACACTGACAGTACACCATGTGACTGGAGCACATACAGGAATGCACAACTGGTCTGTGACCAAATTAAATCATCACCTGCTGAGCTCCCTGTGCCTTTGTATGTCAAGTGTTCATTTGGACTCCTGTCCACTTACTAAACATCAGTTTTCACTTAATTCTCTAAAAAAAAAAAAATATATAGAGTTGTCTTTAGTTACTATAATTTTATGCACTGCATATTTCACTGAAAATGGTCAAGGGATTCAAATATCAATGAGAGGGGGCAGAAAGACAAAAGCATAGAAACGCCTAAGCTTTCCCACCTCTGTCACAATTTTCTTTGCATCTGTCCTAACACCAAGATGAAAGAAAGAAAAAAAAACCCCACACATCCAAAATAAATTTAGTAAAGCAAACTGCTGGAAAGCTCTGCCCTTGAAGGACATGGGTAGATATGCTCACCAGCAGAGTCCCACAAAACTGCCAGTAAGAGAAGCTGGGAGAGCTAGAGGAGAAGGGACAGGGAAAGTGAACCTAAACGTTACACAAAAGGGGAAATTCTTATCTAGCAAGACAGATGTGCACAACAAACAAGATTTTTCAAGTACAGATGTTTTCTTCTTTTCATTGAATTCTAGAGACTTTCCAATTTTCTAGTTTAATCATGGAGAGATGGAGTGATTCTTATTGTAGGTAACAGACTTAAAGCAGCAACACCAGACTACACACTTTGACATCCAGATCTAAGCCACTATGCAGTCTTTACTTTCAACCATTCTACTACAAAGTGCAATGCCTGCAAAAATGGAAAAGTGAAAAAATTCAGCATTACAGGCCTAAATCTTTTCTTTTACTTTATAACCATTTCTCAGGATGTTATATGTACTACCTACTAACTGCCTCCCACCTATGTTAACATTCACAGAGCAGAAAAGAACAGAGTTTCTGTGCATTCCTGACAAACTCTTGGCCAGACAACTGAATACTTTTAGAGAGCCGACCTTTAAAATTATATTTCTGTCAACTCAGGGGGAAAAAAAAAAACCCTTGTCTTCAAGAGTGTGATTATGGTTCATATAATTAATCATTTCAAGGGGGATGTCTAAGCAGTAATAGCACAAAAATACACTGGAAAAACAGAATCAGAAGCTCCTGGGTGGGTGACTGTACTTGGCAGGAGAGGCACAGACTCACTTTAGATACTCTTCTTTGAGAGGAATCAAACCACTGTAAAACATCAAAAATCTATTCAAAGTCATACATCCAAGCAGTATTGTGAGCACCTTCCCCTATCTCTCACAGGCTCCCCTAACCAATACAATTCAAGTATGACCTTTAAGCAGGCAAAAGGACTTGTCACCCAACAACAACAGTGACACCTCAAAGAACACAAGCAATATATCAAGGCCTGGGCAGTGTGCTGAGCTACCAGCAGCTGGGGGTCAGCTGAACCAACAGCCCCCGTGTACTGCACCATCCCTGACAGGGTCAGAGAGGCATTTCTGAAGTGATCACAGTCACTTGTCCTGACATACTGACAAGAAAATAACGAGCACGATAAAAGTAATGATTTAAAAACTTACTTGAGCGGGGGAACCAAACCCAAAGTCCCACACCTAGAGTGGTTTTTTTTACAGTCTTTTAGAAAAATAAATGGAAAAAAGACATCTTGTAGAAGCCAAAACATCAAACAGCTAGCTGCTACCAGGTCACCTTCGTGTATATACACACACAAAAACCGAAGTCACTTCCTTCCCCCCTTCAGACACAACATCCTAAAACATTTTGAAATGGGTTAGGATGTCATCTGGGAGAGCCTCAGACTCAGGAAGTAAGGAAAAACAGCAAACCTAGTAACAATCTGGCAAGTTTCCTTCTGAAAAAGCAAACTTTACCTAGAAATACCATACCTGCCTAGCAGTACTAGACACGAAAATACTACAGTAGTTTGTTGATTCATCTGTGCAGAAGGATATTTTCATACAACTGGCAAGTTGAGACTCGCAGGATAATTTAGCCCTTTTGTGAGCCTGCCAAAATGGCAAGAGCCAGGCATCAGATTTCATCCAACCATTAAACAGGTCAGAAACTAGTGATCAGCTTTCTCCAAGAGAACAAAAATATCCATAGCAGCAATAGGTTTATGATGAAAAAATTAAATTTATTACTAGGTTAGGCTAGTATTTTAAAGTTAGATCATTACTGCATTAGTTTGCTAACTACGTTGCGAACTGCAAAGAAAGTCTCTCCTGATAATTTCATTTTCTTGTAGCTAAGAATCAACACCGGCATACAGAGGCAGACAACAGGAACAAAATATATGGCTACATGACCAGGAAAGTATCTATGAATTCGCTTTTTAAGTGGAAAGAATTAAACATGCTTTGGAAAGCTCATGCTAGAAGTCAGAGTAATCAGGCAGTGAACAGTCACAGGTTTTGCTGGTGAAAGGCAAGGACAGTTTTACGTCCATGAAACAAGTGAAATCCACTGTACTTGCATGATGTAATGCTATAACACCATATACCCTAATGCTACCAGAAAAGACTGGATCATGTAGACATCATCCAAACAGACTCCATACAGCAACACTGTTTTCTTTTGAAAATGCTTGCCAACATTGAGAAGGTGAAAAAAGGCAGATCTACAATGCAAGAGTAGTAACAACTATAGTTTAAGGCTCATTAAGTTTTTTCGTTCCCTGCCAATAGAACTTTTTGGATGTTTGCTACAGGAACTGTGAACAAAACTGTTTACCACATATCTAAATAACTTCCAGGGAGCAGACTATAATTCCTTGTCAGAGCTTAAAATTCATGGATAACATAAAGACAGCAACAACATTCTTTTACTGGAGTAAAGAATCGGTTCAAAGATGCTTTTTCAGGTACACTTGTAATTAATTTAAATCCTTGATTTATATTTTAAAAATTACATGAAAGTGTAAGAACAATTCTGCCGTTTCAGTAAGTCACTTAAATACTGAAAAAAGTATTTGCATCTCCTTCATCTCTGCCAAAACCATTCACACCACATTATAATTATTTCAAAGTTATGCTAATGTAGTAACCACCGTTCCAGTAGTTTGATAACTATGGTTCCTGCTCATAACGTGTGTGTGCACTCCACACAAGTCCCGGAATTCTCCTCAGCAGCCTCCGTGAGGGGTCACAGGAGCACCCGGATCAAGCACAGGAGGGTCATGGCAACCCAGCTGCCACAGGCGCCCCAGGGCAAGTCAAACTGAGCTGCAGGAGGAGAGGGCAAGTCGCTGGATCGACAAGGACAGACCATTTTTAAACACAATAGTTATATTAAGTAACAGCTTTTTGCCTGAGTATCCTTCTGTGTGACTCTTCCTTAGCAGCTCGATCGTGTAGGAGAAGGAAGCTGGAAATGCAGATGAAAGATCAGAGAGCCAACTCTCACTGCATCTGTTCTCAGTGCTTCCCTCAGCACATTGTTTGGTTGGCGTTTACACGAAGACCACGTAGCCTCTCCAGCCCCTCACCACAGGGACTTCACCAAAATAATCTATGAAGAAAGTCCGAGACCCAGCTGAACAGTAGAGCATTTGTTTACATCATTGCTTGTTATGCCTCAATCTGTAATCCGCTTCAGTAACACGTGCCAAAAGCTACTCCTTCTACAACCAAAAGAAACAAAACAATCTAGGCACTAAGCAAACAGATCCTGCTCCACTCAAACACAGCATTTCAAAAAAAAAATAAATCACACTGTATCACTGCTTCAGCCTGACAATCTAGGGGGCAGGCACTCTGGGCTGAAGAGAGGTTCTCAGACAATTTGTGTAATCTTAAATGCGATTGCTACTCTGTCAAAAAGTAACGCTGTCACCCCAGATATTTTGCTGTACAAGGTCTGATAAACAAAACCAGTGAGGCTGTGCCAGAAGTAGTGAGGTTACCTGGGCATTTAACAATTCAGAAGAGAAATAACAGCTGAGCCAAGATCCACAACAGCACTAGGCTCTTCTCCCACCAGAACACAGACCTCTGTAGCAGCAGCTGATCTACTTAAGGAATTATTCATTTGAGGGGCAGCAGGCCTGGAACAGCCTGTCTGTTTATGAAGCAGAGGTTCTGCCACAAAGAAGATGGGCTGCTTTGTCAATTGCTCTACAGACATAGATTTACAAAGAATCATTCCCACACCTGGATAGCTTTGGACAAGGTATTTGTCTCTGTGTTCATCTAACACTTACCTACCCAGCCCTCCCTCAGAAGATCTCCATTTTCCACACAATCAGATAGAAAGACCTCCATATTTACAACTGGATGGTTGTTTTCACAAAAGCTCATATGAAAGTTAACACTCACTCATCAAATCACTGGCAAGCAATGAAAAAGCGAATGTATTTCCAAGACAAATGTCTTCTCACTTTTTTTGACCATTGGAAAATGAACTCTTACACCTACCTTTTTTTAAAAAAGGATGATGCACCAATGCAACCCTAGTAAGCAGTACTATGTATGCAATGACATCTATTTATCACTAGCTGTGGGTGGCTTGCAAGCTTAACAACAAACAGCTGTGCATTTGTGATGTCTCCTGATAGAAGTCTTCAACTCTCTGGAACCCCAAGACCACTGTAGCAAATTACAGACCGGGACAGATATATTTGGCCTTGTAACACTGACCTGCAGGTCTCCAGAGAAAACAAATCACAAATGACCCTGTTTTCTGAAGAGGGATGATTCAGGCATCTTCATGTCAATGGATAACTACACCTACAGACTTTGCTACCAAAAGACAGCTCATAAAATTTCATGAGCTGCCTAACCACAAAGACCCGCAATGAATAAAGCATTTGAGCCTTTAAACTACACGAAGCTTCACCTGTTTTTGCACCAAGGAGAAATTTGTTCAAAGGAGTTAATTCACTGTCGCCCAGTATCTCTCAAAGAATACCAGAGTATTGCTAATTGGAAACCTATCCTTGTAATAATACCAGTATCGGCTACATCAAGAGACTGCAACGTTGCTCTGGCAATTAACTGTTACCCAGAACAATCTTCCAAAGTTTGCTATCAAGCTCCCTGTTAGTTTGACAGAGGAATCAGTAAATGCTTCCCCAGGGAATTCTGACAGTACAGCTTAATAATAAACTGTTCTGTCTGGAAAAAAAAGAGGCAGTGGGGTGGGGAGTGCAGACAAGAGAAAAAAAAATTATTGACATCCATCTGCCTATGAGATCAAACTTCTTATGCACTGTTGTTTTAATTTCTAATTGCCATGACTGCTAGAGAGAACTGGAGAGTACTGTAAAGATACTCAACCCCCTTGGAAAGTATCCAATTTATGTGGTTAGCATGGTGTGATGATGTGGAAACAGAAGATAATGTGGCCCACAGATCTTTGGCAGGCTTTAAAATATCATCTTTCATCATAAAATTACTCTATTTTAAGCGAGTGATTGAAAGGAACTAATAAGGCATTTGGGTTGATGTCTGCTGCTGTGGAGAGAACTGCAGCATTTCCAAAAGAATTTAAAGACTCCTGGCTCCTTTTAATAGCTCTCCAAAGTCCTCTGTTTAAAGTTACGTACCTAGCACAGCAGCCACCTGCATATTGAGACCTCTGTCCAGACAGGACTAAGAAAAAACTTGCATTAGCCACCCATTTTATTCCACTGATATGGTTCCTCTTACTGAGACCACAGTGGAGAACAAATGAATAAAGTCTTGGATTACCAGTTAATTTTGAGAGAACCATAAAAAACTTGCTTTGGAAGCTACAGGCAGAAATCCGGTTTAAGACCTAAAAAAGCAAAAAGCATTTAAAGATCCTTTTCTCCCAAAAGAGCATCAATGAAGATCTCAAGCAAGGTGAGTCACTTAGCTACACAGTTACTACTCTGGTATGGCACTGAGGCACAGCACTGCAAACTTAGTATCAGCAGGCTTTTCCCTCCCTTGTCTTTTTATTAGCCTGTCCTCAGTAGAGCTTCTTTCCATCTCATCCCTCTTACATTCAAACTGCACGAATATACATTTTCCCAAACTTCCTACTTCCATACATTCCCTCAAGTCAGAAACCCCGGCCAGCAAACACCACAAGCCTTGTGCTGCCTAACACCTAACAAAAGCACTGCTATACGTAGCGACCAAGTCAGAAGAGCAGATTACTTCTTTGCCACACATCAAAATAAGAGGTATTGAGAACTGTGGTACAAGTGGAAGCTACTCAAAGTAAAAAAGCAGCTGCATGTCTGGCTGCTGAATGAAGGTGGTTTAGAGTAGGGCAAGTCAGGTTAGTGCACTGCAAATAACTAGTAAGCAGTCTTCTTACTGGCAATTCCAAATACGCAGTGACTGTAATGCTGATGTCTGCAACATCAAAGCATATGAGAGAATCCTCTTTTCTATATCTTAGCCGATACAAGTCACAACTTGCAATTACAAAATCTTTTCTTCCTTTATCCTTTGGACAGAATCCATAACACAGAAGGTGAGTCATATCTTCTTAAAGCAAAAAGAATCATTGATTACAACAAAAATGGTCATGAATGGCATCCATCAAAGCCATCAAATCACTGGTCACAGAACCATTTCTACAGAACATCTTGAAGCTTCTGAAAGTCCCTCTGTTCCACTAACTTGGAAAGAACATGCTGGTTATAGGTATTTGGGTTCAAGTTAAATAGGTCTTCTGTGGCTATCTGAATTCTTTCATTTCTATTCTTCTTTGAGGTACCTTACTACAGAAGGTTCCCTTACCTTCTGCATTGTTGTCTTAGAATTCCACCTCTAAACTCCAAGTACCCTAACTCAGAAGCACAACAGTCTATAAAATCTCAGTGAGGGAACTGGCTAGACCTTACTATTTTTAATCTAAGTGGATCCCAGATGTTCTGACAACATTCACCATATCTTCCACAGAACACCTTAATAAATTTTAGATGATCTTTCAAATCAAAAGGCAATGAGGTTTTGCAGACATCTTGCTTCTTTCTTGCGGCCCACCAGTGACACAGAAAGTGCCAAACCAGTACACGGTCACACACCAATGGCCATTTCTTTCTAGTTGTTCACATAAAACTACATGAAGAAACACCATTTGCTGTAGCCACTGTTTGCAGGAACAAACCTTCCCAATACCAGGCACAATTAGTTCACTCCAACTCTCTGCCCAAGGACAGCAGAACATACTGACCGTTTAAAGTGAACAGCACAATGACATGAAAACTTCTCATGCAAAGTGAAATCATGAAAACTTGTCAAACCTCCCATCCACAGGGTGTCTACCAAGAAATTCTGCATTGCTGTCAGATCTAAGAATGAAAATATTGGGGGAAAAAAACAAAACAAGCAAAAACCAAACCAAACCAACAAAAAAACCCCTATATTTCCACTTGAATTAAGTTTTCAAAATGCAAATAGGAAACTACACCAGTCACCTGAACACTAACATGAAAGTTATGACCAAAGTTTTGGAAAGACCTTCTCTTCACATGTTGCTTTTGACATTTTTATTAGTAGGAACATCAGCAGGAAAATCTTCTAGCTGAAAATACAAACTAAATTTGGAGAACTGTTGTTGTAGCTGAAAACATAAGGTCTTTTTTCTTTAGGACAAGCTATGAATAGTCACTTCCAAAGTCTTATTGATGGCTCAATTATAGGTTATGTTGTCATGCATTTGGCATGACAATATAGTCCATTCATTGCTATGCGAAGAGTTCAGGCCTTTGTGTCCCCACGCCTTCAAAGAGATTGCCTACCAGTAAAAGCAGTAGCAAAACTGAAGTAATTGAAACTGAAGAGATAACAGGGAAGCATAGAAGAAGAACATATCTACCAAGAAATTTTGGTGATTTTATTCAATCAGCAAAAAAGAAAAAGGCGTGCTGAAATAAAGCTCTAGTTCAGAGTTCAGTTGTCTTGTTTGTTTCTCAACTACAAGACATTAAAATTGCCTTTTTTTTCAGGGATGTAGCATCTCCAAGTTATCCTAAAAACAAAACCAGATCACCTTCCAGACTTCCTTTTGTGAAGGAAAAACAAAACAAAACAAACAAACAAAAAAAACCACAAAACCCCACAACACAAACAGGTAGTCTCAAATTTTGTATTTATCTGTATTTGTAATTTATAAGTCCGAGATAAGAATTACACTAGAAATTGAAATTTCTTCCCTGAAACAGCCTTTCCAAAGACTTTTCTAAAGTTACACAAATGATTTCTTCCTGCCCTTTCCTCCCCCCACCATCTCTTGAGAACTGCCTGAAGGCAAATATAATTGGAACCTTGCACTTAGTACAGACATGTCATGAGCAAGAACATAATCCAGGGTCATCAGCAGGCTAAAGCCAGCGCACTGCACTGCTCTGCCCTGCAAGATGAGCAGTGTGGAGACGATAAGAGCGCCCACAGCCAAGGCAAGCCTGACAGATCTGAGGGAGGGCAGCTCGCATTGTTCTCCAGCATATCTGCTCAGACCATCTACAGAACAGCCCTGACAGCTCTGAAAGCAATTGTACCTATTCCCCCACTCCCAGTTAAGAGGACAAAACATAAGGTCCTAAGGACTGAGGGGGAGGGAAGACTGAAAGCAAGGATCTGCTTACAGACAGAGAAGAATATCATTAACTATTAATAACAAAAAGGCTGCAATGCAGACAGCTTGAAATCTGGTACAGCTTACTAAATCACAACTGCATGAGACCATTATGCTACAGCGTACCAGAACAGTTCCTTTTCTGTGAGAAATTTATACATTTATATGAAGACCACACAGCACATGTTTCCAGCGATACAGCACTCATGATAAGAGCTGTTGGAAAATTCACAAAGATTTCTAGTTATACACTCACTTTAAAAGTAGGTCCTTCTGAAACAGGATGTTTTATGCCCAACAATTTGCAGACAACATCCAATAAAGCAGAAGTGCAGATATTACTCAGTCTGCAGCAACATCGAGGAAGGAGATGAAATGCAAGTCATACATACCTAATGAAGTTCCTTCACTAGGAAGAAATTATGATTTCCTCTGGAAAGAGCCCTGTGAAAGCCAACCTCTTTTGCCAAGACAGTATTTCCAACTGTTTAGCATCTCACTTCAGAAAACTGGCAATCAGTAAGAAGTTCATACTATAATTAGTAAGCAAGGCACAGCAGATAATTTTACTAAGTGCCAGAAAGGGGGGGATGGGGGTGGTTTGGTGTTTTGACTGAGATTTCAGGTTTAGGGTTTTTTTTTACTTTCAGTATGTTAGTGGCTTAGGTGGAACCCTCTATTCACATCTAATCAAATCATTTAAGCTGATTCTACTTTCTTCCTGTTCCCTGGACAGGCATTTCAAAGAGTATTGATGTGTCCTTTCAGGTGCACTCTTCCTTGGTAAAATAAAGAGTCATTGCTGTTTTCTAGAATGACAGGATGACAAAGGGCTAAATGAAAACAGGGGAGAAGGCTTGGATCACAGTAGTGCTATTGTCAGAATACAGGATAGGCAATGTCAGGCATCTCAGAGCTGTGAGATGAGGAAAGAGCAAACAGGGATGACAATGCCAGTGCTGACACAGTGAGGGTGCTCAGGGAAGGAATGCTGCAGCCACTTCAGGGCTCCTGTTCCCCCACCATACTCACCACGTCCTGCCTGCAGCTGGTGCACAGCACTGGAGTTGTGCACCCTGTTCCCTGCTGCCACCCCATCCCCACAGGCTCCACAGGGCAAAAAGGAGCTCAGGAGTGTAGCCCCAGTGCTGGACCTCACCAGTTACGTGCTCTCCTTTCTCAAGAGATGTGGATCCTGTAGTTTGGAATGTACCTGAGAAAAAGGGTCTGTTTGATCACACAGCTGGTCCTAGTCTGTCAAGCCTTTCAAACAGTAGAGAAAGCTGTCCACGAAAGCGGTGTTTGCATAAAGACTGAAAACAACAAGGTAAAGAACCATTAACAGAATATTTTTAGTGAAGTTCTTAAGTACACAGACTATTCAGAAATTTGCAACATGGTTTCAAAGTAATCCGTGCAAGAAATACTTTGAAAATACAGAAACCAAACACATGTAGCACCAATTTTAAGAATATCCAGAGCCACAACAAGAAATGTCAAGATGCAAAGCTAATCAGGACAGTTCTACAGTAAAAACTGCAGACAGTAGAAGGGTGGTCCAATTCCTAGAACAGAAGTGGAACAGGGAAGAAAATAAATCCAGAGTCACAACCACATTAAAAATACAATGCATGTGCTTAAGCATTAACTTGTGCCTTTCCAGTATTTAATTTTATTCGGGGATTTGGAGTAAAAGTGAAAACCCTGGAAAAAATGTAAACAAATATATAAAAAACCCAACCACCCCCCCCCCCCCTCCCAAAAAAAAAAAGAAAAAAAACAACCCCACACCAAAACACCCTCCTTTCTCAGGCCTAAGAAACCAGGATAGCTCACTATCATTTCTTTTTCTGGAAGCAAAACTGGCAACTTCAAAGTGTTCAGGACAGCATTATTTTTCCCTTACACTTGGAGTTAAGCATGCTGGAAACATTCCCACTAAGTCTGGAACTCCTCAGGAACCCAAAGCTCAACTTTCACAGACACAGGAGACCAAAAGACATCAATGATTTATAGCACCTTTGCCATAACAGGAGACAGTGGATACTTACTCCTTTAAAGAAACTTTGGAGAAGATCAGAATCTGAAAACAAACTTATTTTATCCAACACTTTTTGAGACCGAGGCTAATGTATTGCATCTGTCTCAGATATTCACATTTTTTAAAAAAGGCTAGAAAAAACCTGGAGGATGATGCAGAAGAGTGCTGAGAAGTTACTGAAATTAAGCAGGAAAATTTGTTTAGTGCCATGTAATCAAATTACTAACAAAGAGAAAAACATGACTCCAACTTGCAAATATTACAAGGATACAGTCCACAAAAAAACACCTGATAGTAGCAGGCTACTATGAGAAAGTCACATCTGGGGCTCCTTTGGAGTTTTCTTTTTTCCTGTGTTCTCTGCCTAAAACCATGAGTAAATATTTCTTATCAATATTAAAATGTCTGCAGTGTCAGCAGTCCCCAAGTTTTTTTATATAGACAGACAAACTTCTTTGGTATGTGACTCTCTTCTCCTTTACTATTTATGAAGACAAAGTATATTTGCACGACCCAAACAAATCATCTGCTGAGAATACAGTGATAATGCTGTCTGTGTCACCAGGATCTGAGACTTTTTTCAAAAAAGCATCTTTGCACAACAAAAACCTCATGCCATGCCAGACAGCTTTTCATTAGCAGAATGCTAATAAATTGATATCCCCAAGTAATTAATTACACAGGCTCTGGGCAACAGGAAGTCTCAAAATAAACATGTACATTCAATTTTCATAAAGTTGTTCTGCCCCAGCCTATGAGCTCCAGTTTGGGGAAGACAGTGCCAGATGAACTGAGAAAACGAGTTTCTTTCTGATAGGCTGCAAATCTGTTCCATTAGTTCTCAGCTACCCTAAGCACAGATGTCTTTGGAAACCAAGCCAAGCACTAGCAAGAGTCATTGATGCTTTGCATCTTTCTAAAAGCTCTGCACTCTAACAAAGTGTGCCACTTTATTCACTCGAAAATTTAGCTACATCCCTTTTGTATTAAAAGCCTGCCTCTGGACAGCCCCGAAGGATCCCAAGACCTCATGGACTTTTCAATCTGTTAATCACAAGACTTCTGCTCAAGCAGACACAGAAAAACTTCAGGTTTGGTATCAGGCGGCAGAGCACTGAGAGGGGAATCACAGGACTTGAAATTCACCCTGTTGTGCTTCTCAATAGGAAATACAATGGTATTCTATCAACAATGATTAAACACTAACAAAGGACAACGGATTCACTACTCAGAACCATCAAATCAAGCCTTAATGCCTTTTCTGGAAAATATGCTTGCATTAAATGGATTTTGAAAACCCAGAAAGACAATCTACAATAAAGCTTCACGGCCTCAATTATTCAAGAGATGGTAATTACTAGATTATCTAAATGGATTACTTTCATTGCCAAGAGTCCTGAACACTATATGGCTCAGAATTTCACTGATAAGTAAACAGCCATTTCTAATGTAAGAAACCTAGATTTTCCTTTTTATGGTTAGTTTCATCAATAAACCAGAACAGAATCCACCAGCAAGTGCCAATTTACATGGGATCTGCAGCTGCCTTGCATCTGCAGTGCAGCATTTCATTTGCCTAAGTAAACTCAAGAGTTTTGGTACTTAACTGGCAACAGATTCATTAGCCCAGAGTGCCACATTAGCAAAATTACCCCTGAAAGAAAGGTGGGCAAAGACCAGCTAAGAAAACATTAGACACAGGTTGGACAGAATGATCTGTGACCACAAAGCTGAGCAGTATCTGAGCATTCAAACCCACAAGTGCAACCTCCAGTCTGTCAGGATTCTCAGCTGGTGCATGACAACTGGTTCAACTGCGAGCAGGACTGACAGTGAACAAACAGGTTAATATTTAGCACAGAAGATCATAAATCAGTGACATTTTTCGTTTTGAAGGTTCTCTTCCACACAAAATATTAAACTGGCTTCTGTCCCAATGCTTAGCAGCCACATTAGCAACAGACAATGACTTGCCAGCACATCTAATGCCACCACAGTAAACACATTCTGCAACACAGACATCAAAATTCTGGAATCTTGCACCTGCATTTTCCAGAATGTAACATTCCTCATCCAATGCACTACGTGCCTAATGGAAGCTAAGGAGCTGCAGTAACAGTGGAGCTCATTTAAGAGACATTTACAAAGGACAGAAATATCCAGCTGCCAGAGCAGGACACCCACTCAGAAAATAACCATCTCTGCTCTGTCTGCTCTGAGCCACAAGAGAAACCTACAAAACATTCTGAAAAATAACGAGTCTAGGAACAAACTTCAATGAATAACAATGATAAACTCAACAAAGTGCCATAAATCTAGTAATTTTACTCCACTCTTCATGTTCCAAACAAAATACTTTTTTTCCCTCCCTGAAAAAAAAAACAAACTTATATTACCATTTCTTTCACCCTCTCTTCCCATCCCCTCATCCCCATTGCTTCCATTTCAGACTCAGATGCTGAAAAGCATGTCCAGTCTTTACCCATCACCCACACCAAAACATTTCACAATGGTTTCTCTACCCTGAAACTTGGTTTGCCTACACTGTACCACAGTCACAGTGTTCATCTCAAGGTCTCCCATTTTTCTTAACATGTTTGCTAAATATAGAGTACCTGTCTTCTGAGATGCCCTTTCAACAGCCAGTCTACTATATATGTATACATACCATAAACAGACACAAAAGCTGCAGGTTCACGAAGGCTCTGCCTTACAAAGGTGGGCTCCCTCCCATCATACCAGCACAAAGCACAAAACCAATTCCCTGAGCAGGGAATTGAAGAAAAGTAGATGCTGGGTTTAGTTACAGAACTAACTGTTGCTTTCACTCAGATTTCAGCATACCTACATCCAGGGACCCAGATGCTGCTTACCCATTCAAACAATTGTGCTCTTTGGCAAAGCCCTGATAACCATCACAAGTCCCGTTCATCACCTTCTCGGTCTGCCTTGTTTACTGACTGGTATTTAAAATGTTCTTCAAATGTCCTTCCTCAGGACCTATAACCAAATCGAATTCCTTTATTTAAGCACAATGAAAGACTGAGAAATAAGTCTAAAGAATGTCTATTTTAACATCTTGTAGTGATATTTAAGGTTATTTTGATTTTGTCAGGCACACCCACTTTTCAGGACACTGTCCGAATCCATGAATTATTACAACCCACACTTGAGAGTGGGAGCTGAAAATGTTGGGGCGGGGGGGGGAATCTTTTACAACATCAGTCCTGTAGGCTTAATTAAAAACAAAGAAGCCAAAAAAAGCAAAGGGAAAAAAAAAACAACACAGGGGATGACAGAGTCACTGGCTTAGGAGCACTCTAATCTTTGCCAAGACACAAAATTCTTTCTGTTCCTGCCTATTTTCCCTAGACACCACCTCCTCTTTCCCATTAAACTAAACCAATATGTTCACACAGTTAACTGTTCCAATAACTTGGTCAATATAAAATATTCATAGTAGCTCCAAATCCATCACATTAGAATGATTATTCTCTCCCAATTCAAGAGGCATAGAATCTCAGAGGAGTGCAAGCACACAATGCTTCTTCCCCGACCAACTCCATGAGGCTGTCCTCTTGTGGAAGAATTAAGAACTTAATCATGAGGGCATTTAATGACAGCACAACCCAGATTTCACCATATCTTACTACTTTCACAGGTTGTAGATGTTAAAACAAGAAGGTGTCACAAACCCCACTTAACACCTAAAATTTTGTTAGGCAAAACTGAATGAATACAAATCAGAACATATGGAGCACTTCTTCTGTCTTTCTTGATGCAACCCACAGAAGTGATTAGTTTGGCTTGTGACCAATTTGACATCTTGACAAATCAGTCAGTTCCTCAGAAAAAGGATCTCAACTATTACATGTTTAGGCAAACCAGGTTAATTTGATTATTACTCAACTTCCCTGTCACTCCCAATTTTCAAACCTCCACAATAAAGTGAAAACCAAGGGGTCTTTGCCACATCTATAACAAAACACATCTAGCGTCACAAGTGATATATGAAAAAGCCTGCTGGAAACTTGAGTTACAACCAGCTCTTGTCATCAAGATGTCAATGACAGTGGGCCCACTAAATTGTGAGAAAAGATGTGATTCCTAAACACAAGGATTAAAAAGCTATTGGTAGCATTCAAACTTTTAGATCACTACTCCCTTAAACTTTCAGTAGAAATACCTGGTTCCACTTACCACTTTGCTTCCTAGACCACAAATTATCTGCACACAGTTCAAAAGTCACTAGCCTAATTCATTTAAAAAATCATTTCCTGAGTTCATGCCACAGAAACAAGATGCNAACCAAAAACAACCAAACCAGAATGTACTTAAAATAGGAGTTGAATTAGACTGCTTAGCACAGCCCTACAGTTAAGATCACAAAACCCATTAAAACTCTAAACGACCCTAACCTGCAATTTGCACCCTCAAGCATAATGTGCTTAAGACAGTATTGAGACGAACACTGCAGTTCTATTTCTTTCTATCAGTTCCTCCAAGACCATACCCTCAGACCTATATTTAAGTTCTTACTTCAGTCATTACATCATTTTTGCCTTTGAACTTCCCAGGACTCTGCTCACACACAGCCTCTCACAATGCTGCTACACAGTAATTGTTCAGCTACACTGCAATGACAGTGGCTGTCTCTTCTACATCATTTTACCTCCTCTCTCTATTCGTATCTGGGATTTTGGTTTCAAAGCCTTCAGAGAGCTACAAATGCCCAGTCCTTCTTCTGATCCATAGTTAACACCTGTCACTGGCTACTTAAAAAAGAAAAAGGTTTTTAAAAAAAATCCGTTTCAGCCTGCCACCTTTGGGTTTTATCCCTGGCTATCCTTCGTGTTTGACAGACATAATCGACAAACAAAAGCAGAGTCACACCTCAAACACCTCTCCTCTGCCACAGGATTTCCCAAAAGTTTGGCTGCTGCACACAAACAACAGATCATTATAACCTCGTTTCAGCTGCCTGTCCTTCCAGTTTTCATAAACTCTGCAGCAGTGACAATTTTAGCTCTGTGTTTGCACAGCAACTACTGCACTGAGGTCTTGGTCAAAGTGAGTCCTACAACAACACAGAGTTGCATGGACACAGAAACCGTAATCTCGGCAAGTCCTGAGCTGGGACCTGGCACAAGTTCATCAGGCAATTCAGTCTGTTTACCTCAGAACGTCTCAGCATTCCCTTCAGACAAAAAAAACCCACATTCACACAAGTACATTTTTGAAGTTAACTGCCCCACAATCCTTCAGATCATGTTCAGCAAAAATGCACCACTACTAAATCAATTTATTACTTACAAAACCAAAGAATCTGTGTAACCACCTAATGCTACCAGAAGCAGCCTTTACGTCTTCCTTTTTTTCAATGAGAAATCAACAGTTTTGGTAGGTTTGATCTTCACATGAAAAATGGAAGTTATTAGTTAGCTAACTTTATCTTATTTCCTGAGGGGAGGGAGGTTTACTGGAAGTCTTCCAACTGTGAGGCCAGGACAAGATTATAAGAGCCCTGAAGCACTATGGCCACAGAAAGATGCAATAAGGAGAAATTAAAATATAGCTCATCAGTGGGATAGGCAGGGAACAGGAAATATTAAACAATACTTGGTCAACATCAGATTGAGTGCTTTGCACAGGATGAGAACACATTAAAAGCAGTGTTAATAATTTTGACTCATGCATCCAGAAAGAACTAATCTCCTGCTATTTATACTTACATGACAGTAAGACAACTTCTCCCAGCACAGCCCTTACCATTGCCAATTCTCTCATGCTGACTACACCTTGGTGGTTTGGTATTTCTAAAATCAGAAGGTCAAGAAAAAACACAGAATGCAGCAAGGTGCATGGGGATATTATTTTACAGCACTCATTTCCAAGCACCTCTACAATGGTTTTTAGTAGGAATGATCACAACATTAAGGGGTCTATGGAAATGTTTAAAGATTTCTTTGCAAATTACTTCTATACATTACAACCTGTAGCAAATTCCTTATTTTACTCTTTTCCCCAGGCATGCATTTCCCATAATACACATGTACTTTAAGTTATAAACCACTGCAAGTTGGAACCGATGTCACAGCCTTGAAACTGTTCACCCATCTGGCATGACTGCTAAAACAGGACTATTTTCTTCCAGATAGTTAGTAAAATCTTTCATTAGAATATCTGAGCAAGTACTTTCCATTTCAAGAAATCCTAATAAAGCATTGGGAAACAGTTAAAAGGACTATACAGAAGCAACCTCTAGAGAAATAGGAAACTACGACAAAGCACAACTTAACAGCACATACTGCCCCATGTCCATCATTACTGCTCACCACAACACCCCTCACCACCACTACAAGTGCTGTACACCACAGAACCTCCAACCTTAGCTCTCCTCTCCCCACCAACAATGCCAATAAAACATAGGACAGGTAATTCTTGCACACTCCATCACACAACTACTACAGCAGCAGTTTTCAACCACAGTGGCAAAGTGGATATATCCATTTTCTATCAATTATGAAATACCCCTAGCTTATATCAACCAATTGTTTTTATCACTTTCTACTACTGTTTCGGGAAGTTTCTGTCCACACATTAATTTCTTATGAGGCTTGCAAAACAAGGGCCTTGCAAATCCATACACCTTACTGATGGCAAGCTGGCTTCTTTCTCAGCAGGCCTGCAGTTCCAAACCTCATGCTGCCACTGCCCAGCTGACAGGCCCAATAAAGAAAGGTATGTGATAGGGGTGAAGCTAACACTGATGCAGTGAAGAAAGCACCTGGTATTAATTAAAAGTAGCTCTCAGTATCACACTCACATATTTAAGTTAGACATCACTGTCTTCTAAGGTCTGAATGGAAAAGACCCACCAAGTCCTTCACACTGAAAGAAAAGGTTAATCCTGTAGCCTCACTGGTTCAGGCAGTAAGTTCATACTGTGGAGAATCTTGAATAGCCTGAGGGTGGATAAAGCTGCAAAAAGAGTTTGCACTTTACTAAACACCTGATAAACTAATCCCCTTCAAGGCTACCTGCCTGTTTGAGCTCTGATAACTAACAGAATTCAACAGCAGCCTGAGTTAAAAATCAGCAGAAAGGGCAGCCAATGAAGCAGCACAAATTCATAGACAACGTGAGCCCATTAACACAGACACACTCAAACACTGCCCTGTGATCCACAGGTACTCCAAAGCTACCACAGTATCAGGCACCACCTCCCTCCACCATATATTAGGGAAGCAGCTTCTAAGACTCAGCTTTCCAACTCCCAGAATTGTGCTGCTGTGTTGTTCTCCACACAACTTACACTGCCAGCCTACTGTTACCTATCCCAGATACCTTGCAATTAAGTATGCTTTGAGCTCACATCTCCACCCTAGACATGCAGTCCCAAGGAAGAGCAGTACATGCCTGCTAGGTAACAAATGAGCCTCCCTTACAGTGAAGATCTGACAAGTGGATACAGCTAACTCCTGGGCAGAGAAGGAAATAAAGCAATGAAGGCAACACAAAAAGAAAAGGAAAAAAAGCTCAGTTCGCTAACTAACCTGAAAAATGCCAAACTGACAGCCTTAGGAATAAGAACTGCACATGGCCCAAGCTGTGATTAATTAAACAGCAACACCAGCTTTATCTCCATGCTCAGACTTTAAATAATCAGCACACTTTCAGATTTCATTTTTCTGAGTTTTACACTAGCTTTGAGTAAAACTATCATTTCAAGTACTGAATTTAGACTCCTTAAATTTACAAATTTCTTAATATTTCCTTCTGTAAGAGAATCGACCCAAAGAAGCCCAGAAGCCTCACAGGATGGGGTGTTGGCTTTTGTGCAGACAGGAGTAGCTCTCCTTTTGTCAATTTACATCAAGCTATCTATGGGTTTCTACATTCAAACACACCATGGTCCTCCATTCTTTCCTTGCCTCCTCTGCTGATTGATACCCTCTCGTTCCTGTATGTGCCTCCCCAACCTTTTCAAAAGAAGCACTGATTAAAGAAAGATCAAGAACTGATCAAAATATTTTGGGGAGGAGGGTAGAAGGGAATAGAAAAACATCCTTTTCCATTCTTTGCTGCCTCCCAATACCAGCCAACGCAGTCCTCTTCTTAACTGAAGACATACTTCTTAAAGCACAGGCCAAGACCAAAACCAGACTTCTGTAAGAAAGGAAGGAAAAAACCAGACATAGAACTAATTGTTTATTCCCACTGAAGCACTAAACTCTTTCAAATACACCAGTAAAAACTCCTGAACTCACAAGATCCAGGTACCAGGAAATGGGTAGCTACCATAACATAGAACATATCTCAAAAAAAAAAAACAAACCCTGAGAGGGTATTGAATGTTGTTATTTTAACCCAAGAACCCTCTGCAGACACCTCTCTAATGGAGGAAGTTTGTACCAGCTGAAGAGCCCTATTAAGTTCCACTTTTATTTTAGCAGAAGAGTAACATATGGGCAAACTTAGTTTCAATTGTGACAAAGAGAATACAAGTCAGTGAGCAGTGATCAATTTTGCCATGCTATTAAAACATGAGCCATGCTCAAATGCATTTAAAAACTAAAATTAAAAAAAATTAATAATATCAAATAACAGAAAATCTATTGTCAAAAATCTGACAGTTTTGGAAAACTATGCCAAGGTGTAGACAAACATCTCACAGATTTCATGTTATCTGGAAAAGACACTATTGCAGAACTCAAAAAATTTAAGTACTGCTGGCAAGCCATGCTCCTAAGTGTCAACAGAAAGCCAAATATTTAAATTTAAAATATAAAAATCTTAACCATCCTTTATTAAAGGACTACACTCAGTTTCAAAATAAACCACCTGATGGAATTAGTTAGTAAATGAATAATTTTTCCAACAAAGTTTTTCCTTTATATAGTCTTAGGCCTGACCCACTAAATAGAAATTTCAGCTACAGGTAACAGAAGAAACAGATTCATTTAGACTACAATTTCTAAAGGAAAAAATATACTGCAAAATAGCAAAGCACTTGAAGCATTTTCTATTTAAAAAGCAAATAGAAATTTCTTTAAATGAGTCAAAATTTATTATCTCTTTTAAAAGATGATGCATAAGGAGATAAATACCCCATTAGAGGGGAAAGCTACCTATTAAATTGAGAAGAGGTCATTACCTTATCTAAAAATAGCCCCATATCACATTCTGACCTATATACAAATATTAAAATATGACAATATACAGGAGGATCAGGTGTATTTAGGACAGCACACCTGGATTAGCAGTTGGCAAGCCAGAAATATTTAGTTACCACCTTCATCACACCCCTTCCCCCCCCGCCCTGGCTTTTTTTTGTTTTTGTTTTTTTAAGATTTTCTCACTGCTTAGCTGCTATTAAATAGATCACCAAGGTTCGACCAACATCTGGGTATACTAATCATAAATGCACTTGCAATATACAATTCCATTACTAGGACCGAAAATAAGAATCAACTAGAAACAGCAGTGGAGAAATAAATTTTTACAATTTAAAACTTCCTCATAATGTTATTTCCTGAAAAAAAAAAGTAATTTAAAACTCAACTTGACAGTATTAAATTAAATCTGTTCAGAACAACCTGCAGAAAGGAAATAATGTGAAGATACACATCTTGGTGCAGATAGCCATTTAAGATATGCAGTGAACTGCACACTCTGTGGAATAATCTAGTTCAAACAGACATTTATTTGGACAGGGTCAGTAGGGACTGATAGAACAGATACCTCCTGTCTCTCGGGTTAGGAAACAGTAAAGGAAAATTGCCACATTTATAAGCTCCAGAGAGGAGTATGGAGTAGCAGAGCTGAGCAAATAAAACCCTGAGGGGCACACAAACAGCAAACAAGGGGTGACTGCGGACTTGCACCTCACAAGGCAGGGAGCAAAGCGTGTCTGAAACAACAAAAGACAACTCCGAGTACGAAGCACAGTTAAAGCCTGACCCTTCTTTGTCACAGGATGTTCAAAAGTTCACAGAGATTCAAAAAGATTTCCTACTCATTCATGTAGGAAAAATCCAGGAAGGGCTACAAAAACCAAAGACCTCTTCTGGATGAACTCCCTGAGCTCCAAATCTCTGTAACAAAACACTGAGGAAGTGCAGACATGTCCCACAATTGCAGAGGTATGACAGCCCAGCACCACAACACCAGCTCTTAGGAACACAGTACTCTATTCCTATCAGCCTCTGTACTTTTGACTGAAGTGTTGGCAGAGCACTGTTAGCTCCCATCTCTTTGTATCTCACCACGGGTCCACAGCCCAAAACTCATTAACCCTCCTCTGCAAACTGCTCACACCATGTCTTCATTGCACGTGTTGGCTCCTGCCTCTGATGAAGACCAAGGCTGAAAAACTGATGTACTTGAGTTATATTGTAGGAAGAATTAGACACAAGAAAAACTACACAGATTAATGACAAACTCCAGTCAACGCAAGTTCACTCCAGTGAAGTCTTAACTTCACTTCCTCGCACTCTTTCACCAAGATTTTTTTATACTATTAACAGTAGATTATATGATCTATCTTTCCTATGATTACCAACAAGTTTCTTTGCTTGACTTTGGGCTTTTGGGTTTTTTGTTTGTCTTTGAAAGATAATCAATTTATAGTCTGTTTCAGGAAAGGAGAGAAGTCAAAAACAGCAAAAAATAAGGATATAACCTGGAAGAATGTTTCAAAATTACTCATCCTTGCCAACACTCCTCCAAAACACAGCATTCCAGTCCCTCCTCACCAGATGTGCAGAACTGAAGAGATGTGACTTAGGTCACCTGGAAATGACTCAGCAAGTGCTCTCTCTTTCACAGAGCAATCATAATTCAGCTTTTAAAACATCATTTGATTGAAGAGCACTGTTCCCATAGCAAAAAATAAAACCACAGTGAGCTAACCCAAATAATAAATCAGTAGCACCTATTTGAGTCACCTGCAGTGAAGCCTAGCTCCAATCATTTCAACATCTACATCAGTTGTAGTGCTGTTCAGAACACTCAGAAAGATCCTCATATTGACGCAGAAATTACTGAGTCACAGAGGTGTATGCATTTAAACTTACAGATCCTTAAGTTTCCCTCAAAGCATTTCATTTCACATCTATTCTTCCAAAATTTGTTTTTGCAAGTAAGTACAGCATCACCTGACGTCAAACGATCATGTTATGGGCTATTCTGAGCATGTATTTCCTTATTCAACTGAAAAAAGAAATTACTCATACCAAGTGAATAAGTATCATTAACTCAACTGCAAAAAAACCTTCATTACAGGTGAACATATTTACTAGTTACAGTGACTGCAATCTCAAAGGTATTTAAGCCACTGTCCAACTACTTCATTTGGACCATGGCCAGAGACATTTCTCCTGGAAATGATGCCCATTGAAGCTGCTCCTGTGTCTCAGCAACGTGTCTCAGACTGATCCCACACCACACCTCCTCAGCACAACCGCCTCAAGTGCCATACGGTGAGTGGATCAGGAAACTGCTCAGGGTTAAAAAAAAATTGAGCCAGCAGTGCCACCAAGAGAAACGTCTGTGGAACCACAGTCTCCAAAACTTCTAAAAACATTGCCACTGGAGGGTCAAGCTAAAAACGTGAACAGTCACCCTGGATCTTTCGTGCCCATGAAGCTTTGAACAGGGTACATGACTTAGTTCAAAGCCAGCTGCTGTACGTACATGGAGGAAACTTCCTCAGGAGCAGATCAAGTTGCTCCACTCCACTTAATTCTGAAAAGCAGCAACAGCCACTTCAAGCAAAATAATGATATTTTTAAGAAGATTACTATAAAGCAAAACCCTGCAAAATCCCTGAGGCTCCTCCAGTTCCCCCTGCTCTCATTCTGTCTTAGAACATGAAAGTTAGTGGTTCATAAGAGTAACATCAACAATAGTAACTTTCTGGAGGAATCAATATAATGAAGCAACACAGCATCAGTTTAGCTTAGAAATCTCCACTGATTTCCAGGAACAAGCTGGCTACAAGTGGAGCAGGCCCCAGTCCCCTCCCAGCAGGGCGAGCAGGGGAAACACCCCTGTGGGAACGCTGAGAGTCAATGCCCAAAGCACAACAGAGGGCAAGAACAGCACATCACAACAGCATCAGCTCGGTGCCAACTTCAAGTGAACTCCTTGGATGATCAGTACCTCCTTTCTTCAGCAAAAGTAGCAACAATTTACCGAGCACAACTGAAAGGGAAAGTCAATCCTGATCCCAGCAGAGATTCAAGATCACTGAGGAACTATGCATCTCTACAACTCACTGATGGTGGGATGAGAAGGCAGCTGAGCTCAGTTTTGGCTAAATTTTAGAAGTACCACTTTAAAAATTCACTCAATTTGACGTTAAATAACAGTTCTGCTGTTCTCAAGCAAGATTCGAGATACTAGTACATGCAGAGGAAGCATTGCTTCTTATAAAATGGTTATTCATTCTTTACAACTCTTTATGATGGCTCCAAAGATTCACACAAAGTACTGGCGGAAAAAAAAATTGAGGCAATGCAAATGCAGAATAACACGTTATTTGTAAGCACTGCACACAAAAGGCAAAAGTCAAAGCTTTTCTGGTTAAGAAAACATCTAATATGTCTCTCTCAGCCTCTTGAAAGATTTAAGTATAGGTCAAAACCTTCCTTTTTCAGTATTTTGTTTACTGTTGCAATTAATTGACTTATCCCTAGCCTGGGACACCTGAATTCTCTTTGCAATCTTGCCATTCAAATAAACTTTACTCAAAATCCATCAGTGCAAATACACTTACTTCTCAATCTACCCCACATTCAGGTTTCTTTTAGTCCAAAAGCAAAGAGGAGTAAAAGGCAGAACATAAAGCACTGAATCCTTGCAGCCAATTTCATAGGAACACTTCTGTGTTTGATCTTTTAGTCAAATTACTATGAAAGAGACACTCCTTCCTGAACACTGACTGAACTAACTCTGGAAGACAGACAAGGCAACATTCACAGGCACAGGATGACAAACTAGAAACACAGAAAGGAAATAGGAAGTTTTCTTTACTGCTGAGCCAAGAAAAGATTGCTCAGTTGACATGCACCAAACCTACATGACTCCTGTTGGCATCAATACTGATTTGGAACTGCAGAAACAACTGAAAATTGTCTGAATCCCTGCTGCATTTTGAGCTCCTCCTGCTCCTTTCAAACCAACTTGAAAAACAACACAAAATGCATCCTACAACATTCCTTCATTCAGAGGTAGCTGTGATGTGATAAACTCTGGCATGTTTTTAGGATCATCCCCAGTAGTTGGGGTAAATAACATGACAGGCTCCACACCAACAACTTGCTCTTCATCTTTAACCCAGACGCTAGTACAGGAACACGTAGCATTTTTAAACTTCAGTAACCACCAGCAAGCTATGCACAACAAGTTTAGAGCATGGTAATCTGTTTGTTTTCTACAATAATTTTACTACTTTTCTGCATATCCCAGTTTATTTCAATGTTAACAAATCAAAGTTGCAGAGCATGTGCTTTTAAAATAAGAAATAAAATTTACAAACCCTCATTTTTGAACAGAATATCTCAAATGTGTTAAAAAAATTAACACATTCGGTTTCTCTTATATACTACCTCAGGGTAAGGAAAAGAGAGGACAACATGCAACACATGGCACTGAAAATCAACATACAGCAGAAACCACATGTAATCTCCAGAAGTGCAATTCTGTGCCCTCTGACAAAGCCAGACCCCATTCAGAAAGTTTGGGAATGCAGAAGCAGGAAGATTAAAATAACTACAGGTAATAAAAAGACTAGGTAAGAGCAGCTCAACACAGTGACAGCAAATTTTACTCTTTCAGTGAGAAACCATCAGCATACAGAGTAGTTGTCTAAAAGATCTTATTTTACTTTCAAATTATCAGAAATGTTTTGATATTATTCTCATATTAACTGTAATGATAAGTAGCGATAAGTTTTCATTACATTTTGTGAAATTCCATTTCACTGTTAAGTGAAGGCAAATTCAGTTGAAACAGACGCACAAAATCTGTTCCTATTCTCTTCAAACGGTTTTACCAGACAGAGTGAATTTTTAGCAGTTCCCTGTTTGTAAATTACCAAAGATGAGATATTAAAAAAGACAGGTAACAAGAAGCATCAATGTACTGTTTACGCAGCTATATTTACTAATGCTACTGTAAATGAAAATCAAACATCTGCTTCAAACTACCATTAATATTTATGTTCTTATGAATAACACCTAATACTGTGATTTATTGCTACAATATGTTTCCCTATGCGCAGTTACTAAATGTTACATCAGCCTATCATGAGACATTAAAGACTACCAACTCAGTTCTCGATTTGGTCTTCCAATCCATGGACATCATGGCAGCAAAATCCATGCTTCAGTGAACATGAACACAACTTTTTTACTGAGAGCTGCACACTGCATGCTTAAAAGCTTATTTCCATTTTGTCTTTCATGTGGTAAAAATATACAACTGAATACATGCCTATATTCAATATACAACTGCAGGACTATGTAAAGTTACAGAACTCTGAGATGAAATTTTAGTAATTTGATTTACATTTTAATAATTACACCTCTAAATAATCATTTTTAAATAACAATATAGAAAAAATACTTCTGCCATCACCATGTCAATCTCCTCAGGAGTGATGAGAGAGTTTGCAACCTGTGGCACACAAAGCAATTCTTAAAGAACAGTAAAGACAAGGCAGCTCATATGGCATTGACTCCACCTCTTCCCTCTGGCCATTTCTTCACTTGCCCAGAGTTATCACTGCAATCAGAGCAGCACACAGGCTTTTCCAGGCAGTCAGAAGTAAGGAAAAATAAGAGTTCCCAGTTTCCTTTAATAACACCATCTGTGAAGCTGAAAAACAGTTCTGAGGCCTCTCAACAACTAGTGAAACACATACACATATATACACATGAACACACAACTAAATGAAACTTTTTCCCTTATTTTTTGTTTTTAAATAAGTGCTTCCCATGCAATAGAAATGACCAAGAAAGAAGAATCAAGAGGTCTAGCTATAAAGTGACTCAGACCACAAAAATCAGCAACAAAACTCTTGCACTAAATTTTATATATTGCACACATTGTACCTGTATAGCAGGTGTTTACAACATCTGCAAACATTACAGGATAACTAAGAAAGAGGCGAATCCTGGCATAGAGGATCTGCATGGAATGGCAAGAGCATCCATGTTCCAAGAGACCAACAGCACTCCCAACCACTGCCAGTTTTGCTCACCATATTCCCCACTAGTTGCAAATTAATAGGAAAGCCGAGGAAGGCAAAATCTCTACAAAACAGTGTGAGGAAAGACACTCTGATACTGTTCTCTTTCTTTGTAACTAAATAAATGCCACTTGGGGGGGAAAAAAAAAAAAAAAAAAAAAAAAAAAAAAAAAAAAGACTACCTATCAGCTACGTTGCAATCATGGAAAGTCTAAGGAAAGAGTCATTTAATATACTTTGATGGAGTAGGACAGACCTATCTAGATAATTGAGTTCTTTTCTACCTTTCCATGACTAGATAATAATTTCAGTTACGGGAATAATCATTAATTTATCTGTGAAAATACAATCATGAAACAAATTTAGCAGCAATTGAAAACTGGACTCTTGATTTCCCCACTCACAGGCTCAGAGCAGCTAGTCCCTCCTTCAGGAGTTGCTCATTTAAGGAATAGCTCTGTTTACAGGGGAGCTAATGAAGGTCAGTTTCCTGTGGATTTACTCCTACAACAAGCCCTGTGGCCACTTAACGTTAATTAGCTATGTTCCCTCTAAGGTTGCCTAGGTCTCCTTGAGCTCCTGCACCCCATAAAACTCCCCATTTGCCCCCACATTCCCATATTCAGGCTTGCTCTCACATCTTTGTTAACGCTCAACTCTTTGTCATGCCCTTGAACCCACCTCACGACCCATCAGCTCCATCACCTGCCCATCTCTGAACGGCGCTAAGGAGAGGCAGCACTACAGCTGGGTTGAAGATGGGTGCACCCTGGCTGGCCAGCTGGAGAACCCCTCTGCACCCCCAGGAGTGCAGCAAATGCCATGACCTCCCTACCTTTACGGTTTTTTGGGAAGAGGGCTTTCAGATGTCAACTTTCACACACCCAGGAAAGGTAGTATTTCTCAAACCTCTCTCTGTTCTTCAACAGGCTGAAGGTGACTGGGGGATTCACACTTACAAAGGAAGAAAAGATACAAAGCCAATGTGAATGACACTTCCTTTCAAAGCCAGGATTAAAGGGTAACTCAGTTCCAGCCAGCTGCAGATCATACTGAAAATGCCAACTGCTGTCTTCCTCCTGTCCTGTGGTTCAGGGCAGCTTCTCTATTTCTCCAGCATCCATTCCACTCAGAGGGACCAGGAAGACACAAAATTGACAAAAAGTTAATTTCAACATTTTTATGTTGCACCCTGTGGGCAGCAATGAAACTGTCAACAAGAATTACCCTTTTACTCCAGTGATGGGTAGCAGGAGCGTCTGGAGCTATTCACAGGGATGGCCACCTCAAAACAAAAGCCATGGAAGGGTAAGAGCACCACTTACTCCAACTAGGATAGCACACGAGCAACAGGACTAACAGAAAAAAAAGTCCTGGTCCTTCACAGGAGGAAGGAGAAAGGATACTCATTGTATCAAATACCAGCTAGCAAGAAGTTCATGCTAATTACAAACGCAAAAAGAAAGCCTAACCCACAGAAACTACCTGTTGCTACAAGAAACCTTATTTTTCCCTCTACTCCCTCCCTTTGTGATTTATATTTGTTTGTGCCTTGGGGACAGAAAACAGGTAACATGAAAACCAAATACTGCACCTTAAAGGGGGCAATGATGCTCTAGTAGTTAAGTACTAGTCTGGGACTCCTTAAACCTAGATAGTATTTCCAAAACCTTCCCAGGCTTCCAGCACGCCTGAGTGTCTAGGAGTACATCTACACAGCACAATGCAGTGCTGTGTAGCCAGTCTGAACACCAGAAGGAACACGGCCACGTTAGCACTGCACTGCACCCAGGCTGGAGTGCAGCTGGAGTATCTACCCATGCTGCTTCTCAGGTAGTTTGGATCTATCCAAACGGTGCTGACTACAAGTAACCATACCCTTAGCCATCCTGGCTCAGAAAACAGCTGTGACAGGATAGTTCTTGCTTAAATTAGCAAAAATTGTAATGAAAGAGTAACTGAAGAGAAAAACACTCAGATACCAAAGTTAGGAAGAGGAGCAAATTCTTACAACAGGCAGCGTACATGACCCATTTAACATAACATACAGCCCCTGAATGCCTCAGTCTAGCACTCTCGATCTTTATGTCAGCTCTGCCCTTTGAGTTTACAAATTATGGCTCTGACTTGTAAATGTTAGTAAATACCACCTTAAACCTTACTCAGTGTTTCCATAATTGTATACAGATTCTACAGAATACTACCCTGCAAGAATAACATCTAAAATAGCTGCTAAAAATAAAGCATTCTAGACGATTCTCACATATAGCCAAAGGTTGAAAACACAAGCCATTCCACAAAGAAGGGCATGAACAGAATACTACCTGAATTATAACTGGAAAATGGGGGGCGAAACCCAAAACAACATACAAAGAAAACCCCCAGAAAACAAAAAAACCCCAAACCCTCAGCAATACAAAAAAAGTAGCATCTCAAGTGCCACATTCTGTTTCTAAAAAAAAGCTTAAAGCCTGGGACGGGCCAAAACAAGAATCCTTAATTTTGCGATTCACACTTCTTGAACTAAGCAATCAATAATCTCTACAACCAGGCAATTGTTTGCTTGATGAGTTTGTAAAAAAGGCAACATTCCACCCCGATCCGAGCCGGGCTGTGAACGCCGCCCCCTTGCCAGCAGCAATATGGATTGCCCAGCGCAGCCCGGTGATTCCTTTTTTCAGCCTACGTAATGCCCATTTACATAGTCACGGTATTTTTAAATGTGCTTTCAGAGGCACTAAATAACATAAAAACATGGAAGGAGACAGCCCCAGCAGTAATACAGCACTCCTGTGACTGCGGAATTCACGAACAGAATACCGACCAAGTCCGGAGAGCACAATACAACTCCATTTTCCAGATTATGCATTCAGAACGCCAACCCAAGGAAATCCTGGCCGTGTTTCCCCCCTACAGCGAGAGTGTGTCTGAGCACAACAGAGCATATCCTGGCTCCTCCGCTAACCTCCACGCACATTCCTACACCTCTTAGGAAAACAGTGACAGCGGACATGAAAGGGAGGGAAACAATGACATTCTTTTAATAACAGCGTTCACCAGCGCGTCGGACCCGCTCTGTCCGCGCTACGCGACGGCAGT